>OY101451.1:26116496-26716496 GCA_956483635.1 Panzeria rudis | reverse complement strand
TTATATGTAAGTTGGCTAGTTGGGTTATTTGTGCTCCTTTTTGGATAAAAAAATTTTATTTCTGGAGCCTTCGGAGTTGTTTTCCAGCCAGTAACCGCTAACGGTTCTCTTAAATATTGCTTTCGCCATCTTTATGATAGGAATATATTTTTCACTTGTCCATAGTGATTAGAGTGCGACGCACACAAATTTGAAAAAGTTATTGGATATTTATAATAACCAAAAGATTTTACCAATCAGCTTGATTCTATTTATAAAGATAAATAAAAACAGAGTTATTTCATATTTGTATGATAAAATTGATTGTGTTTTATTTCCATACATTTCTCCCTTCTCGCCCAAACACCCACATCTGTAGAGCTACAATAATAACTCTTACAATAAAGTGAAAGCTCCAACAAAATCGTTGAGATATTGTGGGGACGGGTACCCACCGATGCAAAGTAAATATTAATATGCCTATGTCTGCAGGATTACATTAGTGTGGCTCTCTAAAATTTGATGTGTATAACTCTTAAAATAAAGTGAAAGTTCCGAAAAAATGCTGAAGGCATATGAGGGGGAGAGGGGTACTCCCTGTAGAAAGTAATTGTTAATTTTCTTATATCTGGAGAACTACAATAGTGAGGCTCATTAATTTTGATGAGATCAACTATTACAATTAAGTTAAAGTTCCAAAAAAAACTTCTTGGCTTAGTTGGGGGAGACGGCTATTTCCCCTAAAAGTAATTATGAATTTTCCTATGTCTGAAGAACCAACAAAGCACGAATTTCGAATTTTTTTAGCTTAAATTCCCTCATACATCGTAATTTGTTGTTATACTATATCTCGTGAACCACCATAGCGAAACTTTATTAATTTGATTTAGGTTACTCTGAGAACACATTGCACTTTTAAACAAAAGTGTGGACAGGCGGGGTACAAAATAATTATGTATTAATTTTCCTGTATTTTCACAATAATGGCGTAGGAAAGCACACCGGCTGGGGCTAGTTCTAATATATTAATTGGTGCCTTTATAAACATTTTTAATTTTATGATATATTGGAAAGACTCGAACCCTTACTCCGATATGCTGGAAATTTGTAGTGTATTTATCTCTTAAGAATATAAATTAGTGTGCAAAAATGTATTGTTGAGCAATAACGCCTTCCATTTATGGCCACTCGTTATATGAAATTACGACACTGTGCGACACCTCTCCAATTCTTATTCAACTTTTTTTTAATATACTTATAAAACTATAGTTTTTTTCTTTTTAGAAAAATATATTTATGTTATAAATCAATATGATTTTTAAATTCAAAATTGTTTAACAATATTTTCGTGTTTTTTTAATTTCAGGTAAGAAAAATCAAAAGGGGTTGTAAACTGTATTTTCTAAAGAGTAAGTATTGATAACAGATACAGTCCAAATAAAAATTAAACTCCTCTTGCAACACACTTATAATATGTGGTAATTCCGCTTTTATCAAAATATTTTATATTGACAATGTTTGCAAACCGACTTATTGTACAATATGCATTTGCTTTCCAATCATATAATGTATAAATATACCAATATGTATATCATCTTTACCTACTGAACTATTAATTAACTTTACTTTTATTTCGATAAAAAAATCCTACCATTGTAGTTCATCGAGATTTTGACCAATAGCTTCATATCACACTTCTAACGTCAGCAAAGCACACAACCCATTCTAAACACCATTTAAAGATTTCAAAGAGTTCAAATACCATAAATAAATGCCAAGACGTGAATAGAAATTGTCTGCGACACATTGCGACTGTATTTAATTGTATTTAAACTCCGTCGAAAACTATAAATTATCATTTAGAAGCCAAAGAAACTAGCCCTGATACCGAGTACTTTTGTATAAGGAAATATCATGTCAATTGTCATTGATTACAAATGTTAAAATAATTTTTTATATACATAAATAACAGCATGGCTCTGGCATGACTTAACACAAATACTGTGTCGCTTTTAAGCCATAAATAAAAATAAAAAAAAACATTGTTGCAAGTAAAAAACAACTTAAAATAAAAACAAATGTTGTACAGGAAATTGCAACTATTTGTTGCAAGTTGCTAACAACCAACGCTTAAACTTACCGTTAGTAGCCACAAAACTGACATTTTAGTTATGGGAAAAAAATAAAAATTAACTGGCAAAAAGTGTATGGTTAGATATGCAGATTACAAAAAAGCAAGACAGATATTGAAAAGAAATACAGTTGCAAGTTAAGTAAACAACAAACGGGCAACAGAAAAAAATTTTATTTAACGTTACTAAAATAAGACAATAACACAAGTTTGCAGCAATAAAGTAAAATGTGTTAATCATGCTAAAAACGTATGTAGGATGGCTTAAAGATAAGCTGGTCTGTTTCAGGAAGAACAAACTTGTCTCTTTTTGTTAACAGAAATCGAAATTGCAAATAAAATTAAATTGTGTGGTGATTTTTTTGAACTGTTTTATTTTCTTTAATTCAAGATTCTCTAGTTCGTTAGTTAAAATTTTATTAAACTAAACTAGATTTTTTCGACCCGCCGATGCACGGGCTTTAAACATATTGAGCAGAAGTCCTTAATGCGTTATTTATCGTCTATCTGGTTTAGCAATAAGGACGAAGAAAAACCGATTACAAAACGGAAGCAATTTTGCGTTAATTTAAATGATGTGTCCTGCTACTAATTTTGTGTTCATCCATAATTTCTTATAGTACCAAACTTTACATGTCCTTTCAAATAAAAAATTTTGAAATCGTTCAAGAAATGGCGGAGTTATGCGATAATTAATATATCGGGCTACCACGTTTTCCGCCCCCTTTCCACTTCTATGGGATCAAACTTCACGCAAACCCTTTCAACCCAAAGCAAACTTCCCCACCAATTTTTGAAAAAAAATTATGGGACAAAACTTTCAACCAAAAAAACCCCTTTCAAACAAAAAAAAAGAGTATTGGAAATCTGTTCCCTAATGACAGAGTTAAGCATGGGGAGGGAGAAAACATCCCCATCGATTTTGGAAAAAATATTACAGAATAAAACTGTAAAGGGGGAGCGGGGGAGAAACGAATTTCCCCACCGATTTTCGAAAAAAAACATTATGGGACTAAGCCCCTAGCAAACCCTTTCAAATCAAAAAAGGATTTTAAAAATCGGTTGACAAATGACAGAGTTATGCGTAGATGACCAAACTTCCAGTACCCCCACCCCTCACCACTTTTTCGAAAAAAAAAACCATGGGACCAAACTGCAAGCAAAAACTTTCAAGCAAAAATGAATTTTGAAAATCGGTTTACAAGTGACAGAGCTAAGGAATGGGTTAGGAAGTTGCTATTTCCCCACCGATTTTGGAAAAAAATTATGGAACCTAACTGCAATCAAACCCTTTCAAACCAAAGAAGAGATTTAAAAATCGGTTGTTAAATGACAGAGTTATGCGTGGTAAGCCAGGTTGGTTAGTTGGTAAACGTAGCTGCCTACTGCCTGCAAGCAATTAAGTAGAATCAATAAGATTCCGTTTTGACAGACCACTCCACTCGTCAGTGTCAACCCATGTAGGTTCAAACCCAGATCTCAGATCCGGTTGTAGATCCAACCTGTCATATTGAGAAGCTTAATCAGGTCACCAATTTCTGCTGGCTCTAACAGATCGTCTAGTAAATTGCTGCCCAAGAATTTGTGTCTGGAGCGGTGCAAGGCCGGGCACTCGCCAAGAAAGTGAAAAACTGTTTCTTCTTTTTTACTTTGATCCCGGCAGCCACGGCAGAACGCATTGTAGGAAAGGCCTATCCTGCTAGCGTATCTGCCGATCGCCCAGTGTCCCGTCACTATTGCGATGAGCCTCGAGATGTCCCTGCGGCTTCTGTTAGTTAGTTGTGATGTGTGCTTATCATTGTAGCAAGGCGTCATCTTCCTAGCCATCTTACACGTGCTCAACTTGCGCCACCTGTCTTCAGCTTTCTGCCGATAATGTTCGAAAATATGGTTTTTAATAGTGCCCAACATAATGGCTACCGATTTAGCAGTGGAGGTCTCCATAGCAGAGCCAGCCCTGGCCAGCTCATCCGCCTGTTCATTGCCAAGAAAGTTACTATGTGCAGTAACCCAGATGAGAGTGACGTCCGCTTGACCACTTAATCTGGATAGCATGTCCTTTCACTGGCTAACAGGAACAGAAGTGCCGCCTGACTGTCGACGAAGATTCCGACTCTACCCTGAACACTCCTGTCAATTAATACTCTGCCCGCCTCATTTATAGCCAGGGTTTCAGCCTGAAATACACTGCCTTCATTGGGAAGTCGGAAGGAGAGTCTTAACCCAAGGTCATTCGAGAATGCTCCGCAGCCTACACCTCATATCATTCTTGATCCAATAGTATAGACCCTGAAGTAGAAGTCTTTTTCTATGCTACCTCCCTTCCATTACTGTCTGGATGGAATAAGGACTTTGAAGGTGCTATCGAAGTCCAGATGAGATGTCATGTAGTCAGAGGGCTTCCTCAGTGTCGGTGGTAATTGATCTAAGATTCTGGCCTGACCATAACTCCTTGATCTCCGCCTCCCAGATGCCACTAGTCTTGCCGCACTGCTCGAGGATGCAGCCAATACATGAAGGTCAATCGGAATTACGTTTAGTGTAGCATTCAGAGCCTCTGAAGGACTTTTTTCCGGAGACAAGTTTGAAAAAAAAATTTCAATGTAAAAAATAAAATAAAAAATAAAAAAAGGGTGCCCCTGTGGCTGAGTGGTAGCGATGCTTGCCTGTCAGTCCAGAGGTCGTGGGTTCGATTCCCGCCATAGACCCTCGGTGTTTTCCGCAGACAAGCTAATCGCTTTGCGGGTTGTGTTTGTTTGAAAAAAATTCAATGTAAAAAAATTTTTTAAAAGTACGTAAACACCCTGTAATCCCGATGAAAGCAGATCTCTGTATTCTGTATAGTTGGTCTACCACGTATTTCTTGCTTGTGGAGATCCACCCTACTACCGGTCCGTAAGTCAATATGGGATGAACAATTGCTATGTACATCCATTTGAGCATGTTGGGGCTTAGACCCCATTTGAAATGTGAGGGACTTAAAATTAAAAATTATTCAGATTTGCACCACTTCCGTATCTCAAGTTCAGGATCTTATTGACTTCCATGAAAGCTCTGGGCAACTGTTAACAATTGTTGAGAAATTCTTAATAGAATATATAATTTGAAACACCAGCACGCATGGAACTGAAATACCGCACTAATAAAAATATAAATGCCAAAATGTTGAATTTATTTAGCGCCTCTAATTATGCCGGTTGGTGCAGATTATTTCCAACAATTAAATTACAATAAATTTAGCATATAAAATTAAATGGGAAAATAACATGATACAAATTGAATAAAATGCGTACTGTTGTTTCCTTTTATTGCTTCTTTTATAAGTAGTTTAAATAACTTAATACTAATGCTTATCCTCTTTCATTCTTTTATATAAATATTACTCTTAAAGAATGGTATAGTATTTCCATTCTTTAAGAGTAACGAAAGAAAACTTTATACTCATATAGCTTAAACTCATATTTTCTATTTCATTGAGTGCTACATTTTCCACATATCCCCCAAATGAACAATAATGTTTATGCACTATTTTTAAATTATATGTTTCTAAATAACCATAAATAAAACAAATTTATTAAGAACCTAACAAACAACCCACAAAAAGCAACATTAAATATATATTCTATAATATTTTAAATTCACTTTAAAAATAAACTCACAAAAAATTCCAATGTTAGCTTCAAGAGGAGTATAATTTTCTTATTGTTAGTTTTCTCCTCGTTATAATTTATGATACACGGTATATGTATATTAGGAGCAGCAAAAAAAAGAATAGGAAAAATGGAACAAAAAATCAACAGTCAAACAAAAGTCTTTACAAGAATTATTGCACAATTACCTTTTAAACTAGGGCAAAGAGGCCTCTTCTAGTATTTTATTAAATAATTTATACTACCCATCCACTAACATTCTAGTTTATTTTTTTATAATGCACTCGAAAGTTACAAGTGTTGACCATTTTAAGTAATTTTTACAAGTTATTTTAAAGCTTTTATTCGTGTTTTGTCTATCTTAAAATAAGTCTGTTCATTTGCTTTCCTAGCAGAAACTAGCGAGCTGAAATTTTACAAAATTACTCTCCCAGATATGAAAAAGTAAATGAACTCTTTACTAGCAAAAAGTTGCAAGTAACACAAACACACACAAAACATTTTGCATTAACTATTAGTACATCCCAACAAAAACTTTTGTCATTTTCGTAATCGGTAGTAGTTTACTAATGGGTTACAAAGTAATGAGTGGTACTTATTTATCTTATTACTATGCTTCAAATAAGAACAACAACCTAGTTTTTAATAAAATTAGTACGTATAAATAGACAACCGCTTTTTAAGTCAACATGTGTTTGTATATGAAAACAAATTTTTGTCGCTCAAATAGCTGAATGGCTCTTCAAATCCGAACGAGCACAGGTTCGAATCCCAGCTAGCTAAAAATAAAAAATAAGTAAAAATTTTAAAATATAAATAGAATATAATGTGTATAAAATTTTTTTATATTAATTTGTATATTTGACTACTTATTTTTTAACTTAAGTAAGCCCAATAGTAACTAGTTAATTGCTGTGACAGTGTAAACATATTTGAAAGGGGTACTCCTTATTTTTTGGACTTCTCAAACAAAAATAAGTTTTTATCGAGTTAAATTGTAAGCATATACTTTTCATATACTTTTTGTCTACCAGTAAGCAAAGTTTTTGCTGGGTTTTTTTTATGAAAAGTTAAACATATCGTAAAAAATATATGAACATTTCATCATTTTGAGTCACATGATCTTTCTTGAACAAAAATTAGGATAAAAAGGTTAACCTTTTAACTGTCCGGAAATGAAGGTTTACGTGTAAAAATACAACTGTTTGTACATAAGAATATTTTAATTAAAATATCTGCAAACAGTAGATATTTTTAGTGGATTTTCTTTATCAATTCAGTTCAATTTGTTCTTTGCAGAAGCTTGTCACGAGCTTTTTTATATATTTGACACACTGGCTGGGGGTCTACACTAGCCATGAACTTGGTAGGAGCATCATGTCGGCCATCGCATATGGCTTATATAGACCGCCCATGTCCATGTTTCGTCCATGCTCTGGCGTCGATGCCGGAACATATGGCTGAGCATCAATGTTCGCCATGAGATTCGCCGTCAACAACCATTTTCAGTAGCAAAAAAAAAGAGCTCTGCCGGCATCATGTTCATGTCATATTCAAGTCGATGGCTCGTGAAGACCTAGGGTAATGTGGCCAATTTTCTACCACCCAATTCAAGCGTTTTAAACTCTTTTAACGGCCGCTGATGCAGTCAAATTAAAGACAAATATTTAATCTTACGGTATTTAATATTTTAAACTTATTAAAAATTAATAATTTCTTAATAATTCATTAAAAGTTGAATAAGTTAATTTTTCATGAATTTATTTTGTAACAAAAGATCTAAACAGCTGTTTGGCTAATTCATGCTACTAAAAATTTTACTAGCAAAAATTTGCAAAACAATTTTTCTCTCAACTTTTTATACTCTTTTTCACTCTCTCGTTACTAGTTTTTCGAGTACGTGAACTCTTTCCATTAACAACTAGTAACAATTAGTAAAAGCTTTCAGTTATTGAACAGACCTAATGTCTACTTGTGTTACTGGAGGAGGCAAATTTATTTAGGAAAAAATATCAATGATGGTTTGAAAAGGTTAATATTGTTAAGACCACCTCCCACTTACTTAAAATGGTCTAGGTTTTTTTTCAACTAGAAACGACTTCAGTATTTGCTTAATTTAGGTAAATTATCAATTATTAAGGGAAGTAAATTTCTACCGGTGTTTTGTATCTCACACACAGTGACGTGAGTTAAAAGTACAAGTGATAAATATAGAATAGCTAAGTTACTTAGTTGAAATCGCAGTTTATTGTAATGAAATATTCAGAAAATATATTCACTAAAGAATGGAAAGTAAAAAAATAAATTAAAAAAATCGAAAAAATAACCCAATACGAAATTTTAATCAAAAATTTTATAAAAAGTAAAGATTTGGTTGTGGCATGGATGCGACAATATATTCTTGTATCCTATAGTAAATCTATAGTTGTGAGAAAGAAGTTATTATTACTTTAAAAGATTGTAAGCTTTAATTAGGTTACGATAAACTAACTCATGTTGGTCATATTATTAACATTCATAAAAATTGCCATAGTTGTATTGAAAAAATACTTTTTGTTTAGAACAAAAAATCTTACGACAATCAAAGTATGTGTTAAAATTTTTCAAAACTTTTTAAATTGTTATTCACATTCTCCATGACATAAATTATGTGATAAAATACAAAAAACAACTTTATAAAACTTAGCATATACAACCGATAGAACAGTTAGTAAACTCCTGTGAATTCCATTAATATTTACAAACAACTAAGTATTTGTATGGGACATTTGTTTTATGAAAATGTTTATGTCCCACCCCTTAAAATGTTTGGGTTGGCGGCAAAAATGAATCCAAAAATTTCAAGCCGTGCTTACGGTTGAAATTTTATTAAATTACACTTACACGGCATGATGACACACAAGTCAACATATATGAACACATCATGTAAAATTTTTTTCTAAAAAGTTGTTGTCTGTGAAGTTTCCAACAACTTTTGCCTTGCCGACTTTTATCTAAATTGTAAATTTAACAAAATCGTATATCTAACAAAATAAACAGAAAAATATCGAAAAAGCCTATAATTATTGAAGTAGCCAAAAAAATCCCCTCATAAAATTACAAATTTCGTTAAAACTTTTCGTTCCCTACAAATTGAAATTGTTTCTTTAGTTATTTGGGTCACTGAACGTTAAATCTGCACTGCGATTTTTTATCAGTTCTAGGTTTCGAGATATAGCCTTATTTCAACAATGAAGGCACTTGGACGACATATATTAGCATAACTAGAGAAGGCTTTGCTCTATTCATTAAAATTCGACAACAAAACTATCTTTAAGTTTAGCGAACATTGTTTCGTGAACCTAAATATTCAAAATTTCATAAAAAGTTTTAAAAGTTATCTCACTAAATTGTGAACAAACTCAAAAGCTGTTCACAAATTTTAGCAAAGAATTGTTAATTTCCTCTGGAATATACTAAGCTACAGGATTCTACATAGCAAACGGGACTGTTCTTGTATTATAATTTTTTATGATTTTTTAAACCCAATGGTGCACAATCATTGTCAAAATAAAGTATATTTTAGGAGTTTAAAACCAGTATTTTGTATGACAATATTGGTTATAAATTCTTAAAGTATACGTTGCTTAGGACTATGAATATGCGCCAATAATTTCAAACTTTTTTATTAAATTTTAAATTTTTATCCAAAGTTTTTTAATGAGTTTGGCTTAAGTTCATTTTTTTAATTTAATCTTTCGATTAAATTATTTTTTATTTAAGAAAGAAGTTCTAAAGCATGTAAATATTGAAAATTTAAAAGAAAAAGTTTTGGAAGTACGGAAGGTTGAACTGACATCAGTTGTTTCGAGATCACCACAGTCTTCTCATCAGAGCCCTTTTACCTAGCGAAAATACTAATTACTTTAGTAAGCCCAATCAACAGATTTGTCGCCACCTCGCGGCGAGTCGTATCTATTAATGAACTTTTTGTAAAGGTTCGGAACTTCACTAACTGTTTTTTTTTCTTTATCATGCTCAACTATTTTAAGCTTTTTACTTTCTGTCTTACCAGCGTGAACAATCATTTTTAAGTTTTAGGCTCAAACTTTTACGATATCTCTGAATCTAATGGACAGATTTAAAAACAATTTCCGCTCGTTTTAAAGAATTTTTTTTTATTGAATAGGGCGAACCCGTCTCCAGTTACATTGCTAGCATTCGCCGAAGACAAATAGAGAACATTAGAAAAAAAGAGGACTACAAATTGGAGGAAAATTCGCCGAAAAGATGTGTTTTATTTTTTTTATAATGGGTTTATATAAAAACCTCTTCTCAGGAGATTAAGTTATAAGAATTTTTTGCGCAATGACTAACTTCACATTTAGCTGAAGGGTACATAAGATTCGGCGCAGACTTCTATTGTCCTCTTTCTTGTTTGATCTTGATTTAAAATAATTACTACAGATCTAATTTTTATTATAATGGTTGCAATAAATAACAAGTTTTTATTTTAAAACATGCAATCATTTCAATTTCACATCTGTCTTTATACGGCACCAAACAAACAAGTCGAATAAAATTACTTTACTAGTTTTGATATGTGGCAATAATATCGTAACAATTTAAATGCATTTAGAAAGAATTTTTCAATTAAAAAAAACTAACGCAAAATATTTACTTTTATCTGGCCACTAGTCAGGCAAAAAAAACATAAATCCATTAGAAATTATAAAGAAAAAGTAAATAGTCTCCTAACATTAATTGACACGTGCTGAAAAGGGGGCATAAATACTAGAACATGATTAAAGCTAAAAGCCGACAAATATACATAACTGTCAGTCAAAGTCAAAGTCCACGTAAGACGACGGCTACATTTAAAAAAAAGCAAAAATAAAAATACATCAACAGATTTAAATCTTTAAAAGACAACTTATGCATTTGTAAAATATAGAAAAAATAAAACAGTAGTTGGGCGGCAAACTGGACATGGAAAATAGTGAGGATACTAAATGTAAACGTTTAGTGCAAAATTAATTTTGCTTCAAAATATTTCTAGCAATTTTCCATATTTCAGTACAAAATCCTCTCCCACTATCGTTCACTGTTTCGGCAAATCTGTAGTTGGCACAAAAAAAACAATTAAAACTACACATCAGATGTGCATTTTTATTTATTGCAATATAAAATAATTACAAAGAAGAAAACATACACAAATGCAAATAAATCGAAAAATGTAAAATAAAAACTATTAAATCTAATACTCAAAATGCAATAACACATCAACGTCATTAGCACCGCAACCACCAGTAGCGACCAGCATCCACCAGCATCGTTCATAATCAATGAGACGTCAAAACGGCTGGTTGTGCCGTGTGTGCATTTTCTTCGTTTTTAGCATATGGTCAGCCCTCTCGTCAACAAACCGCAAAATATTTCATATATGTAACCTAGAGAGAGAAAGAGAGGGTGAGGGTGGGGACCATAAATATTAAAAGGGGGTTTAAAGCAAAACATTAAAATAAATAATATTGCTTATTCAGTTATTTAAAATATGCACAAAATTCTAAAATAGACAAAATAAACATATGAAGAAGAAACCCAGCGAGATTTTAGCTCCGCAAATAATTAAAAGATAACACTCTTACCAATATTGATCAAACATAAATGGTTTTAAAGGTATTTTTCTGTGTCACAGAATACCATTCCGGTCCGAAGTGGTTTCAATTCCGTAAGTTGCTTCTTCACCTACTTTTCTACTGACTTCATTTGCAGTAAATACTAAAAAACGTGCATACTTTTAGGGGCGTCAAATAAATATTTGGTCATGAGCTTTCCATGTTAATAAAAAGCTCAATGTGAGCTTTGCATCTAAAAGCAAGAATAAACAAACGCCTCAAGGTATAAAAACTTTATCATTGTAAAAACGAAATACAAAATAAACGGAATCTAAACCACAAAAAATGTACTTTTTCGGAATGGCAACTACGGAATCAAAAACAATCCGAACGGAATCTGTTACACGGCTGTATATATTTTTTCTTAAGAATCCGGTTAGAAAACCAGCTACAAGCAAACCAGAATTTCGACCAGCGGATGGGATCCAAGGAAATTTCAAATCATTAGGGCCATTATTATAACTCGACAGCAAAGTGCCACCTTTAGCAATATGGAGTGATAAACTGATATTTAAAAAACTGTTCATTATTACAAATTACCTGTAAAATAAACGTTATATTTGTCAAAGTATGGCTATCCAAGAGCATTTACAAAGTATTTTGAATGTTTAAAGAGCTCGCTGGCAAAAGTATAGCAGTCTGTAAAAATGTGGCCACTTTAAATGACTAAACTTGCTGATAACAGTTATAGGTAGAAAGTAAATTTGTAATAATAAAAGACTGTTTAGCCGTCCGATAAAATCCCAACTTTAACTAAACCCAAGTTGTAATAAAGGTCCTTACTATAATAAAAATGAATGGGGCGTCAATTGTGGGCTTGGCGTTAATCCAGCTAAAACTGAATTGGTGCTTTTCACTAGAAAGTCCAAAGTCAAAGACTTTTTGCCTCCTAAACTCAACGAGATCACATTAACAGTCTCGGATAACGCCAAATACTTGGGTGTAATCCTAGATAGCAAACTATTTTGCAATATAAAGACGCAGTAAAGGACGGATAAGGCCCTCGTGGCTATCAATACGTGTAAAAGAGCCATTGCTCGCAGCTGCTGCATAGAGCCCAGAGAGATCAACTGGATCTTGGAAGCGGTAGTTAAGCCCATTATATTTTATGGTGTACTAATTTGGTGGGAAGCGATTGAGAAAGACTCTCATCGCAAAACACTCAATAAAATATTTCGGCTGACAGCGACCCTGATAGCAGGTGCGCTCAGGTCGACTCTAACAAAAGTACTCTTCACGATGACGAATTGGCTTCCGGTGGAGGTTATGACCAAGCAGCTGGCTTTATTCTCGGCGATCAGGCTGAACGCTACATGCCCATAGTCACGAGCTAATTATGGGCACTCCAGGATTCTGCGACAGCATCAAGGAATCCACATACAATATTGATTATTACACACCGAAGCCTTATTTTGGTGGGCTATTTCTCCCACTTGTTCCCAGCAGGGAACGGTACTTCTCATCCATTAGTCCTGATGGAACGATCAAAGTCTTTAGGGATGGCTCCAAAAGTGGTAACAGAACTGCCGGAGGTTTCTATGTGGAAAACTTCAATGTAAGGCTTCCATTCAGGCTTCAGGATGGCTATAGCGTCTTGCAAGCAGATTTCTACGCTATCACTAGAATGTCAAAATGGCTTAGGTACTATAGGATATCGGGAGATATCTATATATTTACCGACAGCAAAGCGTACATCGCCGCTATAAATGGTGTATACACCACTTCCTTGGAGGCTGTCGAATGCCGGGTATCTCTAAACGAGATAGCGAGATATTCGAGAGTAACGCTGGCTTGGGTTCCGGGACACTCAGATGGTCCTGGAAACAATATTGCAGACGGAATTCCCAAAAAGAGCGTGACATTGAGCAACTCGGTGATCTACTACTTCGTTGACATCCCTCTATCACAATGTAAACTACTGATACAGCTTGAATCATACAGGTTGGCACAACACAGGTGGGCACCTGCCGCGTGGCCAGGTCCACATGGCCCCACTACGACCTCAGCAGGACACGTGATCTGCTCAGGCTATGTAAAGGTCGAACGAAACTATTGTAGTAACAGTGATCACAGGGCACTGGAATATTTGGACCCATGCCAAAAGGATGGATCTAAATCACATCTACTACTGCAGAAGTTGTAATGATGAGGAAGAAGAGGAGACAGTTCTTAAATTCTATGTCAGTGTCCGGCTCTAGAAATCTTAAGGAATAGAATCTTGGGCGCTAACACATTCCCAAACTTAGACAGTCTGGCTAATGTAGGGCTAGTCAGGTTATCCTCGTATTTAGTTTAATCGGGATAGTTTGACACGGCGGCAGGACAGTCGTAATTAACGATTTTTATGCCGTGTCTGCTCTAGGGTATCACAAAGAGACCGAACCAATGGCCCAAGTGAGTCACTTCTTCAGTCATGACTGCCCTCCTAGCCTAACCTAACCTATAATAAAAATCAAAATACTTTTAAATATACTCATAATTTAATAACACTAGTATACAAATTTTCAACTTTTTGCCTCAAACAGGGATGTTTTCTAATTAATTTGGTGCTGAAAACGAATATGGCATTATTTTTTAGCTATTTTCTAATATGTTAGGAACTAATAATCTGAGTTGTACAAAGTTTAAATTTCTGCATAGATGTGGCTTTCATCTTTCAGCCAGTTGGCTATAACCTATCGATACATTTTTGGGGATCAAACTAATAGTTTTGGAAGATATGGATTTTTTGAATATTTAAGAATTATATTGGTAAAATTTGTTTTATACAACAACACATAGCGCCCACTGTGTTAAAACAGGTGACTAATTTTGTACGGATCTTAAAGCCTTCATACTGCTTGTAGTTCATCCATACATTTTTTGTCGATAGAACTATTAATTTGGAAATAAAAGCAGTTGATCTTATATAACAACATATAGCGCCCACTGTGCTAAAAATAGCTATATAATTTTTTATAGTTTATAGCCAACATCCTTGCCTATAACTTATATACACAGTTTTGCAGATCCGACTATTAGTCTGGAAGATATGGATTTTCCGAAGATTTAAGAATTTTATTGGTAAAATTGGTCTTATATAACAATATATAGAGACCACTGTGTTAAAAAAAAAAGCTGCCTCATTTCTTACACACCTTAAAGCCTTTATCATTGTCTACAATTCATCCATATATATTTTGTGGATCAGACTTTTAATTTGGAAGATATAAGCTGTCCGACGACTAAAGAATTTAATCGGTAAAAATGGTCTTATATAACAACATATAGCGCCCACTGTATTAAAAGTAGCTACCTAACTTTTAACACACCTTCCCGACTAGAAATTTTCATGCAAACAAATTTGGGATCTAACTGGGATCCCAATTCCGATGTAACGCAGAAACGTATTTGGGACCCGATTGGTTTCCTGTGGGGAAATATTAAAATCTTGCAAAAATTTGCTCAAATCGGGAAAATATCAAACTCTAATATTGAATTAAAATTGCTGAAGCTATCCAAGGGATAAAAGTATGTAGCAATCATCTCTTTTGATGATGAGCAAAATATACGATTAAAGATCTGTGTTAGATTTTCCCAACAAGTTCCCAATAGTTTCCCATTTGGGAAGAACTTATGTTAAGGCATTAATTTGTAGATGGGCTGTCCCAACAAGCTCCCGATCAAATCACAAATGGGATAACCCTTTTGGGTGTGCCACATGAATTCCCAATCGGACCCCAATATGAGTATTGGGAAAATTTCTAGTCGGGTTATAGCCTACATCCTTCTCTGTAATTCATCCACAAATTTTTTTTGGATCAGACTATTAGTTTGAAAGATATGATTTTTCCGCCGCTAGATTGCACATTTTTCCCAGTGTGCGATTGTGCAAAAATGTTTTTATGAAAATTCAAATTCGGCTTTTTTCACTAAATATGTTGTAACTTTCGCATTTTTTGTCCGATATTAACAATTCCACGCCTTATATGTTTGCAATCCCATTAGGTCAAAAAATGTATAGTTCCGATCAGCACAGTATATATATTATTGGCTGAAAGGGGAAAAGTTTTTCTATGACACTGTGTAAAATTTTTATAATTCAAATAGACAGTTTTCAAAAATTTTTTAAATAGCACAAAACAATAAATGAATGTAATATTTTTGTTTAATAATTCTATAGACGAGTTGATATTAGCAGCAACTTTAACTGTTTACTGGGTTATTTTTACCACATATTGATATTTTTAATTAAAAACCCCATTATGAACTGCAAAAAAAAAAAAAAGACTTGAAATTCAATATAATAATGAATGATTATTGAAAATAACACATTGTACATAGATTAAATATTTTGATTTCTTCTTATGCAAATAACTTAATTGAAAAGGCTTTTATTGTTGTAAGCAAATTTATTTTAATTATTATCACTGTATAGCAAACATTTTATAGCGGAATATATGAAATTGCTTTATTTGTATTACGACAAATATTTGCACAGTGCCGGAGTATTATTGTGTGCATAAAATTTATCAATTAAATATTAAATATTTGTTATTGCTGTCAATGCTTTTTTTCTGTCTCATTCGCAATATTTTACTAAAGTTATAATGAATTAATGAATTGCTTGGGATTTTTTTGTTGAATTGAGCATCCACTCAGGAAATTGTAAATTAATTTTATATTAATTTCTTTGTAGAATTAATGAGATAATAATAAATTAGTTTGAAATAATTACAAACGCTTTTCCGCTGCTGTGAATGACTTTGGAAATCAACGTTTTAATAAAAATTACAAAATATAATGTAACTAGCTATACCCGGCGTGCTGCGCTACCCCATTGTTGTGCATATATAGAAAAATTAATTAACTCATTTAAAAATAACCATAAAATTGGTTAGTTTTTTTTTGCGATATTTTTAGTTTTGGCGAATTTTTGCGTTTTAGCGATTTTTTCATTTTGGCGATCTTTCGTTTTGGCTCTTTTAATTCTAGAATTTTTTAGTTTTAGTGTTTTTTAAAATTTCAAGAGTTTGGTCCTTACGGTTTGTATTAAATATTCTACAGACTACACCAATTAACACTAACTTTAAAAATTTCGAGAGTCTATACAAAAGTGTCTGTATATTACATTAGTATTTCAACATGTTTCGTTGCTCGCTTTAGAACACCCTTTAATCTTTAGCCCGTAGCTCTTACGGATCTCGAGAAAACAACCTGTGACAGACAGAAAGACTTACGGACAGCGTATCGAAAACAATAAGATTAATTTACACTTTTGGTGTACAGAGCCCTTAAAAGAACCTCTTCCAAAAAGTAACTTTTCAAAAGTAACATTTTCAAAAGAGTACCATTTTCAAAAAGTACCCTTTCCAAAAAACATTTTTCAAAAAGTACCATTTCTTAAAACTACATTTTCAAAAAAGTCTGTTTTCGAAAAAGTACATTTACTTTAAAATATAAATGGTAAGAAAAAAAGTACCAAAATTATATTTTTACCCTTTTTCGGCCCCTAAATGTACAAATTTCAAAACAGTACAAAATACCTATCCACTCATTTCTCTATCTTATTATGACGCTTTTGGAATTTTATGTCTACCTTACTTAGATTCGAAGATATAAGAACGCCGAATTTAACCATTTTTACCCCTTTTAATCCCGTTAGAATTTAAGTTTTCGAAAATTCGTTCTTAGAGAATATATACAAACATATGCATTCAGTATATGTATCAATGTGCATAAAAATAGTTGTATGGAAAAAAGTACCAAAAAGGGCTACCAATTTTACCCATTATATATTCAAATTTGAAAAAAATACAAAACTGTTCTTAAGGGCTTTTTAAGGAGAGAAGAATGAATTTCAAGTTTAGTTTCTAACTTTATTACTTAAGGAGATAAACTATTAACAAAAGAGTACAAAAATTATATTTTCACCCTTTTTCGGCCGCTAAATGTACAGATATTAAAAAAGTTTCAGACACCTGTCCGCTCGTTTTTCTATCTTATTATGATGCTCTTTATGTCTGCCTTACTTAGATTCGAAGATATAAGGTTACCGATTTTACCCGTTTTTACCCCTTTTAATCCCCTTAGAATTAAAAATTTCAAAAATCCCTTCTTAGTGAAAATATACAAACATATTCATTCAGTATATATATATATATATATATATATATATATATATATATATATATATATATATATATATATATATATATATATATATATATATATATATATATATATATATATATATATATATATATATATATATATATATATATATATATATATATATATATATATATATATATATATATATATATATATATATATATATATATATATATATATATATATATATATATATATATATATATATATATATATATATATATATATATATATATATATATATATATATATATATATATATATATATATATATATATCAATTTGCATAAAAAATAGTTGTATGGAAAAAAGTACCAAAAAGAGCAACCAATTTTACCCTTTATATATTCGAATTACAAAAAGTACAAAAATGTTTTTGAGGGCTTCGTAAGGATGGAAGAATGCATTTTAAATTTAATTTCTATCTTCATTACTTTAGGAGATAAACGGTTAACAAAAAAAAAAAAATACCAAAATTATATTTTTACCATTTTTCGGCCCCAAAATGTATAAATTTCAAAAAGTACCAAACAGCCGTCAGCTTATTTTTTTATCTTATTATGCTGTTTTTGGAATTTTATGTCTACCTTAGTTAGATCCGGAGATATAAGGTTACAGAATTTACCCGTTTTTACCCCCTTAGCGTATGAATTTCCCAAAACCCCGTCTTAGTGAATCTATACATCCTGAGGGGAGCCCACATACGAAATTTCAACTTTCTAGCTTTAGTGGTTTGGGCTGGGCGATGATGAATCAGTCAGTCAGTCAGTCACTCAATAACATTACTCTTTTATTTATATAGATATTTTTCACGCCTGGATTAGCTAATTTAAGTTATTACTTTAAAACATTTTTAATTAAAAAACGAATAAAAGAAAAGCTAATTCATTCTGGCAGGACTATAGCAGAAGATCAAAGTATGTTTGATGTTATTTTACGTTTTAGAGAGATGCAACTCATAATAAGGGCTTATTATTCAAGCACCATGTGATACCTCTCGCTGTTGCGGTGACTCTTGATATAATCGAATCGAGCACCAGGTTGAATAAGAGGGGAAAGAATGGGCTACCTTGTCTAAGCCCTGGTTTGATGTTGATTGGGTTGCTGAGCATGTCCTCATGTCTAACACGGCAGTTGGCGTTCTTGTACAAGGCTTGCACAAGGTGTATAAGTTTTTCGCTGATCCCCTCACATTTAAGCGCCTTCCAGATAGCGGAATGTTGGAGAGTGTCGAATGCTTTTGTAAGATCAATAAAAACTAAATATAAAGGAGATCTATATTCTACAGATTGCTCTACAATAATTTGAAGGCCTAAAGCCTGCTTGTTCGCTACGGATCTCAGAAACGTAAGAGCGTCAGATATTGATCTGTTTAATATGATTGCAATGATTTTGTTTATCAAATTTAGTAAGGTTATGTCCCTCCAGTTTTTGCACTCTGTTAGATTGCCTTTTTTGGGATATTTATTATTACGCCCTCCTTAAGCTCATCCTTCGGAGCACCGGTGTTCCAGACATCTGCAATTAACTTGGAGATTAGTTGTGCACATAAGCTGGCATCTAATTAGAGAAGTTTAGAAATGATGTTGTCGATCCCGGGGCTTTGTTGTTCTTAAGAATTTTGATAGCAGCTTCGATTTCAGATACACTTGGTCATTCAGTATGTACATCCTGTCGTTCAAAATGTTCGCAGCATAGACAAGTGGTTGGTGTGGGAGCATCTCAGCTATTAAGCAGTTCTCTCTAATGTTCCGACCAAAGCTCCATCAGGCCAGATTTAGTTTGCAACGAGCTTTCTACATTTGCGTTTGAGGGTTTCGTTGAAAGAAAATTGTTGCTATTTAATTGTTTTGTGCTTCTATAAAGATCACAGCTTCTATTGATTTCGGATGCATATTGTGACTGCGCAGGAATACTAACCCGACTAGAAATTTTCACGCAAACACATTTGGGATCTAACTGGGATCCCGATTCCGATGTAACGCAGAAACGTATTTGGGACCTGATTGGCTTCCTGTGGTGAAATATCAAAATCTTGCAAAAATTGGCTCAAATCGGAAAAATATCAAACTCTAATATTGAATTAAAATTGCTGAAGCTATCCAAGGGACAAAATTATGTAACAATCACCTCTACTGAAGATGAGCAAATAATATGATTAAAAATTTTTGCTAGATCTTCCCAAAAAGTTCTCAATAGTTTCCTACTTGGGAAGAACTTATATAAAGTCACTAATTTGCAGATGGGCTATCCCAAAAAGTTCCCGATAATATCCCAAATTGGATAACCCTTTTGGGTTTGCCACATGTATTCCCAATCGGGCCCTAATATGAGTATTGGGAAATTTTCTAGTCGGGAATGATATTTTCGAAAGTTAAGGGTAACGACTAGAAATTATCCCAGTACACATATTGGGGCCCGCTTGGGACCGCATGTTGCAAATCCAAGAGGGTTGGGACAGCCCATCTACAAATTAGTGATTTAACATAAGTTCTTTTCCCAAGTGGGAAACTAGTGGAAACTTGTTTGGAAAATCTAACACAGATTTTTGGTCGTTTTTCTTTTTGCTCATCTTCGATAGAGGTGATTGTTGGTTACTTTTGTCCCTTAGACAGATTTAGCCAATTTTAATCAATATTAAAATTTTCTGTTTTTCCGATTTGAGAAAGTTTATGCGAGTTTTCGATATTTCCCTGCAGCAAACCAATCGGATCCCCAATATGTTCCTGCGTTACATTCCAATTTGTGGAGTATGTAATGTCTTGCCTTGACCATGATTGTCTTTGTGTGGATTGAAGCAGAAAATTAAAAAATTCCGCAAATGATTGCAATTAAGATTTTAAGCTAATAGCTACTTTAAATTAATAGTCACAATATACATTCATTTATACTAAATTTGTAATTTATTTATTGAGGTTCAACGACTTTATGTGGCTAGATAGCCAAATTTATGGTATGATCCGTATTGTAATTATCTATACCCAAATTTGCCAAAAAACTAAGCCGAAAAGTACTGCTGTTCACCTTAAAATAATAGCTTAAATTGACAAAAGAAATTCCTAAATCATCATCTGTGTTATAAAGATTCTTGGAAATGCTTTATTTGTTTGATCTGTAGGTCAATGAATTGAAATTCCTTTCATTTTTCTCTATTATTTTCATTTTATTAATAAAACTCACGAAAGTCTTAAATGCTGCAGAAAAACATTAATAACATCAACAAAAAGATAATAAATTTACTATTTAGCAATAATAAATAAATATAGTTTCTTAAGTACTTTGAAGCAACTGATGTAAACCGCTCTATAGTGTCTATAAAAACATAAGCAAAAGCCAGATGTAACATGCAACATAAAACGACACATGTGGCATGTCAACTATGTAAACATAAAACGCAAAAAAAAAAACTTTTCAAAGACAGCCAACATCTCAAAAGAAGCACTATGCACAGTCACGGCACATAAATTTACAGACAGACACTCAGTACTAAGAAACAGCTAAATTTGTATGAACACACACTCCAGCCATCCAGCTATAGTCAACTAGACAGCCTGCATTTACAAAGTAACAATTTCGCCCACTGACACATTAAATATAATCGAAAGATGTAAGAGTATTCATCATACTCGTAGTACATGAAAAGTATAAAGCTTTATTGTTTAAAGCAGCTACACAAGCAATACTCGTACATATATCTGTCAGCTTTTGCTCGCTGCATGACAGCCAGTAAACCAACCAACTAAATAGTCATGCCAACCAGGCAACCAGCCAACCAACCGACATACACATAAGTAATTGCCCTTATTTACGTTAACAAGATCAATTTACGCCTCATTGATCGTTTTCGTTCGATTGTTTGTTTGCTTGCTTGTTTATATATTTAGTTGCAGCACACAAGCCCCCCACCGCACCATGTAACCGCAAATGCCAAAAACTACGAATTGGAAGTGAGCTTTGTGTGAGTATTTGTATGTGAGTGTGTTTAAACTGTGAACAGTTTGTCTAGGCACTGTGTCGTTCAAAGTCTTACTTTTTAACAGCACAATAATTTTCATATTGTTCCTTAAATGATTTCAATAAGAAGCCATATAAAGATTGCTGCAGCATGAAATGATTGAAACAAAGGAAACTTAAAAGAAGTGTTATGTTATAAAAACAATCACAGCATATATATTTTTTAATAAAATAAAGTCAGGAAAGTCCAACCGATCCATAGTGGTTCCATTTGGGAAATAACAAAAACATTTAAAAAATCAAAAAACCCGACTGCGTAAAAAAGTAGAAAGAAAAAAACAAGTGCAGTAGTGCGGAACATAGCGACTTTTACACCGTTTGCCAATGTTAAGAAGATTTGAAGATTCGATTTTTAATGCTTCCCGACTGTAAAAGTCACTTATTCCGCACTACTGGACTTGTTTTTTTTTTCTTTTCAGTTTTGTATATATTCGAGTTTTTTGATTTTTTAAATTTATTTATTATTTTAAACTTTATAGTGTCCCGGCAACTCTTATTAAAAATAAAACTTTTACTTATACAAGAGGTTCCAGCCAGTTAGCAAAAACTTTTTAAACAAAGTTCCCAGCAAACAATTTCTGCCGATTTCGGCCCGATGTCAGTCAGAAAGTCTGCACAAGATGCGGAATTCGTATCCGATGTCGGTCAGAAAATGTACCGCAAGTCATATGAGTGGTTGGCAAGGAACCGGATCTCTTTATCTGAGGAAATTCTAAAAACTATACCGAAAGGTCTAACAGAATTCTGTACGAACTCCGACGAATTTCCTAGGGAAATTTTAAAGGAATTTTTGTCATGTCTTATAAATGTCGGAAAATTGTCTGACAAGACATCAGTAAATTTTCCGATTTATCTGATACGTTTTACGTCCTGGCGATTTAGTATCAGAGAAAAGTCGGAGCTAAAATTAGATATCTATCAGAAATGTCGTTTAAAATTCTCTATGCATTGTAGTGCTGCAGTATGGCAGCTCATCAGAAAATATTTACTCATATATTATAAATCTAAAAACTCAAATATTTGTGCGTATAAACTCAAGAGATAAATGAGATTTGTAATGAAAACTAAAATTAGACAATGTGCAGAAGTGACTGCTAAAAGTTGTAAGACGTAGACCAGAATATGTGCAGACTACTCTGTTAAATGCCTTAAAAGAAATTAAATTGCCTTCGGATAATGTGCAGACTATTCTGATATTAATCGGATAATATTTCAGACAATCTGCAGAAACGTCATAACAGAAAACTAACTACTACTCCGCCAAATGTCTGAGGGAATTTTACACAACTCGGCTGATTGTCTGGTAAAGTCTCAGACTTTTTCTGATGTTAGACATGTCGGCCAAAAGTGTTTCCTGGGTTATTATACCTAATTAAATTTAAACATAGAACTCATATGTGCATGTATATTTTTGTAATCCCCTTTTAGTTTTCTTCATTTTGATACCCTACTCGATAGGTTTGGCAAATTTTTTAATAACGTATTAAAATTTCGCGCCTAAAATCCGTCATTTTGTTTTTTCCAAATACTTTGGTTCTTAAAACAAATAATTATAACGAAACCTCAACTGTCCAAATCTATCCACCCGTTTGGAAGATACGAGACAATAAATAAATTTACAAACATACATACACAGAGAAAAGAGATTCGTTGTGAGTATCGAATTTGTAGCCAATCGAATTTTGTCGGTTACACGGACTATCTTATTATTCAGTTGTATGTACTGATCGAATTCGATACGAAAGACTGAATATTCCAGTCAGATCATTGAAACAAAATGCTATTGTGAACAAAATTTTTAAATATAATTTATTTTAGCTCAGACATAAGCCTATGTGTAATGTACTAAAAATGTAAGCAAATGTATGAAACGAGATATTTTTAAAAATTGAATTTTGAACCTTCGTGATACATATTGCTCTTCTCTTCCAAGGAGGCAAATTTGCCATGATTGACTGCAATATAAATATATAGATATTAAAAACTTTTTGAAAACATCCGAAGCTATTAGTGTGTTACTCACCAAACTTCAGAAGGCAACAAAATAATTTCCTAATGGCACAGGGCATTTAGAGTATTCGTATATTAAAGTGGTTCTTTGGCGATAGCTTCATTAGAATTAGCAGTTAGTCAACTCACGATTTATAACGCCTTGCACCTTTTTAAACTTGTTTTTAATGAGATAAACATTTTTACTGAGTTTGAAAAACTATTAATACATACCTCTTTACGAGAGAATACTGCGTATTACAGCTCTTTTAATTTCACTATGTAACTATGTGTGCTCACGGATGAAACTGTAAAAGGACTTTGAACAATAGTGGCGATTGATTCCTTATTTTCACGATTTCTATGAAAGTAAACAATTATGCACTTTTTTAAAAAAATCACTCTTCAATAACACTTTTATGGCCCTTACCTTTCAACAATAAAGAGAATTCCACATGAGCAAAACCATGCAACTCTTGAGCTAAATTTAATTTTTATTGTTTAATTTTTAGTCTGTATTTTTCAATATTATTTATTTCAAATTGTCAAGTAATTTTACCATATTATTGATTACATTAAACTCTTATTTGGTTGGAAGCGACATATTAGTAATTTGGAAATTATAACCGAATTTTTGTAATAATGATTGGTTATGGTAACTGAAAATATAGCTGACGAATATTATTTCAGATATTAGAATATAAATTTTATTGATTCTATTAAAATTTAGTATTTGTAATAGAATATTGGCTAAGTTAGATGAATTTTAATAGTTGTAACTGTTTTCCAACTAATTTGTTCTCTCTGTGTACAAGAAACGCGAGGAATCTAAATATTATTTTCAAATACCTCTTCAATGATACCCATTTTAATATAGTTCACCTACTTTTTATTTGTTTCTCTTTTGTGAGATGGCGTATTTTCATATCCTTAGTGATACTCGCAAGATTATGATAAATCGATTGACGTAAGAATCATCAAATTCGGCCCACGTATTTACAAACATACATACAAGAAACGCGAGCAAAACATAACCCTTCTTGGGAGTCGGGTAAAAAGGATAATAAATCTGTATCTTTGAAACTTGCAATCCGATTACAAAACGAAGTATATAAAAATCATAGACGATGACCAAAGCTTTCAGAATGTTGAAGTATGAACCAACCTGTTGAAACACACTTTGAGCCAGAGGATGCCATAGTTGACTATGTACCTCGGGCAAAAAAAACCTAGTAGGACTCATAGCTTTTGCTTTTTACAGTTACCCGGCCGCTCTAAAATGTGGCCAGGAGAGCAGGTTTTTCGAAAAATAGGCAAACTTTCGGAAGCAGTATATTTAGAATTGTAAAATAAATACACTACTAAAGAGAATGTGTCCGGGCTTTTGCTCTTTCATCAGACAAAAATACAAATATATGTAACGAACCCTGGCAGCCGCGAGCTTGCTCCAGCCTAGAGTGTGAACGTGTCGTTACAATGGCACCCGAGCAGGGACTCTCAAATGAAAGAGCGACCAAATAGAAAATTGTGAAAAATAAAACAAAACTGTACTACAAGCATGATGAAAAGTGTACTAAGCTTCATTTTTAAATTTTTATTTACTTACTATTTATTTAAAAACATAGCAATGCTCCTATGTTAAAAAAAATTTACGATTTATTAAACGTGCATTTTTTCTGAATTTTTTTATTAAAAATGTGTAAAGAAAATGTGGACGGATATCCCATAATTTTAGGGCAAATGTAAATAACGTATTCATAGCCGATAGGGGTAAGCCAAAGGCGCCAGGAACTTCGTTCCAACCCGATGTGCGTCCTGTTTTCCAAAAACTAAGACAAAAAACTTCCAAAAGTCCCAGAACTTCCCCGAAAAACAACAGCAAAACTGAAAACTTGCGAAAATACCAAAGCGGCAACACTAAGTTTTTAAGGAATCTAACCTTCATGTCGGCCTGTTGCCTTTGTTCTGAACTGGCGTTAATATGAATTTCTTACCAGTATTCGTTATAAGTATTTCTTAACAATATTCCTTACACGTATTTTCATCTAAAAAGATGTTTTTTGCCCCCAGCATAGAAAGCATTTATATGTTGCATATCATATGCACAATGTGCCATGAGGAGCTTTTTTCAACCATTTGTTCTGCGTGTTATCAAGGATTGTGTTAAAAATCATAAAATATTTCTGTTTAAAATTTTGGCTATGCTTTTACCGGAGATATTGACGTAATAGAGAACAAAGCTAAGGCCAAAACCAAAATCTTAAATTTCAAATTCGAAAATATTTAAAACATTTTAATGAAATAAACTTTGGCCGATTTCATAAACGCCACAATGCATTGCAGTGCTGCAATGTTGTATGTGCTTGGTTGTTGTCAACAATGTAAAGTCGCATCACTGTAATGCATTGTGGCGTTTATGAAGTCGGCCTTTATTTACTTCATCTATTTATAAACTTTACGCCAAATTTAAATTCATTAAAATCTGATAATATTAATAAAAGTTATCAGGACTATAAAGTTGTTCGAGGTAGTCAACTTAGACACCCTATAGGTGAATGTATATTTCAACAGGGCTATCCAAATTTCAACGTTTTTAAAGCTTCAGTGCTTTTTATATAATTTTTGCTTACACTTACTTGGCCTGTGATTCGATATAAACGAATGCTCACTAAAGCTAAGAATTTTCGAAACAAAACTGTTCGATATTTGCTCCCTATAGTAGATATTCGCGAAACTGCTGAAAATTTATAAAGGCTTAATTTATAAATGAAATTCAAATGAATGCTAAAGCGAAACTCTCTTGATAATGTCACGATAATAAACATTCGGGAAATTGCCGAAAATGTGTAAAAAGTGAATGTTCGCAATATCGAACTACTTTCGATAATTTCTAGAATGTGTCACGATAGCCACGATAGCCTAGTTGATGCGTGCTATTCTGTAAGCCTAGAGGTACCGTGTTCGAATGTTTTCCAACTGCAGCGTAAGTTAAAGTATTAAACAAAAACACATTTGTGCAATAATTGAACAGAAAAAGATTCGAATCTGATTGACTGCAGCGTAAGTTAAATAATAAAGAAACAAATATTATAAATCACATTCGATTTATATTAAAAAAATAGCTGAAAAAATTAAGATAATAATCTTGAAAAATTACTTTTGCTCTGCCTTTTTGTGACATCGAAATTTGTTTGATATTGCCTCACTTTTGATATTACAAAAAATTTGCTATTCGTTCGAAATCGGATGTTTTTTGTAACAAAACTGAGCGACTCAGCTTTTTCGGATTCATTTCTGAGTGTTATTCTCAAAAGTTTTACACGATAAATGTTTGGGATATATTCGAAATCGATATCATTAACAAAAGTCTTGGTCAAGTTGACATCGTTTTGTAATTGGAATGTAAGTTTCAAAGATACAGATTTATTATCCTTTTTTCAATTTGACCCATTTTTTCATAGGGCGGCCACTTTCGGCGAAAATAACAAGCAAATCGTTTCGTTTTTAAGGTAGATTTTCATACCGAAACTTATCTTTTAATATAACCAAAATTTTAATACAAATGAAATGTGTTTTTTCCAATTTATATAATTTTTATCTTCTACTTCTTCTTTTTTTTAATGGATCTAATAATTGTAATGTTATAATAAAATCTATCTGCTAAAGTACCAAAATGCATGTTACCTTGAATTGAACTTATATCCTAAAAATTTTTTCTAAACCGGAATTCCCGAGAAATTTTGAATTAATTAAGTAATTCCCGATTTCCAGCTTAATGAAAACGTCCAGAAATAGAAAAACTCTACTATAATGGAACATTTTGATCTTTTATATAGTTTGACTTTCATATAACACTAAATTTTAAGCCACCCTTTACTTGAATAATACAAGACTATTTAAGGAAAAAGTCATTATGATCACAATATCCAAGATAGCTATTAAAGAAATATTTACAATTGATATAAATTCATAGAAGTGTAAATTGAAGTGCAAATTTATTTGCAAATTTGCATAAATATAAGAAAATTTTATGAAGGCACGTGCCATAATTGCTTAAAAAAATTATACAAATGATTTTAAAAAGTTTTCTCAGCTAGGTTTATATTATCGTAAGATGTATTATTGCTAAGAAAATTTTTGGAGTTTTATTTATCATGAAATTCAAATATTGAACTAATCTAAATATGTTATCAAAAGGGCTCGGACTTTCATGCAAATGCATGTTTTTTTTGGTGATACATAAAGACGTATTGACTAATTACACTGCATGACAGCATTTTTTAGGCAGAAATGCCACTATATATCCATTAATCTAAAGATAAAACATAGTAAAACTGCGTACTTGGTTTTTCATTTCCTCATCTTTTGTCCTTTTTTAAGGTTCTTGCTAACAAAATTTTAGTAATTTTTAAATTGTAGCAGCACGAATTAGATGACTTCCGCAAATCCGTTTTTTGGATTAGATTGGACACAGTCGAAACAAACGGTATATCTCTGTTTGGTTTTCATTATATTTTGATATCCTTTCCATATTTGCAGATTAATGTGGAATGGATAATATTCCTCTCTTTCTTGGAATATCAGGAAATATCAGTTTATTTAGTTTATTTTTCATTTATACCTTCGACCAAAAGTTCGAAACCATTTTCCTGCTTCTTGAATATTCAAGAGAACACTGAAGATGGCACTATCCGAATCCAATCTGTTTATCAACCAAATTTGACGAGGGATTACGGAAAATCGTTCCAAATTCAAACAAATGCCGTCACTCTCCAAAATGTTTAAATAGTGCTAAATTAGTCATTGGGGTTCCATTGTACTTTTGGCTTTCAAATAGTGCTAAAAAGAAGTACATCCCTTTTTGCATCCCTGGTTCATAACATATGAAATAAAAGTGTATTTCATATTTATATGAAAATTAGCGACAACAAATTTTACACTATTGGGCTTAATACTATAATATTGGGTGTTTTTTATTGAGGTATAGAACTTTAAGTTGGCATCACTTATTTAACTGGCGGCCATTTTGTCAGCTGTCAAGTGATTAATATTTAGTTTGGTTTGCCATTTCATCATGAACAGGTTGACAAAAGAACAACGCTTGCAAATCGTGCAAATTTATTTCGAAAATAATGGTTCAGTTCGCGAAGTTTACCGCAAGCTCCGTCCATTTTATGGTCGACATAATCGTCCATCAGAGCAATTAATTCGGTTAACCATGGATCGTTTTCCCACTACGTTTACTCTATGCGATAATACGCATCCGCAGAGACGTCGAACAGTGTGCACCGAAGAAACAATTGCCGCTGTAGAGCAAAGTGTTGAAGAGGACCCGAATGAATCGATTCGCCACCGTGCACAGCAATTGGAGCTTTGTCCATCAACTTTATGGAAGATTTTGCGCAAAGATCTTGGCTTGCGACCTTACAAGATCCAGCTTGTGCAAGAATTAAAGCCGCGAGACCATGCAATGCGTCGTGAATTTGGTGTATGGGCCGAAAATGAGATTGATCTCGATGCTGATTTCCATCGCAAAATTTTGTTCAGCCACCAAGATCGTGTGATTTGACACCATTGGATTATTTTCTTTGGGGATATGTGAAGTCGCTCGTCTACGCCAACAAACCAGAAACGTTAGGGGACTTGGAAGCCAACATTCGAGGCGTTATTGCCAACATACGGCCCCATATGCTCGAAAAAGTGGTTGAAAATTGGACCTGTAGAATTGGCTTTATTCGAGCCAGCCGCGGCGGCCACATGCCCGAAATCATATTTAAACATTAATGGCATAAAATTATCCTTCCAATAAAGCCAAATTGATGGACATTAAAACGATTTTCTTGTGTTTTATTTCAATTCGAAGTTCTATACCTCTAAAATGACACAAGAGGTTTTGTGAATTAGTATGTATTTTAGATATTATTTTAAACATTTAAATATTATTTACACAAATTTTTATTTAAAATCATTAATACATACAATTTATTTACTTAATTCAAAAAAAGCATTGGTGGCCACGCTTATTTTTGGTAAATGAAACGACATACTTAGATAATAATCAATGATGTCAGGATGACGTTCTAAGCTAGCAAGTACTTTAAGTACTCAGATCAGTGGTGGCCGTACATCCACTATCTTATTCTTTGTTTGTGTACGTGCTTCGCGGCTAAATAGATACCCAGTGGTAAAAATACCCATTACGTAATCGCTGATGTAAGCAATACTTAGTAGCTGCTAGCGGTGACGCTTTGGCTTATTTACCCACTTCGATTTAACATAAGCGTGTCATAGGCTGTTTAATCGGTGAGCTCTCGCTTAAAATGTAAGCTACGATGTCAGTATCTGCCGCTACTGTGCGCTTACAGCATAAGTGGTTTTTTAAATATAGCCCAAAAGTAGGCCACAATTTGTTAGCTTGTACATATAAGGGATAAATTCCATGAAATAAAACGAAATTCTCACATACACAATGCAAAATAATCGTAGATATTATTTGTAAATGACATATTAGATTACACGTACATAACAATCTAAGTACTTAGATTGCTCGCTTAGAACGTCATCTTGACATCATCATTATTCTCTAGGTACTTCGTTCCATTTACCACTGGGTAGGCTGTTTGTGTCTCACACACAGTGTACGTGTGTTGATGGTACTCGCGAGCACAGCGTAAATTGAGAGAATGGCCACCACTGACTTAGACTGTAATTTATGTGTAATCTAATATGTCATTTACAAATAATAGATTCGATCATTTCGCATAGTGTATGTGAGAATGTCGTTGTATTACATAGAGTTTATCCCTTATATGTAAAAAATGAAATATTGTGGCCTACTTTTAGGCTATATTACGACAACACGCTCGCTTACAGTTCCACTTATTATGTAAACGCAAGGTAGCGACACGAACTGAAAACAGCTTACATTTTAAGTTAGAGCGCACCGATTAAACAGCCTATGACAAGCTTATGTTAAATCTAAGTGGGAAAACAAGCAAAAGCATCATCACTAGCTGCTACTAAATATTGCTTACATCATCGATTACGTAATGGGTATTTTTACCACTGGGTTTCTTTAGCTGCTTACACTTTTACTCTCAAGAAAAAAAATTAAGCACGTGCTTGCCGTCAACACTTATATACATCACATTATTTCGCGTATTTTATAGATGCGTATTTACAATTATTTTGTTGTTACTATAACTATGTACTAGTGTATTCTTTTCATTGTTCACAAATGTTAAAGGCACAGCAGTAAAAACATCATTGTCCATTGACTGGCAACTTGTTTAGATGTCAATTCGTTAATGTACGTTTTTCGAATACAAAAGTTCTTTTTCTTGTAAACATTTCTTTCACTTCATGTATAAAATCATTTTTTTTTTGTATTATTGTAGTTGAAGAAGATTATTTTGGCATTGTTTTTATAAAGCAGAGAATGCCAAACTTTTTTATAAAACTTTAAAAAATCTTTGTTTTTCCAAAAACTAAAAACCCCAAACTTGTTGCAAAAAAATGATTACGAACAGCAAAATAGTAAAATAGCCACAAGCATGTAAGGACATTATCGCATGTAAGGACATTATTTGACAGTGAAGGACATAATCTGTAATTAATAAAACTCGTTTAAATCAACTTGTTATCCAGCAGTAAAATTCTTTATATTTCATTGTAGGTGATTACACCCAGAAGGTCGAAATTTCATCGACATCTCTTGTCAGCCAAAGACACGAGTTTTGAATTCACATGTGATCGGTGTTGATAAACTTACGGGATAAGAAAAATGGCACGAATAGCAAATTTGACAAATTTGACAAGGCACAAGTAAAAAGTCTGACTTTTCGTAAGAACTCGAAAACAAATTTATGAACAAAGAGCCATGCAAAAAGTCAGCGAAATGTTTTTATATTTTAAACGAAATCTAAAGGAGTCGACATGGGCCACTTTGGCAACCACTGCATTTTGCCATTACTTATTCAATTAGTTATACAGTTCGAATTGTTGTACTAAGTGTTGTTGTGTGTACATAATGATTGCTATTTTTATTGTAATTACTATTGTTCTTTGATGTTTTCCATTCCTAGCGTTGCCAGCTTAAACTATCTGATCACATATATGATATATATTTAATTAGAATTAAGCAAGTCTGTTTCATAGAATCAGTACTTGTTCGTTCCGCATAAGGCATCTCACCAAAATAATTTCTGAAAGCATAAAATAATGAGTGCCGAAAACCATTATCCACGCAATTGATCTTCGATGAACGGGAATAAGAATATTTATTGGGTGACAAGTCAGACATATACGATGAAAAATTTTACTTATGGATATGAATGCAAAATCAAAAAATGTGTGTACCTATACAACATCAGGGGGTCCGTTATTTCTAAAGTTAGTTTTTCCTTTGATGCCGCCCACTAGATTTTGAATTTTTGTCCTTAAAATATTTTCCCAATGCAAAAAAAAACTCGAAATTTTCCAACTAAACCGTGTGCAAGTCATGTAACATTTCCCATAAAAAAATACATGGGAATTTAGGATTTATTCATTTAATGATTTTTCTTTGACACAAATAACAACTCTTGACTGCAAACCACCGACTTTGGTCGAGTGGTCTAAGCGGTAGAGAACTCTGAAGAGATTAGCGGGAGGTATCGAAACATGTCAGTTCAACCCTCCGTGCAGTCAAAATTTTCTCTGTATTCATGCTTCACATTTATCTCTAAATAAAAATATAATTTAATTGAAAAATTAAATTAAAACCAAACTCAAGCCAAAATAATGAATTTTTTTGGATATAAATAACAATACCGCAATGATCAATACATATTTATATAGAATTGAACGCTCTACACAAAACGTCATATATGATTGTGCAAATTATGTACGATTTTGACCATAGTATATATTATAGTCTATAAAAATTTCTGTTTTTAGAAAATTCATAAAAAAAATAAAAGAAAAATTACTTTCCGTTGTTTTTCCAAATATGTTGAAAAAAATATGTAAGAAAACAAGTCATATTTCACTAAAATCGATACACAACTTTTGATTTTATTCACAATTAAGTGAGAGAGAGAGCTCAATGAATAAAAATTATGATTTCCAGACAACACACATACACACACACACACACACACAAATTAAAATTTTCTGTTATATGCAAATCAATGTTTAATACTTTCAGCTGCTGAGAAGAGCGCAGAGAAGAGAGTTGTTTAAAAAAGAACAAGAAATACAAAAAGTGGCTGGTCACCAGCGTTGCCATAATATTTATTTTAAAAACTGTAAATTTAGAAGAAAAAAAACTGATTTTTATGTGAAAAAACTGCACATAAAAAATTTTAGGTATTTTTTATTTTTTTTGGGTTAACTTAAAGTTAACATACTGCTTAATTTTGATTAAAAGAATTCAGAGAATCTAACCAGAAAATTGACTCGGGTCACGCTATTGTGTTGGATCATTATAACGAGATACATAATATAGTCCCAAACGCCAAGGACCGGATGTAAAATAATGTCGAGTTGGTACGTTTTACCATCTCGGAAGCGTCATCGGCAACAGTTAAGAAAATATGGATCTCCAAATTTATAAATTTTTTAATTAATTCAAAAGGAAGTGCTTGAGTGGGATATTTCGCATAAATTTACTAATATTATACAGGAAAATTGATTTTTTTCGAATCAACCTAAAAACATAAGGGGAGCAAAGTTCAATAAACAAAGTAATTAAAATTTTTGCTTCTGTCTTTAAGACTTTGTTTTATTTGAAGTGTATAATCATTTATTTATTTAATGCACTTTCTTCGCCAAAAGAAAGTGTTGTTTTTTCTGTGAATTACTAAAATTTCGCTAAGAGTTCTGAAAAAGTTGTATGTCTTCAAATTATATGGGGTCTACCGTTTGATTTAGTATATGTTTTGAGGAGTTTTATCTCATATTCATTCAATAAGAGACAGAAATATTTCAGTGAAGAAAGTATGCAACGTGTATTAATATTAATACAGGACGTGTTAAGAGGACAGTATTTTTTTATGTATGAACTCAACTTGCAAACAATAATAGCAAACTCCATATAGAAAAACACAACTTTCGTAGACCTAAATGTATGTGAATTCCTTCTTGCTATTTGAAAAAGTACTAGTAAACCTTGGCACTGTTATGTTAAACAAAATGGGTAAAACTATGGCTTCAGAAATTATAATTAATATAGCAAAATTAAAATTGTTGATTAAAAAGGTAGTAATAAGTAGTTATAGTTTAGTATTAATGGTTTGGTACCAAAAAGGCACCAAAACTGAACTAATAAAAACTAAAATTGTTAATGTATAGAAATTTTTAAAAACTGACATAATTGTAAAAAACTTATTTTTTTAACAAAAAACTGGAAAACTTTTCAACGCTTCAAAAAACTGCTGAAATCAGTGAAAACTGCACATTTGGCAACGCTGTGAGTCACCACCTATGACACAGGGTTGGTTAAATATAAGCTGCCTACGACTAAATAGAAAACACACAATTTCCAATTCACATCAATAAAATTATACTCAACCGATTGATATTTTTGTGTAGATTAATAATCTACAAATTGTTTTATGATCCGGAAATATGATGAGAAGAATATAATAAATTGCTGTAATTTATGAATTTACAAAAGTTACTATATCTATTATATATATATCAAATCCGAAATTTTGATGGTGATTTCAGCAAATGTAAATATGTAAATAAGAATTATCTAGTTTGGTCTCTAAAGTATTCAAAATGTTTAAAACTGATGCGTAATATTACTAAACCAGTTTTACATGCATATCTTTTAAAATCATTAATAAAGATTTGAACTTTTAAATTTTGTTTATATATCTTCTAAAGCGATTTAGATTCTTCCAGCTGCTGGCAACACTAAAAATATACAACAAAAGCGTATTAAAAAAAATCTAATTAACATTGTAGCGGCTCCTTTGTTGTTTTCTTTGATTGTTTTTATTTTATTTTTATTAGTATGAATGTAAGAGAGTGTTGAGAGAATTATTTAATGATTTCAAATGAAGCGATTTCTTAATAAAGATCAGTGGTGGTCAAACTCTCAACTTCCTATGCACTCGTGCATAGGCTGATTTATCTCATCATCGCCTTATCGTTTTAGGCCCGAATCACACACAAAAACGCAGCATTACAAGGCCTTTTGTCAGGCATCCCAGAAGAAGCAAACGCAAGGCCTTTCCCGCAATGAGAACGTGTGTAAAAAAGATATGAAGATGGAATGGAGTGTGAGTACTTGTTCATACAAAAGAAGGTGTAAAGATACCTTCTATAAGGCATATATATACTGCTTCTTTTTACCGCTGGATATCTATTTAGCCCTTAAACACACACTCACACACCAAACACAGAATTTGATAGTGTATATGTGGGCACCACTGGTTAAACTTTACTTTACACTGTAAAGCTTTTAATTCCATTTTGTGTTTTTGTTGTTTTTATGATTCTTTTTATTTATTTGCTTTAATTTCGATTTGTTTTTGTTTCAAATATTTAATTTTATCGTAATTTTTGTGTTTATTATTTTGCTTATGTATATACATACATACATACATATACATACATATGTATGTACATATTTATGTAGTATGTATATTGTTTTAGAAAACATTGCCGACCTAGTGCAATGCTTATTTTATTAAGCCATTTGTGTTTGCTGCTTCTTAGAAGAAAATAACAATAAAATTTTAATTATTTCTATGCACATATCGGTTATTGGCAGGGAGAATTTCGTTGCTTATTGGAAGGGAGAATGCTTGCTTTTGTACTGAAAACACATTTAAAATTACCCAGCGATAAGAAGAAATAGTATGGAGGCCTTATAGAAGGCATCTTTACACTTTCTTTTGGCTGACCAAATACTTAACGCTCCATTACATACTCGTACCTATTTTACACACGTTGTCATTGTGGGATAGGTCTTCCGTTTGCTTTTTCTGGAAGGCCTGAAAAGAGACCTTGTACAAAATGCCAGTTTGAATGGTTTCTAAGGAAAGTGTGTCAAAAAGCAAAAGATGGTATATTTGTTTAATCTCGTTACTTTTAAAGCGCCTCACACTGGGAAACAAAGCCAATCTAGCGGCGGAAAAATCATATCTCCCAAGCTAATAGTCTGATCTACAAAAAATTATTGGATGAATTTTAGGCAAGAATGTAGGCTACAAGGTCTGTAAAAAGTTAGGTGGCTATTTTTAACACAGTCGGCACTGTATGTTGTTGTAAAAGCAAGACCAACTTTACTTATAAAATTCGTAAGTCTTCGGAAAACGCAAATTTTACCAAACAAATTCTTAAGTGTTTGGAAAACGCAAATCTTCCAAGCTAATAGTCTGATTTACAAACATTTATAGACAAGTTATAGGGAAGGACATAGGCTGTAAGCTATGAGAAATTATACAGCTATTTTTAACACTATGGGCGCTATATATTGCTGTATAAGACCAATTTAAGTCCGACACAACAGCTTGTATGAAGTTGCAATGAATCTGGATTATAGAGTACACAATATAATGAAAAATGATGGCAGGATTACCGAAAAATCCGAATTAGCGAGGTCCGGACTATAAAGCTTTTACTGTACATTGATATGAACGCTTTGAAGCTGCGTTTAAAGTTTTTTAAAATTCAATACAATGTGATTTTTTTATTTCAAATTATTTACTTTCAATCAAGAAGGAATGGAATATGAATAGTTTCGCAGTACAACTTAATCAGGTACAACATAAATGTCATAGTAACAGCAAGTATGATGCCTGTTTAAGATTAATTTCAGTCTTATATAGAAACTACTTTCGAAATAGGAATACGAGAATGTTTGTTATTTCTAAAGTACATTTTTTATGAGCAAAACGAAAAATCTAATAATAAAATATGTACTCTTCTAATAGAATCTCTTTTTTTAGGGAGAGTAAAGGTCTTCTAAAAGAAGGAGTAAGAAGACCTTTAAGAAGACTTGATGTAAGAATTTTAGTTTTACCGCTAGGTATCCATCCATCAACACAGGAAAAATAGCCAAGAATTATGTTCAATAACACCACGTTATTGAGCAGAATATGAATTTTAATAACACTTGTCATTAACTTCATACAATATTTTGTTGTATCTATTTCTTTCCCATGCCGGTTATTTCTTTTCTTTTCATACATAAGTACTTAAAACAAGTTTTATCTCATAAAAAAATAACTGCGACACGGTTCAGCTGTAGAGAGCATGCTTTCTTTTTTTTATAATTTTTTATCATTATAGTAGAATTCTTTATCACAGGAAATTTGGAAAAAAAATTATTGAACACCGGGATTTTTGTTATCAAAAACGAAACTTATTTTTTCTTTGAAGAAAGAACTTTCTTACTGAAAATCAGTCTGTGGTTAGAAGAATATGTTTAACTATTTTTACCTAATATTAAAAATTTTTTGATAAATATTTCCTTATCTAGTAAAAGCTCATTGATCGTGTTTTTTTAGAAAATGCACTATAATTCATCCAAAAAAAAACAGCTACAAAATAGGGACATCTAAAAAGACGCATTTAAATATGATGTCATGGAGAAGTCGATTGATTTCTAAGGGGAGGAAAAAATCCTGGCATATCATCAGCCAGATGATTTGGTGTTTGTGTGTGATGTAGGGAGTACTAAGGTATAATTCATTTCGGACTGTTATTTTATCAATTTTTTATCAAATTATATTGCCAAGGTGTCGGCAAGCAGCGTGACCGTTTTGCGACTAAAGTGGCAATTCGCCATTTTTTCAACTGTCTTGCCACTTTTATCTGCCACCTAAATCTGCCACCTTTTGTAATATTATGCCCCTTTTTGCCCCTTTTTTATGAAGTGATACTTTTTGATTTAATATGAGTTTTTACGGTACTAAACTGTTTTTATAAAAAAATCTTAAAACAAAAACCTGTTTTTGAGTCCATTATTTAAAGTCTTATGAAAAAAAAACTATTTTGAAATAGACAATTAATTTACTAGTTTTAGTCGAACTGTATGTGTTTACATCCAAAAAAATTTAACTATTTTAAACTAAAACCAAACTCAAACCAAAATAATTAAAAATAGTTGAACATGCTAAAGAAAAGACAGTTAGTAAAGTTTCGAACACTTACAAAAAGTTCATTAATAATAGGTACGACTCGCCACAAGGTGGCGACAAAATCTGTTAATTGAGTTTACTAAAATAAGTAGGATTTTCGCTAGGATGTCGTTGCTGCCGCCGCTGGTAATGTAGTTAAAGCGATCTAATGAGAAGACTTTGAATGTTCAATATTTACATGCTTTAGAATTTCTTTCTTAAATAAAAAATAATTTGATCGAAAGATTAAATTGAAAACGAACTTAACCCAAACTAATTAAATACCTTTCGATAAAAACCATACAGTTCGACAAAAAATTCATAACTCAATTATCAAAATAATTATATTTCTTGAATTTTGAAATAGTTTAAGAGTTCGGATCTATAGATATTCATTATTGTACTAAAATTATTAGAAACTAATAACCTGATTCACTAGCATGAACAAGTACGTCTTGTTAAAAATTTGTATGAAAAGCACGCGGTTTTAAATATTTTAAAAGTGATTTTTTGCATGCAAATTTTTGAGTGAACGTTAGATTTAGTTTTACTAAATTAACCTATTTCCTTTTTTAAAAGGTTGCCCATTTTTTCGAAAAACCCCTTTTTGTGCCACTTTTTAAAAATTTTCCACGGTCACCCTGTCGACAAGAACCCCACCAAGACGGCGAGCTTCAGCCGGAGCAAATCGCCAGCATGCCAGCGAGGCCGAATATCTGGCAACAGTTAAATTTCTTTTTATCAGAACAGCAGCAGCAATTACATAATTTTGATCATTATATTGCACTTTCTCGAGAACTAATTGTGTCGGAAGTTTCATAAGAACCGGTTAAGTAGAAGTGGTTGAAATTAATATTTACTCTTCATGGGCGTAGCACTGACAACTTTTGTAGACATAATGTATTATTGTAGCGATTACTAAATGTGTATGCAAAGTTTCATAAGAATCGGCTTAGTAGAAGTTGTTGAAAAAGAATATTTACTTTATATGGGTGTGGCACTGCCCACTTTTTTAATCATGATGTAGTATTCAAACAGAAGCTTAATGTGTGTGCAAAGTTTTATAGGAAGCGGTTGAGTAAAAGTAGTTGAAAAGGCATGTGTATTTACTTAGTATGGGCGTGACTCCGACCAGTTTTCAACGGGACCAATCTAGAAGTACATATTTTTAAATAAAGAAAAAAAAATCCGAAATCGGTTCATAAATTGATTGCCTCCTTTTTTTAAGTAGGTTAAAAAAAATGTCTACATAACTTAAATTGTTTAAATTTCTTAAAACCTATACACATTTGTTTTTCTTTAGACATGTAAACTTTTTAGGTCAACTACAAAATTATCTTCCCAAGAACTTATTTATGTTTTTGCCTTGAGTACTAGAAAAGCAATAAGATTGCAATTTATCTGCATGAAACAAATGCAACACGCATTTTTATTCAAATAAACTCACACATAAAGATGTATGTATGAACGTACATATGAAAATTGGTTCAAAATATTTCTAACAATTTCTAATAGCAGCAACATCAACAAAAACTTAAATTTATGAGACCATGATTTATTAGATGTTATTTGGCCATAAATCTTTAATGTACTTAAAAAAACAAAAAATCAAATAGCAACAATTTACAACAAGAGAGAAAACTCAGAAGAAAAAAAAACAGAAATATAATACAGATACTTTTGTTGGCCAACGTTAAGCAACATTTAACAAGAAATATTTATTTTTATGAACATCTGTGACTGTCTACTTTTATATCAAACTCTTTTTTGTTTCTTTATTTTTTTTTTTTTTTGCATTACTTTCGGTGAAATTCTTTTACATACAAATTTGCAGGATTTGCACAGAACATCTTAAGTCTGATAAATAAATTTGAAAAGAAAGATATATTAAGAAATATAATAGATAATAAATTTTTTTCTTAAAAGTAATTGTTTACTTCAATTTTTTTCGATCTAATGCTCTCAATAAAATATTTATAAAAGCTTAAAAATTGCCTGGTCTTGACTTAATATGTTTTGTAACAAATTCTTAGGCTTATTTTGAAAATAAATAGGCAGCAGATTTAAATAATAAATTAAGCTTGTTGCAATGCAAGTTGCCATTAAAATACAAAAATAATATAAAATTTATTAAAAAAACAAACATATTTAAGAGAATTTAAATCTAATTGAAATATAACGAATTTTGCATAAATAGCAATAAGCTGTTATTAAAGTAAATAAATTATTTTTAATCCAAAGACATTTTATTATTCAGGCTTTAGTTCATTCAGTTTAATTTTACAATTAAATTATTTTTATTCAAAATAGACTTTCCAAAGCATATAATAATTGAAAAAAGACAAAGACAAGTTCTTGACTTTGTATAAGGGTCGAACTTAATACCCATGATATTTTCGGGAACAACCACGATCCCATCATCACACTTCTTATTGTACTATAGGCCACCATAGCCTACAAAGTCAAGCAGATAAGTATCCAACTTTAAAGGAATTTGCATTAAGCTCTTTTATTTACTTAAGCTTTTTTTGGTAGTTAAAAAATGTTCAACATTATTTGGTTTTTGTCTTAGATAACCACTACTTGTGCTTTTTCGTTCTCTCATCCTAGTTGAAGCTCTTTGGCTTTCGAAGTCTAAGGTTCACATTTTTTGTATTTTCCTTATATAATCTGGAAGGAATCAAACTTATCTGGAAAGAATCAAAAAATTGAAATAATGAATTTTAGTCGAACTGTATGGGCTTTAATCCAAATAAATCTTATTATTCAGTACCCATATTCTGTAATTAACTAAATCTCAGTGCGAGTAAATTGTTATCATCCTGTAGAATACAGGGCGAGTAACAACAAACTTAAATTTTCTTTGTTTATTTTAATGTATTATTACATTTTTCTCCATACAAAAACTTATCGCCAGTTACATAACATGGACACAGGCTTCAGTTCGTGCAATTTAATTTTACTATTAAATTTTTTTATTGAAAAGGTAGTGTATCCCGTAGTATAGTGGATAGTGTGCTAGACGATTAGCCGGGGGTCGCAGGTTCGATTCCTGCCAAGGCCGTGTGTGTTTCTGCAGAAAAGCTGAAAATTGCTTAAGCAGTATGTGTGTTCGTTCAAAAAAAAAAGCACAAGTAGTGCCTGTCTCAGACAAGAGCCAAATAATGTTAAAAATTTCTAAACTACTAAAGAAAGTTTAAATATATAAAAGAGCTTAATGCAAATTGATTTAAAGTGGGATATTTATCTGCTTGAATTTGCATATATAGCAAATGCGTATATATAATATTTTTGAAATACCAACATACTTTTGTTCCAGTACATAAATCGAATTCTTAGCGGCAAAAACTTTATTTAGCGATCTCATCCATTTTTGTTTAGGCCCTCTAGTTTTAGAAAGAAGCTTTTGGGTTTTCATACTCTCACAATATTATTAGTATAACGGAATATACTTTATTCAAGAAGTTTTCCGTGCAGTAATTTTTAAATGAATAAACATTTAAAATTTTAAGCATTCTTATTTTTAACTGATTTTAATATTCAATGGAAAAACTAAGTACACATTAAAGAAAGTATGTACATGCCTACTAAACCTGAGATTCGAAATAAAAGAAGGTTCGCGAAAACGAAGAATTTTCGAGACAAAATTGTTCCATAAATGCTCGTGAATCTAAAAAATCGAATGTTCGCTAAAGCGAGCTTTTGTCGATAATGTCGCGATAATAAGCGCAATTGCCAAATTTCATAAAATATGAATCTTTGCAGCATCGAACTATTTTCGATAATTTTGTCCAATGTGTAATTTACATTCATGTGTGCAATATTAATTGAATAGAAAAAAATTGCCACGATAGCATAGTGGATGTGTGCGAATCTGTTAGCCTGGAGGTACCGTGTCCGAATCTGATTGACTGCAGCGTAAGCTAAAATTTAAAATAAATAAATATTCCATTTATATTAAAATAGATAAATTAAAAAATAAAGATAACAATCTTGAAAAATTACTTTTTTTGTAGTATCGATATTTCTTCGATATTGGTTCGCTATTGATTTATCAGTGAAACATCGAAACCGAAAGATTTGCTGGCACAAACTGAGCGACGAGGAAGTTCCAGCAGCTCTTTCTCTATCCGACTTCGATAGCCGTTCTCGAGTGTTTTGTCCGAGAAATGTGTACACAACATTCGAATGCGATATTATTTTCGAATGTTTTGGTTTGCTGGAATAAAATTAGCTAAAATTGTAATTTGAAATATATGTATACATATTTAAAATCAGCAGTGTAGTGGATAGTACGTTAGACTATTAACCGGCAGGTCACATGTTCAATTTCAGCCAAGACCATGCGTGTATTTGGTTTTTTTAATTTTGAATGATAAATGCACAGTAAGTTTATGTTAACTTCGTGCTACAGGTTTCCATGCTATGCTTTAGCCGAGTGATTGATGTGGTCGATTTCAACCTGAAGGAGCTTTGTTCGATACCCAATGGAAATTCAAATAACGAACAGTGAATAAAAATACAAAATTAATAAAATAATAATTAAAAATACGAAATAATAACCCTTTAACACTCAAAAATAGAGCATAAATCATATATTTTTACTGACACTTGCAGTTCATTATTTAACATTAAAAATAGCAGAAACAAAGGAAACATTTTTTATTTTTACGGAAGTTACAATTAGTTCTTGTGACAGTTAAATTGATCCAAACAAAGAAATAATCATTCATTTCTTACGGTTTTAAGTCAGTTAAGGTCAACAGTATCCCATATTTTTTATTGCTAAAAATACTAACTTTTAATTTGTTTATTTTTTTGCCAAAAATTCAAATTTTTCATGCAAAAGAGCGTATAATTAAAAATCAATTTGATCGATATTATAAGCGAGCTCACATATTGATTATTTGATTTGGCCTAAGTGCAGAAAATTTTTTTCATATATTACATTGGGTATATTATTAAGGTTTCACTGTAGCTTTAAGTTCATTATTCATTTGTACTATAAATACATTAGTGTTGGTGCGAACAGAAGGAGATCTTGAATTATCTTAGAGGCTCAACTAATTGCGAGCGCCAGATATTTATAATACCAGCAATATTTAAGCGAATAACAAAAAAATAAAAACAAAATCTGTTGCATGCCTGTTGCATGTTTAGTTTATTAGCTGTTATTGCTACTTCTTCTTTAGCCTGAGTTTGTACTAAGTGGCAGTAAATTGTACATACCAAAGGCAGTTGTGTTTTCTGCCAGTTAAGCTGTCGTTTACACCCAAAAAAAACGAGAGAGAAAAGTTTAGTATTAAAAGCTGTTTGCATATTTGTTTTTTTAGCAAGATTCCCAGCAAAAGAATTACTTCTATGGAAGTGAAAATTATAAAGATGGAGAGCGACCATAAAACAAATAAATGAAATTGTATTGAATGCCTTGTAAATGGTGAAACTGTAGTTCCCAGAAGCTGCAAATTACTTGTATACAAAAGAGTAGTTATGCGCTTTGTAAAGTGTTCAAAATTAATTTTTCTAAACAATTTTTTATTGCCCACTTTTAAATTTTTTACTTAGCTTGACTTCCATTTCAAGTCTTCTTAATTCCAAGTCAGGTTTCTAGTGGCCGTAGCATTAGTATCACTCTACATTTAAAATAAACTTTATAAGTAGATTGTTTATGATCATGTATGAAATTAATTTTAAAACGTTTTTTTTGCAATTATCCTGTACTTGAAATAAAACATGCAAAGCAGCATTTTTCTATACGAATACATAAATATTTCTTTTCACTTAACAAGCTGTCTGTATGTCTGTCTGTTTTGTTGGTAGAAAACTTTGTCAGCTAAAGTAATATTTCCTGTATGGGGAGAAAAACCTAGCGGCTGGATTTCATGTGATATGTTATCAGTAGTAATTGCTTTCAAGGTGTGTTATTTGATTCTTTTTTTTATCATTTGTGCTTGTCCCCCTTAGAGGACAGCTTGTTGCATATGCTGTGTTGCTCCTGCTGTAGAGTTTGTGAGGCTTGTGATTGTTTGCTGCTGATCTTTATAACAAGTCGTTGGCAGCAGTCAACAACTGGTTGTCATGCTGTTTTGCATCTTTTTTTTCTTCTGCTTTTGATTTTAATTTGAGGATGTTGTCTTTATTTGTGGTGATTATCATTTTTATTAAAAGGCTTGTTGTGTTAAAGCAATCTATAGATTTAATTGTGTCCATCATTATATTTGGATAAGTTGCAATTACATTTGCATACCTGAATAATTGATTTATTGAATGTTTAGTTAGTCAAAAAGGAGAATGACCAGCTAAAATTTATGTTAGATGCAGTATCATACATTTTTGTCTTTAGTTTGAGTGAGAAATGTATTTTGTAAAGTCAACTTTCTTTGAAAAATGTCTCCGCTGAGCTTGATTTTACGGTGATTCAAGAAATATGGAAGACTAGTTGCAGAATAAACTGTGCAACTCGAAAAAATTTACGAATGGCTGATTCTAGTAGAGGACACCAAAAAAAATTAAAGTGTAACGGCGCTTAGTGGTAGTGTTTCATACATTTGGCTGCAAAATATTAAAGAAGGTACCGCAGAGCGATAAGATTTGGAAATTTTTTTTAAATTGGCAAAAATTAAAAAAATACAAAATGTGGTTGACATCGGAGGAAGGATCCATGACCTTCCCATATATCCTTAAATGGGAAAATGCCATAACTACTAAAATAATAATTATATATATTAAAACAAAACTCTCGTATATAAGAGCTAATCCACTTAGCCGGGTGTGACTTTGTATATACATTTTTTGCAAGAACATAAAATTTATTAATTTAAAAAAGGCTACGACTCCCAAGGATGTTAAGCTAAAAGCCTTTTAATAGCGGGTAGACACTGAGAAAGCACTATTTCTGCTCAGAGTGGCTGCCAGAAGGTTGCGACGGGTGTGACCTTATAAATCTTAGTTATACAGAATTGTGAGTTTCATGTATATATTCTGTAAAATTTTAACTAAAAAGTATACAATAATTCTAGTGTAGTTAATTTGATTGTATTAAGTATTTACTGTTTGACAACAAATAATTTTCCATATAAAATAAATTTTTTAATGTGACAGATGTGTCAGACAGGTGGGATTTAGTATGAAAACTCGAAAAATTCTAAAAAATAAAACTTATTATTGATTTCATTAATATAAGGATAAACTCATAAAAAAGTCATAATATAAGACGTTAAATTATTTGCCATACGTCCTATTACACACAGAAATAACTAAATTTCATTTTCAGTAAAGAAATTCAATGAATTAGTAAATATTTTGTCTAGAAACAGACCTGCAAACAAATTTATATATACAGAAAAATTTCTCAATAATGTCATTGAAAAAATCAAGTTTTTTTTTCAGTGAAAAAAAATTTCAAATCTATAAAACACTTTGCCTAAAAATATTTAAAAATTCTAAACAAAATAATTTACTGAATCAAACAAAAATATTTACTGGATTTTCTGTAATATTAATAAAAAAAATTTCTAAAAATACTTAAAATTTCTAACCAAAATAGTTTACTAAATCAAACAAAAATATTTACTGGATTTTCAGTAATATATCAAACAATGTTTTGTCTGAATTTGTAAAAAAAAATTTGTTTTAAAATACTTAAAAATTCTGAACAAAATATTTTACTGAATCAAATAAAAATATTTAATTACTTTTTTGCAATACATATAGCAAACAAACTTTTTATCTCTGTGTCAGTAAAAACTTTTTTTGAAAATATTTTTAAGTTTTAAATAATAACATTATCGACTCTGTGTGTTAACCTAAAAACTTTAAAATAAATAAATGAGAGTTAATGCAACAAAATTAATGAATTACTTCACTAAGATATCTTCAGTAAATAAAGTTGTTATATCGCATTCCTTTTGCTCTCATTGTTGTTGTTATTTATCTGTATGTTGTCATTAGTGTTGTTTTTTTTTACTACACATAAAACTGTTTTTTTTCTGTTGGTTTTTGGTGTTTGCGTCCTTAGTAAAAAAAGCCAAACAAAATATTCACTGATTCAGTAAAGAACATTTACTGAAAATCAAATTTTATTTTAGAAAATCTTTTGTTTGAAAATTTTCTGGTGATAATTTTTTCTGTGTTTATGAGGCTACTTTGTATTAAAAATATGTCTTAAAAAACATTCCAATATAAGTCGCCATACAGAAGAAAGCTGTAGATATTTATTGATAAGACGATGAAAGCAAATTTATAGATTTAGGCAAATTATTTATTTATTAAAGTTTTTATTTTAGTCCTAAGCAATTCAATATCGTTATCAAACAGTATCTTGCATATTTCGGCTATAAGATCCTTATAGCATTATTCAACAGCTGCATATATCGGATGAGTTATGCTACTAATATTATATTATGATTTTGTTGTTCAATGTAATTAACATCGTGTAAGTTTACTCTGATTCTTGAGAGTAACCATTACATTTAAAAAATTAAGGCGGTTACACGACTTATATTAGCATAACTGGAGAACGGCTCATATTAATTTTCTTTAGTTCATGCTAATCTCATTATTTAATACGATTAATGGTTTCGCTGACATTTCAGATGTTTTTCAACTCTTAAGAAAATTAAAACAAGTTATAAAAATTTCTTTGTTCCAAGGCTGTGTAATTTATTAAAGTACGTATTAACTAAAAAAAATTTATTGAATTGTAGGCTTGGTATACGTGGCTGCCTACTGCATGCAAGCAATCAAGTAGACTTAGGCTATAATTTGAAATTTTCTTTAAAGAATGAATATTTTGATATTTAAAAATTTACTCACAATTGGTCCTCTTGCTCGTTAAGTGTGAAACAAGCAAAAAACACAATCTTGTATTTCTCTGTTGTACTGTCAGTCTTCTATTAATTCCAAATTGGTGATATTGACAATCGTATATTTTACTAAGAACATTTATCAGCCTTATAGATGTTTCATAAAGACAGCAGCCCCAGCAACAAGCCCCCAAATGCTTATAAGCATTTACGGGTACAAACATACAACATGAATACCAGGCATACGTTTAAACCACACAGGAAATGCATGTTGTTGGTCAGTAACATAATGTTGCAGCTACAGCTGTTATTTGGTAGAACGAAAGCAAAGGAAACAACAAGCAACAAACAAATTGAAAATCATTGGGGAGAAAAAAAGCTGAAATAATAATAATACACAATCTGCACAAGTAAAGATGCATACAGCCAGATAACCTTAAAAACTATACGGAAGTGGGCGTCTCATTTAGGGAAAAAGTTCTCATTTTGGCTACTGTTCAGTTATGGTTTGTGTTACAAAACAAAACCAGCTTGTGGTTAATAACGTAACAAAGTTGCTAAGCACACAAAGAGGCCTTTAGATTTTAAACCAAAAATAAGCAAGAAAACATTTTTAAATTTACCAACAATTTTTTGTTTAATTTTTTTTTTTGTTCTGCTTTTTAAAAATATTTATGTAGCCACTAGTATGCATAAGCTTCTGGTTGCACATGGGCTTGATTTGAAAACTAATTTTTCTTTAACATATCAAACATGTATCATACATGTAGATGCCTAATAGTAGCCTGTGTTATTTTATATAGCCTGGCACATTTGAGTAGAGAGAATCAAAAAGTAGCCACTTTGCCACAACGGATGCATTTTATTAATACATCTAAACGCCTGTGGCAATTATACACTGCTGTTGTTACGGACACGTTAAAAGCAAATTCAACTATAGCAACAGCAACAGCAACAACAATCAAGAGCGCCCCTATAAAATGATACATGATGTATGCAAACGTTTATACATACATATGTATATGTATATGTCTTTTTTTTAGTTCTGCAACTGCAACAACATGCCACCACCATCACGTTGCATGAATATTGCATGGTTGTTGTCTGTATAACATTGTTTTTAATGCATGTCCGTATAAATATTTTTATTTTCATATTTGTTGTTGTTTTTCTTCTGTGATATGTTGTACACAATTCTCATGTAGTTATTGACAAACAATACACTGTTGTTAGATGCAATTAAGTGTCCAAAAAACACATGTTCCACAAAACGTGTGGTGAAAATAAAGAGGCCTTTAAATCTAAAATATAGAAAGAAAAAAACTTTCGTAAAAAGATTTAAAGAAGAAAAAAACTTGGTAATTTAGTTCTGGATCTATGATTCTTTGGCAAATTATTTAGAAGTAAAAAATACAAAGCAATCAATTTTAATAACTGCACTAAAACTGGAAACGGTCAATATTACTTTTACATTTCTACATTATTTCTGTGGCAATAGGGAATAAGTGCTTAAGTGGACTTAAGCCATTTTTGCTTTAACGCCGCCTTATTGCTTAAATATTATGACATTCTGTTGAACGCCAGAAATCAGTAAAAACTTAAAATGTGCTTGAGGGTTTATTCGCAATTACTTTTTAATGATTTCTGGCGTTCCAGTTGAGTTAAGAAATTTATTGTCTACAAAGAATTATAATAAAATTGTATGAGGAATCTTTCCGTAGGATAGTTCAGCCTGATATCTCGCCGTCGAAGGATAGTTTTTTGTCTATTTTTAATAAAAGGTCAAAAAATGGGGTGAAAATGTTCCATGAAATTATTTCTGGTCGAGTTTTACATAAAAGTGCTAAGCATACCTAATGCGTTAAATGTAAAACTATCACGATATCTTAGACCGATTCCTATAACAATGACCAAAAGGTGGGGTTCAGATAAAGAAATTTGTATAACTTATAAGCTTATGGAGATCCCATTATGAAAATTTTACAATATAGTGAGGACACCCTAGTTTCAATTGGTCATTTCCGGTTTTGATCACGAAAAAAAATTTTTATTAAATTTCCTATGATGATTTCCTATAAGTATCAGTTATTTTAATTTTTTTGTTTAATTTTATTCTAGTTCGAAAGAATAATTTAAATAATTTTTTTTTTCAAAAGCGGCAACATTTTCGCAGCCCATAACTCGCCAAATTAATATCATACAAAAGTAAAATGCATGCACATTTACACCTACTAGATCTATAGTTATGCCAAATATCAAGGAATTTCGGCAAAAAAAATTTTTGGTGCCCGCTTCAAAAATAATGTCCCAACCACACAGAAAAAAAGGAATCTAAAATCAACATGACGCAATTGCAGCGTTGCCACTTTCTGTATTATAGGACAAAATTTGTACTACAGTGAAACTTCGATATAAAGAACTTCGTCATAACGAAAAACTCAATATAACGTATGTTTTATTGAGTCCCTTGAGAAAACCTCTTTATTGCAAATTGTTTCATACAAATATACACTATAGCTATAACGAACAAATTCAGAGCAAAAAAGCCTCTATATAGCGAAATATTCATTCAAATGCCCCAATATAAAGAAATCAAAATAAACCCTAAATGGTAAAGTCCCGTTATAAAAACAGCAAAGTCTAAATGTATTTACAAGCGCATTTGTAAAGCCTCTATACAACGAAGTACTCGTACAAAAGCCTCTATTCAACGATGTAAGAATGAAATATAAAGCAAAAAAAAACTATAGTTATAACGAATGTTTTTCATATTTCTTCAAATTTGGTTATATCAAGGTTTTGCTGATTATATTTATAGCGAAGCAATAGCTATAACGAAGTATTTTCGGATCCCCTTGAAATTCGCTATATCGAAGTTTCACTGTATTTAAAAATGTTTGTAATATTTTTGTACGACGAAGTTTTTGTACTGTTTTTGTACTATTTTACTAATTGCTGAAAAATAATAAATAAAACAACAAATGTTACTGATACCTTCTTCAAATCTGCTTTATTATTTACATTTGGCGGTACTGCTTGGAACATTTTGCCCACATTAAAGAAGTTTGTAGAAATTCGGAGATATTAAAAAACGTGAATATACATACAACTAAGGCGACAGCGTTAATGAGTAATGTACCAGGGCCGATTTTTTATACGGATTTCGTGATGAAACACAACAAGACTGTAACATTGACCGAAAATTATTCATTCAAAAACAAAGCCCAAATAACAACGACGACCGAAGCGACAAATTTCTCAATAATTTTACTAAAATTTTGCCTTTTCCTTTTTTTTTTCTTTACTCAGATGTGGCTGATTGGTAGCGATGATATCCTATCAGTGCAGAGTTCATGGGCTCATTTCCCGCCATAGACCCTGGGTGTTTTTCCGCAGACAAGCTAAATCGCTCCACAGGTTGTGTTTTTTTATTTAAGTTTGTATAAAAACACGTCGTGCCGTAGTTCTGTTACATCATTTATATGAAAAATTAAAAGTGTAAGAAAACCAATCGCATTTCTTGTCATTTATTTCGATTACAGATATTCTAAATTACAACATCCATTTTTCTATTTGGAAGAATGCCAAGCTTCAACCACAACGGAAATATACACGCCATTAAAGCAAACTATTATGGAAAAGGCAATCCTTTAAAAAATCTTGTTGGTTTCGCAGTGGACATACCAAATGTCATATTCGGTAATTATAATTCCGCTTGTAGTAATTTAAAATACTAAACATCTTTTGTTGTGTTGGCAAAGTGTTCTTGTAACTTAGTACATATACTAGTCTCCAAATCAATTCCCATTTATTTAGAAAATTTGTTGAGAAATCTTGAATCTTACTATAATCTTTAATTTTAACTCTCCAAGAGCTCCAAGAATATTTTCAGTTCATAAACTTTTATCAGCTGTCATAATTAGATGGTTGTTAGTAAAGGGTTGTCATTGATCGTATTATCGAAGAACATGATCTTTGGAACAACAACAGCTACGTATTGTTATCGCATACAATAATGAGTAGTGATGTCAACATCTATTTTTGCGCGAGCACTCGCATATACAATTATGAAGTTTTTTTGGAATTTTTAAATTACAATTAAGCTTAATTTTGTAACGTGCTTTACCCCAAGTTAATATTTTACTATTCAGTAAAATATTAAAGTCATATACGTTGAAATTGATTAAGGAGGGTATTAGCTAATTCTTTGTGTCGAAATTTTTTTGTACTATATCATTTGGTTTTGTACTAGTTTTGCTTAGCTGCTGCACTAGTTTTGGTTTCTTCGGTGGCAACACTCCGCAATTGTGATTCGAAATCATATTAAATTTACAAGAAATAATTTGTCGTTTAGGTGTGTTAGTATTTATTTGCTTTGTTTATTACCAGGCAACAATTTTTGCCGACATATCTAACATCAGAAAAAATCCGAGACTTTACCAGACAATCAGCCGAGTTGTCTAAAATTCCTTGAGACATTTGGCAGATCAGTAGGCAGTTTTCTGGTACGACGTTTCTGCACATTTTCTGAAATATTATCCGATTAATATCAGAGTAGTCTGCATATTATCCGCAGGCTATTTAATTTCCTTTAAGGCATTTAACAGAGTGGTCTGCACATTTTCTGATCTATGTCTTACAAGTTTTAGCAGTCACTTCTGCACATTGTCTGATTTTAGTTTTCCTTACAATTCTCGTATATCTCTTGAGCTTATACGCACAAATATTTGAGTTTTTAAACTTATAAAATATGGGTAAATGTTTTCTGATGAGCTGCCATAAGCAGCACAACAATGCATGGAGAATTTTAAACGACATTTCTGACTAATTTCTAATTTTAGCTCCCACATTTGTCTGATGTTAATATGCCAGGACGTAAAACGTATCAGATAAATCGGAAAATTTTCTGATGTTTTGTCAGACATTTTTCCGACATTTACAAGACATGTCCAAAATTCCTTTAGAATTTCCCTAGGAAATTCGTCGGAATTCATACAGAATTCTGTTAGACCTTTCGGTATAGTTTCTAGAATTTCCTCAGAGAAAGAGATCCGGTTTCTTGTCAACCACTCATATGAATTTCGGTACGTTTTCTGACCGACATGGGATATGAATTCGGCATCTTGTGCAGACTTTCTGACCGACTTCGGACTGAAATCGGCAAAAATTGTATGCTGGGTTGCTACAGTTCACTCTTGTGCTTAGTTGTATGACTTGTTGTTGTTTAATCTTATATGTGTCGGCTATGTAGATGACTGAAGACGAATTGCCAGCGAAAATTTACTGCTGCTTGTTAAAAATTACCATTGTTTCATTATAATTTTAAATGAAAAATATTAATCTAACCCCTAATCTCTTTGATTTAAAATTGCTCACTGTAACAACAATTTTTGTAAAAACATTACATTTCATTTCAAATCAACATGACTATATTTTTTATTTCAAATAAGTTTTATGTTAAATAATCATTTAAATCATGTTGAATTAAAACGAAATTCATTTTACATACGATGGGTATTTATTTCGTGTATATCTAAAGTAAAGTTTGAAGCTGTTGTGGCTGCAGTGGTTAGCACGTGGACTATCATGGAAGTGGCACGAGTTCAAATCTTAGCTGGTGCAGCCAATTACAACACAAACTTTTCTGATGCCTATGCTAATAAACATCACGTAAGTAAAATAACTAACAAAATTGCTACATTAAAGTCATGTTGTTTCAACTTGATATAACTATAATTCAACATGATTCTTAGTGTTGTTTCAATATCAAACTCACGTTTTTTCAACTTGAAATAACTTTGAATCAACATGATTCTCCTTGTTGTTCTACTATTAAATTCACGTTGTTTCAACTCCAAACTATATTGCTTTAATATGATTTTTCATATTATTTCAGTATCAACTTTATTTTGATTTAACTCTACTGCAATATTAAATCAACACGAATAATAGTTAATTCAAAAGGATTAATTTTCCCTCAAGAGTATTGTAAATCATGTTGAATTAACATGAAACGCCTATGAACCAAAATCACTACGGAAAAATGTTAAATTACATTCAATTCACAATCCCCTTGTGTAGTGCTATAATATTTTGTTTTATTACTTGTGAACTGAATTTTTATTGCATCGATTGTATTTATGGCTGAATTCGAAAACATCAAAATATTTACATTGTAGTGATGGGATTTGATTGGAACTATGATAGACAACAGACGACACAATCGTCCGTTTTCTAGATGTAGATAATTTTATTAAGGCTCAATATATCCCAGCAAAAAATTACCATAAAATCACTTGTTATAGCACTGATGAACTTAGATCAAAGTAGTTCTATTTCTGGTGAATCAACAATGAATCTAATACGTGGTTGTCATACAACGGAAGTGATCCAAGGAACTGAATGGTATGCGCTTAAAAGATTGTCTAGAAAAGTTTTTATATAAACAACAGTCTGAGAATATTAAACTCAATACCTGTAGTGTTAAGTATGCAATGATCTGGGAAAAGTTTCGCATTTCAGAAAGTATGAGACCTTTTCCAGCATGATCATTTATTGGTGCCAACTTAATGAGAGCTTTTTCATTACGTTTGTAGCTTTGTTGTGTACACAGAAAAAAATGTTTTGCATTCTCAGTAAAGAAATTCAATAAATTAGCAAATATTTTGTCTAGAAACGGACCTACAAACAAACTTGTAAATACAGACAAAAATGTCTCAACAATTTCTTTAAAAAAACTGTTTTTTTTAGTAAACAAATTTTCCAAATCTATAACTCAATTTATCTGAAAATATTGACAAATCCTAAACAACCTTGTTTACTGAATCAAACAAAAATATTTACTGAATTTCCTATAATATGTCAAACATTATTTGTGTCTGATTTTATAAAACAATTTGTCTAAAAATACTAACAAATTCTAAGCAAAATAGTTTACTGTATCAAACATTTATATATACTGGATTTTTTGTAATATATCAAACAAACTTTCTGTCTGAGTCAGTAAAAACTTTTTTTTAATATTTTAAAATTTTAAATAATAACATCATTATCCATTAAGCATTTATGAAATTTGGGGAAAATTTCTTCTTTGTATGATTATCGATTGACGTATAAACAGCGCTAATATAATCTTCCTTCATTTAAATAATCAAAAACCTTGATTAAGTTCATCTCCAAAAAATTAACATGTTTTATTTTGATGCTTTTTTATTATAAAAAAAAATCGTAATCCTCCATTATATAATTTTTATATATAATCTTAAAATTCTCTCAACCCAAATAATTTAAATTATTTTAATGAATACTAGCATAACGTTTTTTTTTACATGAAATAGCTTTAAGTTTTAATTTTATTTACGTAGAAATTACCCTTCTTAGAATTTTTACACATAAGGTAAAATAAATATTTTGTATGCCATAATTTAGTGAAAGAAAACATAAAACTCGTTTGCTAATTTTAACTAAATTTTGCATTTTTAATATATTTTTTACCACCACTACCAGCTTAGTTTTTCTCTAGTTCTAAGAAAATTTTCAAGGATTTATATGCCCTGGCATGTATGTATGTGTATGACGTATGGGCTCCTTTGCTGCATATGTGTCTTATATAAATTTCCATATCCTTTTACATGCATTTATGTTGGATATTTGTCTGTGTGCTTTCTTTTGCATAAATACTGGTATACAAAATGTAACACCATAATAAAATGTATTTTATTCTTAAAAATAGTCTTGCATTTTAATATACTTTCGGGGTGCATGTACTCTTCTCTACTCATATGGCGTACTCGAGTAATGAATTGTTTTAAAACAAACAAAATATGTGAAAAGAAAAAACTACTTAGAAAGGATGTATAAGGATATAATACATCCTACACTGTTTTTGAGCTTAATTTTATACATAGAAAAATCTTTTTAGCGCTTCAATATGGGCAAATGCATATGAAGAGAAATATGGAATTTCTTGCTTTAGCAAATTCTTTAAATAACACTGTACAACACAAAAAAAATTAATATGGTTCTAGACACAGTGTTTTTATTGTTAAAATTTAATTTTTTTTGTAGAAGGGACCACGAAAAACACAGGTTTTTTTGTACTTAAAAGCATTTTTAGAAAGTTAAAAAACTTGACACTGCATTGGTGTACAGTAAACTGGGTCGACATCCATACAAAAAATAAAAGTTTTGAACTTTTAAAACCGGATTCTTTGCCACGCCCCAAAATTAAGCATTTTTAGTTTTTTATATATAGTGCAGCCATTGAAATTCCAATATCATTATAGCGCATATCGGCGCCCATGGGTTGAATATAGCTTCATATTTGCTTTTGGTGAATTTTTTGAACGTCGTTTTAACACATCCTATGTTTAGATTTTAATATACTCAGACTTATGTCACGCCCAACAATTACGTCTCTTCTTTCTTTTTCACATACAAATTATTTTAGACAGGGTAGATCCCAATAAAAAAACAAAAAAATTTGCACCAGTCACCCCATAGAGTAGAAGATATATCAATGACGTTTCTGGAACTGCAAAAAAATTTTTTTTGCCATGCCCCAAAATACAGCACTTTTAATTTTGTATCTATTGCATCGCCATTTAAAGCCCGATCTCATCATATCGCATACAACTTACTACTGCGGCAGGAATATTCAAACGTCCAATATATCGGTTGGCACTATTGCCCATACATAATGATCCAGAAGCATCTAATGAAGACAGCAATACGAATATCAACAACTCCGCTCCCTCTCCTAATCTGGCTCCATCCGCTCCCTCTCCTAATCGCGCTCCTAGTCCAACTGCAAAAGCCTAAGCCGAAAAGAATCAAAATGCCAACAAATTATCTAACCATGGCGTTACTCACGTTAATATTGATAGTACCACTGGCCCTTGGAACTCCGAACTCCAGTCGAAAATAAAAGGTTTGGATCAAAGGTCGGAACCCATTTTGAGCAAATTGGAACAACAGCTATTTCAACTACGGAATGCAATCTATTTGTATATTATGATTTAGCTCCTTACTGAACCGAAACATCAATTCTTGGCATTACAATGCAAATTATGCAAACAAATTCATCTTGTCTCGGTACCTTTGACCACTTTCAACTCATGGAAACTGAATTACCACTAGATAACAGACTACTACGAGTTAAAAGAGCGACGACGAATATAGTTGGTAACGTTGCCCATTCATTATTTGGATCTTGGATTCTGAATACGCCGAACAGCTGTCAGGAACAATTAAACAAGTCAATGACAATGAATCGTATTTGCTAAAATTATTGAAGAATCAAACATCAATTGTTGAGTACACAATTAATATCATCCGGCAGAATCTATTTGGATGATATAAATAACATCAACAATGCATTCGTACAAGTACAACTAAATCAACTATTTCATTCAGCGGTTCTTGAATTAACACTAATCGCAAACAATGTAAGAAAGATACAATCTTTAATCCTTGACACTCTCATGGATGCACATCATGGAAAAATCAAGCCATGGAAGGAAATGAACTACTACATCTATTTAAACTCATGAAGCTAAACGAAAGACTAACACATCACCACGCTATTGTCAAGATAACTTTACCATTGGTTGAACGTGAAAAACTCAAGCTGTTTTACTTGATTCCTGTACCCAACTTAATGAACCATACAGTGGTAGCCATTAAGCCATGTACTAAATTCTTGGGCATGTTCACCCTGTTATTCATGGCTTGAATATAGCTTAATTTTTACCTTTGGTGACTTTCCAATACGGCATCAAATTTTGTGCGCCACTCATATTATTTTGCATCAATTTCTTGCACGACATCAAAGTTTGAAAAAGAAAAACTATGCGTAATTTTAAGGCGTGACATAAAAGTGAGTATATCAAAAGCCAGATTTTTTTTACGTTTATATTTATACATTGTATATTAAATAAAATTTAACTAACAATAAGTAATCAACTCTTAACTCTAAAATATTAATTTTTCAGTCCACCCAATGCCAGACAAAAATAATATTTACTTAGCATGAGCAGTAAAGAAAACAGATTCGTTAAGATAACCGAAGTTGTTTGCCAATCGAATTTTGGTGGTTGCGCCAACAATCTCTCATAGAATTCTTATTGAAAAAGAAGCTATTTTACAATAATAAATAATAGCTAATGAGAACCGTTTAATTGGTTAGGTGTATCAATAATAATAATAATTGACCACTAACTAGTTAGTTGCAACAACCGATGAAAAATAAAGTAGATTAAAAAAGAAAATTTTTTTAGTTCCAAATACCAATAATTGGTACTGAAATCTAGTTCATAATATTTTATTCGGTTGTGCTCATCGTATACGTTAGTTAGTCATCACAAGGGCATACGATCGGTTGCTCTAATCAATTTAAGAATTGTCAGAATCATATTTTTATTACAAATTATGCTCTTATGGTAATGAACATGGATTGTTTTTCATAGAAAATTCATAGCGTTAGTTGAAATATAGTCAATTTAACTAACATTTTATTGACCTAACCATTTTCCAACCAATCTTTTTTTCTGGGTGCACTCTTCTAATCTAAATTTGTATATTCTCCAGGACCCAATGCGCGGCAAAGTTTTAAATTTAGCTGACTTCTTTGAATTGGTGAAAACTACGTTGCATGATTTCAATACATACATCCAAAGTTACTAGTAAATCTAATTAAAGTGTATTCAAAGGATAACCCCCATATTCATAAAAATTTATGAAAGTTAATGTTGGTTTACTGTACGAAAAAAAATATTTAACTATTATTATTTGCCTTTTAAAAATTTAATACAGTTACAAAAAAACGTTGTAAATCTTTCATACATTTCATTGAATAAAAAGAAAAATTGAATTCCTTTTACAAAGCATTCCATGAAATTAAAGAGAAACTTGAAGAGTAATAAAGATAAAAATCGTTGAGGCGTATGATTAATATTTTATTCAGACTAATTTAACAAACTAGTAAATAAGTTTTTTATTACATATTCAAAAAATAAATATCTTCAACAACGATATAAAATAAAAGCTTGAGCTTTAAATTAATCAACATTAAAAGAATTTTTCGCATAACATTATATCAACTGAAACAATTTACTTTGTAAAAAAGAAAAAAAGAAAAGAAAATCAAATAAAATGTGTTCTCCAACTCATGGATTTACCCATATTATTTTCATTTAAACTTCATGAATGTAATATGCTACAAAGTTATATAAAGCAATTGTTTTATAGACATTATTCATGACTGCATAAGTGAAAAAGTAAGAAAATAAAATATTAACATCATACAATTCTTACGCCCCCCCTTTTTTTGAAAATTGTAAACTCTAATTTAGTTTTCTTCTGTATTTGCATGAAATAAGAAATTCATTTGATGTATGTACTCTTATACGTATGTATGTATTTAAGTATGTATGTATGTGTGTGCATCCCTTATAGTATTTAGCATACAAATATACATTCTCACTTGTACAAACGATAATGTAGTTCCGTAAATAAATTCATTAACATAATTTTTATATATTAACCTCCCCCCACCCATTTTCACTACTTCAGATAAATTTTTCTTACTTCTTGGCGTCATGTTTATTCATTTTATAGACTTGAAGAATTTTCGTAGCTTTTTTTGGCTCTTCTTTTGTGCGTTGAAATAAATTTTAAAACTTCGTTTTTAATATAAATGAAATTTCGCCAACAATAATTCGCCAAAAGAAAATAATGTTTCCAAAGAAATTAAATTAAAATGAAATTTCTCAATTTTTGTTTATGTTGCATTTATGCAAATTATGTTAATTGTTATTTGTTTTAATTAATTTTATATATAAATAGTATAACAAAACTTTTCTGATAGAGTATATAGTATTTCGGCACATGAAAGGAAGTTATGAAAGCGAAATATTTGGTGAAGTAGCAGAATACAGCATCTAAAGGCTTTTCATTAGTTTTTGATAAATAATATTATTTCATTTCAAAAGATCACTGAGAATTTGATGTTTTATAACACTATGCAACAACAAAAATACAATAGAGAAAATTTTTTTGATATGTTAAGGTTAGTGTTGCCAGATTCAAATAGTACACTAGCTTGACATTTGATTAAAATCAGCTTGATTTTCATAAGAGAACTTGACACACTAAAATTTGTAAAACAAACTAAAACAGACCAACAACAATATATTATCTGAGGCAGAAGAACGTTTTATTGTAAAAAAACTTAAAGCTAAATCCTTCTTAAGTGCTTCAAAGCTTGATTCTATGGCTGAAAGTAACTTAGTCAGAAAGCAAGCTCATCGACAATAAGAAACTTACTTTATAGAGTTGGTTTAAATTATGGATGAACTAGACAAAACCCGCTTATTAGTAAGCGTAATCCAACAATACGACTAAAACTTGCAAAAGAGCAAGAATATAAGGGTTTTTCTTGTTAGAGAAACGTTATGTTCATCGTAGGGATGAGCAAATATATCGATATATCGATATTTTTTTAGATATATCGATATATATCGTCGATATTTTTAATTTCGATATATCGATATATTGTTCCAAATATATCGACAGTATCGAATTCGATCTTTTTTAGCTTTGGTTTTGTTTTTCGTGCAATTTTTAAAAACATTTCGGCACAGTCTTCATCTAATAGAATATTACTAAAAAAATATTTTTTTTTTATTTATAACATTTTGTCTTTGCGAAAAATTGCATCATTCTTTGAGTGTAATTTTGTTGATGTATGTTCAATGAAATATTGGTGCAACAGTAAGGATCTTGGAAATTAACTCTTTCCAGCTTAATTATTTATAAGAAAGATATTTTTTTGTTTTATTTAAAGAAAAATTGGGAACTACGTATGAATGGAAAAATATCCATATTTCGATTATCGATATTTTTTATTCGATATATGTTGATGCCGATCGATTTTTAAACATATATCGATATATACGATGTATTTTTTCACTTGCCAATCCCTAGTTCACCGACTAAAGCAAATTTGACGTATTTTGGTTTGATGATAAGCCCATAGTATGGAGGGAATAAAATTAGGAACTGCATTCGAATAACTTGAAATCGACAGCAAACCATGGATGTGGTTTAGTGATGGTCTGGGGCTTATTTTCTACAGCAGAACCAGGGCATTTGCATTTTATGGACACAATTGTAGAGCAAAATGCTTATTCAGACATTTTAAAAGAAAACTTGCCGAAAAGTGTGTATAAGCTTACTCTGAATAACGGGTAATGTCCCTAAGCACAAGGCCTACAAAGTCAGATCATGACTGCAAGATAATATGCCCCATGTCATGGAAACACTATAAATAATTTATGGTATTATCCCAATAAAAAAAAAAGATCGGGAGCACATGGTTTCCAGCAAATCTGAGCCAAAAAGGACCATATTGGAAGAATGGGAAAAAATACTAGATGGACTTCCAATAGTTATGTAAAACAAGAGACTTAAGCAACATTCTATTTTGCAAAACTTCTTTTAGAAATTCTACAAAAATTGGGTATATTTTGCTAGTTTTTTGGGGAGGGGGGAATATCCCGCTCCCACTCCCCCTTGTATCCGCGCCTGGACTTGAGTTATAAATAGTTTTGTTCTTGTACACAGATACTTTTTTATACAATTTTTTAAGTTATTTCTGTTTAGCTATGTATAAATATTATTAAATCAAAAATATCATTTCAGCTTGACAAATTATATTTGAGCCTGTAACTTGACAACACCCAAAATATCTGGACAATCAATCTCATTCAAGCCCATCTGGCAAGCCTAGTTAGGGTCCCCTAACTATAAAAACAGTCGAAATTTTAAATTCTATGGATAATGTTTTTTTTTTTCTAAAATTCTGGACTTTTAAAAAGGCTGCTCCACTGATTTTATTACAACTTACAAAGGAGTTGTCCAATTTAATACGAAAACTACTATGAAACTTGAAATTAAATTGCCTTTAAACCGTTCTTATATAATTTTTTTATATACTCAAGGGAGAAAATCGCTAAGCTTTGTCAGAAGCAAGAATCTTCACTCATCGAAGACGCTATTCATTATACTGAGAGGAAAAAAACCATAAGCCTGGCAGAAGCCATGCTATATCGACGACGCCGCTTTTCCAAAAACCCCTATACCCCGGCTGAAGGCTGACTATGCAAAAATATTTACTCAGTGAAACCGTTTTTCGTTATACTGAAAGAAAACCCCTTAAGCCCGATATATTTAAGCATTATTTCTATTTTAATATGGAAATAAAGTCAATTACTTTATTTCCAAATTTTTTTTAACATTATTTTACTTTTTAAGTAATTTTATTTTGAACTGTATAGGAATAAGTCTGAAATTTTATTATTTCGGCTTTTTAGTTCAATATTTGAATTAATGTAAATTCAAATTATTTTTATTAAGAGTAGAGTGTTGGAATATTCAAATCAGATTAGCAGAACGGATCATTAGTACTGATTTCGACAGGCCGCTACACCGTGTTATCGGCGTTCTTGTTCACTTTTACCACTTATGAAGGTGGATGCTTTTTACAAGGAAACATCAGCTATTTAACTAATTTTTGCCAGCAAATAGAATACAAAACTTTTTTTGCGACTCAACTTAGTTTTGCCTTCTTTTAAAAACGATATTTCCATAATATTTCCATTGAGCTTATTACCTGTCACCGGCCGTCCATAAAACTATTGCAAACGATTTAATTAAAAATTTAAGGATTTTATGAAATGAGAGCCGAGCTCAAGTTTTAAAAGCACTTATTTTATTTCTCAATTCAGGAATATTTCCTTCTAGAAACCGTAATTTTAAAAAAAGCATAAAAGCAGAAACTAAGGGATTTTGAAAAAAAATTTTATTTCCTGACCTTTGCCAAGATGAGTGACAATAGATGAAACTATCGACACGAATGCATACCGTCTGCTAGTAGCAGTAATCGTAGCCATTAGAGGTGTTAAGAAATTAAAAGCAATTAAGTAAAGTGCGACTTTACTTTTGTCCCTTTTTCATTTTGGCAGTTTTTTCGTTTGGTTTTTTTTTAATTTTAGTTTTTTCATTTTTTAAGTATTTTTCTTTGTTTTTGGCGATTTTTTGGTTTTGGCGTTTTTGTAACGTTTTCTTCACTTTTGACGATATTTTTAGTTTTAGCGACTTATTTTAGTCGTGGCAATTTTTTTCAATTTTGACGATTTTTTCGGCTTTAGGGATTTTTTCGGTTTTGGCGATTTTTTTATTTGTAGCGATCTTTTTGGTTATGACACTTTTTTCGTTCTGGCGATTTTTTTTCGTTTGTTGGCGATTTTCGGTTTTTTGTAATTTTTTTCCCGATTTTTTTTTGCTTAGACGTTTTTTTTTTTTTTTGTTTTGGCGTTTAACGTTTTTTTCGCTTTTTGAAGATATTTTTAGTTTAAGCTTTTTATTTTAGTTTTGACGCTTTTTTCAGTTTTGGCGCTGTTTTCGGTTTTGGGGATTTTTCGGTTTTTTGTGATTTTTTTAGTTTTAGCAATTTTTTAGCTTTTATTTTTATACACTTTTTTTCGTTTTAACGATTTTCTTCGTTTTTGGCGATTTTTTAGCTTTGTGCCCTTTTTTGCCCTTTTTTCGATTAGGTGATTTTTTTCATTTTTGGCGATTTCTTGATTTTTTTTATATTGTTAGCTTTAGTGATTTTTTCGTTTTGACGACTTTTTTCGGTTTTCGGCGTTTTAGTTTTTTTGGCGATCTTCTTAGTTTTAGTGATATCTTGCGTTTTAGCGATTTTTTTCATTTTGGTGTTTTTTTCCTTAAGCGCTTTTTTCATTTTGGCGTTTTTTCGCTTTGAAATTTTTTTTAATTTTGGAATTTTTTAGTTTTAGTGTTTTTGAAGATTTCAAGAGTTTATTTCTTATGGTTTCGAAGATCCAGCATATTGTCTAAATTACATAGTAAAATTACATTAACTGATAGAACACCCTTTCATTTTTATTGTTTTAAATATCAGTGTTAATTGGTGTAGTCTATTCTACAGACTACACCAATCAACACTAACTTTGAAAATTTTAAGTGTCTATATACTCGTATGAGTGTCTTTATATTACATTAGTATTTCAGCATGTTTCGTTGCTCGCTTTAGAACACCCATTAATTTTTAACTGTCATATATTTGTTGTTGTAGCGGCAAAAGTTTTACATATTCTGTGAAAATTGCAGGTCTGTAGCTCTTATGGCTCCCAAGAAAACAGCATGTGACAGACACTCAGACAGACAGACAGACAGCGTAGCGAAAATAATAGGGTTCCTTTACATTTTTGGTGTACGGAACCCTAAAAAAAACACGACTGTTATCGCATAATGAAAGGTTTTATATATTAAGAGAAAAATGCAAAAAGGGCAGAGAAATTGTACAATCGCTATTGTGGATATCTTTAGCTTTCTACAACATCTACGATAAATGAAAGGATTTCTTCTAAGTCAGGTTTTATTAGAATTACAGAAAAGAACCGCTTAAGTTCTAAACATTTGATTATTTCAGAAAATATATTTAAACTATTGGACTAGCTAATTAAGAATCTCAATCGTATATTTATGAATTCTTTTTCTGTCTTATTTAGTTCAAGAATGGCTGTGTTTTTTATGTTATTGGTTTTTTTAATCGTAAAATCTCAAAATAATAAACAATTTATGTATTTTTAATCATTTAAATTAAATATTTTATGGAAAATGTGTATTAATCGGTTAACCGATTAATCCAAATTTAACCAATTATTAACCGATTAAGCCAAAACCTTGATTAATTAATTGAGGGATTAACCGATTAAAGCAAAAACCCAATTAATTTAATACCTTACTGGGTACTCACATCACTGAGCACACTTGAAATTTTCAAATTTAAGGTATTATTATACAGACTACGCCAACTAACACCAAAATTTAAACAAATTAAAGATTAAAGGGTATTATATCAGTTAATGTACATTTTACTATGTAATTTTGACAATTAGCTGTATCTTGGAAACCGTAAGAGGCAAACTCTTGAAATGTTCACACCAGCATTTTAAAAGCAACTGTAGCGAATGTTAAAAAAGTAATATAAAAATTAAAGGGTACTCTATCAAGTTATGTAATTGTGAATTTTGGCTATATCTCCTGAGTCATAATGTAATATACAAACACTTATATATAGACACTTGAAATCCTCAAAGTTAGTGCATTAATCTAAGCAAAATAAAAATTAAAGGGTACTCTTTTTGTTAATGTAATTTTGAAAATTATCTATATCTTGGAAACCATAAGATACAAACTCTTGTAATTTGCACAGTTAGTGCAGCATTTTATAGGCAACAGTAGCGAATTCTCAAATACCAAACTAACTAAATTAAAGTGTATTCTATCATATTGTGTAATATTAAAATTTTGTTGTATCTTCTCAAACAAAACAAAAATATCGTTAAAAAACGAAAAAAAAATCACCAACACTAAAAAAATCGCAAAAAAAACAAAAAATTCGCCCATAAACGAAAGAAATCGCAAAATATAAAATATCGCCAAAAACCGAAAAAATCGCAAGAAACGAAAAAATTGAAAAAATTGAAAAAAATCGCCAAAACGCCAAACTAAAAAATCACAAAAAAGGGAAAAAGCGCCAAAGCTAAAAAAAATTATAATATAAAAATATCGTACAACACCGAAGAAATCACCAAAACAAAAAAACGCAAAAACTAAAAATCGTCAAGGCCAAAAACATCGCCAAAAGATAAGGAAAATCTAAAAAAAAAAAGCAAGATAGTCGGCAAAAAGGAAAAGAATTGACAAAATTAAAACAATAGGGTTCCTTTAATTTTTTAGTGTACGGAACACTAAAAAGCACTAAAACTAAAAAAATAGTCAAAAAGTCAAAAAGAATATACATATTCGTACGGAACCCTCCGTGTGCGCGCCGAAGTCGTACTTTACCGAATTTATTTCATAGTTTTGCTGTAGCCGACACTTATATTTCGTTAAAACATGTTTCGTTGAAATGTTCTAGAAATAATATTTTATGAAATACCTCCACAATTGTAACCCAATTTATATTCTAAAACAGTTAATTTAGAGTAATTTTTTCTAATTAAATTTATAGCATTGTTGCAATTTTTATGCCGTAATCTAAATATTGAAATGCATACACAAAACAAATGCAATTTTAAATCAGTTTTCATTTTATACGAAATAAATAACGCAAACATTTGCATTCAATGCACATTTTATCTATTTCGCTAGTGATAGAAAGCAACTACAATGACAAAAAGAGAATTTTAAACAAATAGATAAAACAAAATAGCGCGGCTCTTATGATTAATTCATGTCACACATTTCATATGTTTTTAGGCTTTTAAAACTGACTAAATGACTGCATAAACATTCACTATTCATTCATACATTTCGTATGTGTGTTGGCGTTTTAAACCAGATCTGAAAACCGAATAAAAATACAAACCACATAACAGATATAGAAACTTTATAAAAACATGTTATTCATAATATAGTACAGTAGTGTATTTTGTGCGGTATTTATTTAACAGTTACAACCCAACCACGCATATTAAATCATATCAGATCAAAACTGCAAAAAAAACCGAAATAAGTTGAAAATGTAGGAAAAATTGATATTATTACACTTTACTTTAGCCCACTATTTTAAACAGGTGTTATCCAGTCAATGGCATTTAATTAATGGTGTTTGCTAGCAAAATTAAAAGCAACTAGGCAGTTATTTGTTGGCTTGAAATATCATAAAATTGAACACTATCAGTTTGTAACTATAATGCCGGGCTTTAATGAATGAAAAGTGAACTTTATAATTCAATTAATATAAAGATAAAATAACTACTTAAGAGACTCTGAAATAGTCCAACTTTAGTCGCTCTCGCTTGTCCTCTCTTTATCAAAAGTATAGGCCATTATGAACTGAATTTTCCGTTATCTCACCAGCTTCTACTGGAGTTAGATACGATTAACATGAAAACTTTACTTGCATAGTTTTATTTCTATGATATTACACCAAACAATCTTATTTACATGTGATGTTTTAATAATATTATTCGAATATTTTTTATTCGAATAAGTTTTATTCGAATAATTTTATTCGAATATTTCTAATCGAGTTATTTTCATAAGATTAATTTTACTTGAATATCTTTATAAGAATGATTTTATACGAATAAATTTAATACGAATAAAATTTATTCAAAGGAATTTATTCGAATTAATTTAGTTCGAATTATTTTACTCGAACCATTTTCATTGAAATAATTTTATTTGTATAACTTTAAATCAATTAGTTTTTTCGAATAATTTTAGTCGAATAATTGTATTCGAAGCATAATAATCGAATATTTTATGTAAATAATTTTACTAGAATACTTTCATTTGAATGATTTTATTAAAATACCTTTTCATACAAATTATTTTAGTCGAATTATTTTCATTCGAAAAATTTTTCACACTATGCATTGCAATGTATATAGTTTATATTAAAGTACTCGTATATGTAAAAATAGTTTATGATCTTAGGCTCTTAATATTCACCCATGTCACAGAATACCATTCCGAACGGAAGTGGTTTCAATTCCGTAAGTTGGTTCTTCAGAAAACGAAAATTTTTTTCGAAATCAAACCACTTTTAAATTTCAAAATGGAATTGAAAAACAATTTTCTACTGACTTCATTTGCAGTAAATACTAAAAAAACGTGCATACATTTAGGAGCGTCTAATAAATATTTGGTCATGAGCTTTCCATGTTAATAGAAAGCTTTATGTGAGCTTTGCATCTAAAAACAAGAGTATAAAAACGCCTCAAGGTATAAAAAGTTTTTCATTTTAAAAACGAAATACAAAATAAACGGCATCTAAAGCACCAAAAATGTACTTTTCGGAATGACAACTGCGGAATCAATACCAATGCGAACGGAATCTGTGACATGGCTGATTATTATAGATTTAGACAATGAATCATGTTGCCCTGAGACTATTTTCACTTCAAGTATCTTTTTCATTTATATATTTTTTTCGTTTTGTATCAGTTTATATGTTTCTACTTTTATCTACAAAAATATTTATTTATAGTACTTTTACGTTATTACTTGCTGTAGCGTGTCAAAGAAATCTTATTTAATTCATATCATGACTTCCTACGTATTGAAAATGTGTGGACATATATAAATATTTTTTGTCTGGATATATATTACCATTCAAAATCTAACTGGACTTTTTAATTAAATAATAAAAAATAATAAATAGCAGGCTTTTTATGTATTTCTTTTATATTTCGTAAAGCTGCAGCTTTAGCTTCTCATTATAAATGCTGTTGAAATAAAATTGCGTATGTGCTGCTGGCAAACTGATAAATATAAAAATAAAAATTGAAAGCGTGGTTAAGAGGAACTTTAGATTAGATTCAATAGATGCACAGTTAGAAAAAAATAAATAAATAAATATTTGTGATATATGACTGTCTGTAATAAAATAGTGGTCAGACAAATATAAGACTTCCCACCTTGAAAATTAAGAAAAAATTACAATGAAAATAAATTTCGTAGACTAGATTTAGTTTTTTTTTTAATAAAATATTATATGGGTTTGATTTTAAGATTGGCTAGAAGTTTATTCAACTTTAGAATATATTTTGAAATAGGCGGCAGTTAAACGAGAGCAAGCTTTACACACTTGAGACTATTGAAAGTTGTTGGAATTTATTATTATATATTTTAGACTTTCAAAATATGTTAAATGCAAATTTTTAATGTTGTGTTACTTGATCATAAAGTAAATTTTTTTTTTAATTGCTTAAAATTTAGGAAAGTTATAAGACAAAAAGTTTATCATATTACTTGTAGCTATACACAGCCCACTTTAGCGATATCAGCAAATAAAGAGCATATATAAGGAGATAGTATTAGGACTACTTTTTCTTCTATCGTTATTCCAAATTTTAAAAAAATTTGGCCAATAGTTTAAAATTTATACATGTACACCTAATCCTATTTTTACACGGTAGATACGTTCCAGAGGATGCCGTGAAAAAAGTCACATACAAATTTAGTTTTAACAATGTGTGTTTTAATTATTCTTATGATCTTTAAGAAATTAAATATTGAATAGAAAACTACAACGCTATGCAACAATGGCTCAAATACCCATAAAATGTTCCGATAAATGTTTTATGAAAGTAGAGGCTTTATACACCGAATGGAAAGGAAATGATTTTAAGGGTAAATTTGATCATTTATATAATATATGTAGCTCATGCAATTGGCTTGAATGAGATAAAAATTTAAGAACATAAATTATTTCTTATTAATCAAAGACAAAAGGACGTCCTGGTTCAATGGTAGCAGACTGCAACCTCTTCAACAGAGCAAAAAAAGAAAAAACCTTCGCCAAGAAGTGGAAAAATGAAGACACAAGATTTTTGAAAACAAATTTAAAGGTCTGTAAGAGTAAAATCTCCCTGGAAAAAATAGAACTCCCATGGTTGTAGGGACCACTTCGAGTTCTAATACTTCCTATGAAGCGGACCAGTCACTTTTATATAGGGATGGCCTAGGATGGGGCTAATTGATACTTCATGTGCACCTTGTGACTTGTCACAGAACTATATCATTGAGATATTATGGGTGTAGAATAAATATAAATTATATAAAAATATTATTTAATACTAATTTAAAGTTTATTTTTTTCTTTATTGTTATAAATGCAAGAAGAAATTGCATTTTATTTTAATGCAGAGTCTCTGATGGGAATCGACCTGAGGACCTCCGGAACGGGAGGCTAGCACACTACCCTCTTGTCCATTCGCCCACAGTAGTATTCATATTTCAGAACTATAAATTCCAGTTAAATAGACAATAGTATCTATATATAGTTACGAGACTAATTCTTGAGTGTTATGGACGGGCACATTTAACATTATTTAGATACTATGTCCTAGTTCAAAGATACAGCCGCATAAAATTTGCTCAGTGCCGTTTACTACAATACTAACCCGAGTCCTAACAAAACTTACTGAAAATATTTTATAAGTAACAATTTACACGATATGTCTATTTTCACCGTTCACTACTCCTCACTTTTTTTAAAAGTCCGATTTTCTCAAGTCATAGAATGAGTATATAACCCTCTAGCTCTTCGCGGTATGGGTCTTTTTGGTCCCTAAATAAATAAGGCGCAAAAAATCCTCTTTAGAGGCAATATAGTGTGCTTGATTGGTGTTTCACATAAAAACGTTGAACACATCCTACACCTGAAACGTAAGCCTTCAAGATATCTTGTGCCGAGTCAGTGTAACTGTGTACAAGCTGTGTACAAAAAGGGTACAAATCCCAGATTTAAACTTTCAAAACGCCGATACACGTATGGATTTTTTTTTTTGCCTCTACCGGAATCAATTGTTAGATGCTTGTTATTTTAAAAAATTGATTTTGTTGTACAGTATAAATATGCGCAATTTTTGCAAAAATTATGTGACTTCAATTTATTATGAATAAAATCAATATTTGTTATTCGACTGGAATCAAATAAAGCTTATTTTATTTGTAGTATATCCTGCTTTATTATCGGTTAATAAAAATGATAAGTTTTTGCCATTTTCGATTTTTTATACATTTTCTAAAAATAAAAATTTTCCAATTTTGCATAAAAAATATATAATTTTCTACATTGCGGTCTAAGTAATTCCGAAACTTATAAGTATATAATAATTCTTGCAAAAAAACCAAATACAAAATAGGCGTGGCACCGCCCCAATATTTTATAATCATGTACTTTTACGAGAACTAATTGTGTCTGCGAAGTTTCTTAAGAATCGGATAAGTAGAAGTAGTTAAAATTAATATTTACTTTTCGTGGGCGTGGCACTGCCCAGTTTTCTAACCACAATGTTATATCGTAACGATAACTAAATGTGTATGCTAAGTTTCATAAGAATCGGCTAAGTAGAAATAGTTAAAATGCTTATTTTCTTTTCATGGGCGTGGCACTTTTATAAACATAATGTTGTATCGTAACGATAACTAATGGTGTATGCAAAGTTTCATGAGAATCGGTTTAGTAGAAGTTGTTGAAAAATAATATTTACTTTGCATAGCCGTAGCACAGCTGATGTTTCCTTATAAAAAGCATCCACCTTTATATAAGTGGTAAAAGTGAACAAGAACGCTGATGAGACGGTGTAGCGGCCTGTCGAAATCAGTAGTACTGATCCGTTCTGCTAATATGATTTGAATATTCGAATACTACACTCTTAATAAATAATTTAAATTTACATTTATTCAAATATTGAACTAAAGAACGAAATAATAAATTTCAGACTTATACCAATTCAGTTCAAAAATAAAATTACGTAAAAATAATGTCTCCTTATAAAATTTGTATTCTGTGGGTTGCGCATTTTCGCAGTAAAGGTTCAATATAGTTTTGAGCGCAAAAGAAAAATCCTGTAAGCAAAGTATTAGTTTATTTCCGCCAACCGGTTTATTTTAAAATTGTGTCAAAAGAGTATTGGGTGTATTTCCATAGTTTGTCTCAGACGACGTATGATTTATATTAATTAAGTGATATTTAAAAAAATTCTATAAATTTTCTCATATACCAGAAGTGAAAAAACTTCTAAAATAATACTTATTTCCACACGTAATACATGTCATAATCTTAAAATATTTCCTGCAATTAACTCTTCTTTTGTAAGAAAAAAACAAAACATTAAATCTAAAATTTATGTTTATAAAAATTTTCAACAAAAATTTCTATCTCCATTTGACTAATGTCACAAATGTCATATTGTTTAGATTTCTATTAAAATAATACTTTTATTTATTACAATTGTTACAATGTAATAAAATTCTAATAAAAATAACTAAATAAGAACATTTTTAAAAAAAGTATTAGCTGTGTAACTTTTGTGGCAACTGATGGGCTGTCAATCGCAATATTATTGTGTAATAAAAATCATTGGTATTCAATTAAAACTGTTGGTGTTTATTGATACAAAAAGTTTTTTTTTTTTGTTTTCTATTAGTGTTTTAGAACATAAAAAAAGAGAGCAGTAATAAAAATTTTTGTATTTTGTTACGTAAATTGTAGTAAAAGGGGGCAAAAAAATAATGTTTAATTTGTTTATGATGCCACATCTGGTAATCAAATCAATGTAAAAATAAATAAATAAAAAAATGGAATATTTTTAAATAAATTTACATATTCAAATTTGTTGGCATCTAGCAAAATACCTTAAACCTGTAATAAAATTTTCAAATATACGAACGCGCACACATGCATTTGCATAGCATACTGCTCAATAGAAAATGTTATTATTGGCACAGACCAGAAAATTATAAATAAATTATTGACAACAATTTTTATTTGCCATTTCAAAGCCAAAAACGTTGTCACAATATTTATAAATATGAAAAAAATCAAAACAATGGGGTTGACAATAATTGATTTTAAAATTCTTCCATCAGTTTTTGAGATTTTCAAAGGCTGGCTACTAAAAATCTAAATACTTAAAATATATTTCATTATATTAAAAGAAATATAGAAAAATAAAAACATAACTTTCAAAAAAAGAGAATTTTTGTTTCATTAATTCTGCCTGTTAAAGGTTTAAAAATAATGAAATTTTTTCTTCAATTCAATAAATCAAAAAAAAACTTAAAAATATTTAATGAATACTTGAATTTAATTTACTTTTTTTTAATATTTTATATTCAACTCTCCCCTATTGCTCCAATTTTTTATTTCCTTTATCCTGGAAATAAATAAATTACTTTTTAAATTAAAAAAAAACATATTGAGGTCATTAAATTACAGATTTTCATACACACAATTAAGCCCGTAAATTGTCTGTATGTGTGTGTGTGTATTTTTAAATTTCAGCAACGCTCACTAGCGCAAAGAAATTTATATAAAATAACTATAATTTTTATTGTATAGAGGAATAGCGTTAACATGATTTACGGATTTTAACCAAAAACTGTATAATACTTCAATAATAATAACAAAATAAAGAATTGAACCTAAACAAAGGATAATACACAGACATACACTTTTGTACAAATAACGTATAAAAACCATTACCCACCAAACATTTCTTATGTAGAAAGTCACCAAGAAATTATATCAATGTGTATAAATTTGTCTAGGATTATACTATTCACTCGGGTTCTTTTACATTACAAACATATTGGCTGTTGTTGATAGTACTGATTCTCAAGATCAGCAACAACAAGATCAGCAACAGATTGAAACGGTTTTTTGGAACGTACTAACGGTAATTTTTGACTCCTTTCTAGCAAATTGGAAAAAACACCTAAAAAGTGAGATTGGGGGGAAGAAATGTTCTTCAAGAATGTTGGTCATAAAGTTTTTCTATAGGTCTTCAAAGACAACCAAGCATTGAAAGTTTAAACTACGTTTAAGAATGAACTTCGTACTTAATCACAATTAGTACTCGGCATAAGAAATCTTGAAAGTCTTACGTTTAAGGTATAAGATGTATTCACCACAAAAAAACTTTTTCTGGAATATTTTAACCCTGTAACTCTTGTGTTTACAGCAGTAAATGAACTTGCTACAATTTACATTTGATACTAATTGTATGAATTTCGACATCACATTCCTTGTTGTTGTTGTTTTTCTTATTTATGCATGTGTCGTCATGGAAGTTCTTTTTATTTTTTAATACACAGAAAACTGTTTTTTTTTTTTTGGTTTTGAGTCCTAAATAAAAGTCAATCAAAAAATTTACTGCTTCAGTAAAAAGCAATTACTGGTTCAGTAAAATGCATTCACTGAAAATTTAATTTTAGACAAATGTTTGTTTAAAAAACTTGTTGGTGATAGTTTTTTCTGTGTTGCTGATGTAACAATATCTTTATAAGTACTTACAGGACACCTTCTACATTTGCTAGCTTGAGGCCTCAAAGCAAAGTTCGTTGCATGAGTCAGAAAATCCGCAAACATTTTTTTTAATATTTCTTGTAGTTAGTACCGGACTTTAATTGGGTGTCAAGACAAAACTTACATTTATATCAAGAAATACCTAACAAATGTTTGCTGGGTAATAGCATATTTCTAGACATAAATATATTTTATTATTACAGACCCTTCTTTTAGTAATTGTTAGTGTTGTAAATAATAGCAATAAGGAAGTTTATTAAAACACAATTCATTTGTTTAAACTGATTGTTGTTAAATAAATCATTTTATTTTAAATGAAATTTATTTGCTGGTGTTTAAGCATTGTCTATATGCAGCATTTAATTTTATAATTAACCAAAAAATAAAAAAGGAACATTGGAAAATGTATAAAAGAAACAACGGACAACAGAAAAAGCACTGAATATGGCACATAGCCGAAACCGGTCTGTTTATCAACCAAATTTGACGCGGGATGATAGAAAATCGTTCCAAATGTATAAAAGAAGTTAATATAGATACTAAAGATTTTTTTATTGTAGACATAAAAACCAAATTTGGTTTGGTTATTACACAAAATTATTATGAATGTTTGCACTAATTTACTTTTCCTTGTTTTCTTTAAAAAATTATTACACCAAATTAAATTTTTTATAATCAACTAGAGAATTGGAAAACGTACATAGATGATAATCGGACTGAAATGTCCTACAACAAAATTTCTCATTAAATTTTATTATAAGCCTTTACAGGGAATAAAGCTCCAAAGCCAACTGGAACGCCAGAAATCATTAAAAACTCATTGTACGTAAGTACGAAATTAGCCCTCAAGCTAATTTAAAGTTTTTACTGTTTTCTGGCGTTGAAGTTGAGTTTGAAGCTTTATTGTATTCTAAGACTTACAATAAAATTGTATGGAATATTTTTTTCAGGAGCTTTAGCCCGCTTTATCGTCGTCGAAGGATGGGTTTTTGCTCCTTTCTAAGAAAGGGTCAAAAAAAGACCCATGCAGCGAAGCGCTGGAGGGTTAAAATGTTCCATAAAAATATTTCTCGTGGAGTTTTACATAAAAGTGCTGTACACATATAATACCTTAAACACCTTAAACACGATATCTTTAACCGGTTCTCTATATAGCAATGAGTAAAAGGTTGGGGGAACGTAAAGAAATTTGCATAACTTTTGAGATTCAATTATCAAACTTTTACAGTATAATAAGGACACCCTAGGCCTTGGTAAAAAAAATCAAACATGTCGAAGTTAGAAAATTTTTAATTTCAATAGGTTTTGCACATGAAAAAAAAATTTTTAATTAAATATTTTTAAAATTGTAAATTAAATATTTTTTAATAGATCAGACGATTTCGTATAAGAATCACTTTTCTTAATTTTTTCTTAAATTCTTTTTTTCTAGTACGAAACAATAACTTAAAAAGCCAGAATTTCAAAAACGGCAACTCTTCCGCACCCCATAACTCGACAAATAAACATCATACAAAAAATAAATTGCATACACATTTTGGCAAACAATGTTTTTGTGGGTTGTCCGCGTCAAAAATAATGCTTCTTGTGTTTGCCTCGGCGTCGCCAGGTGACACAGATTTAATTTTCTTTGTGTCATTCCACAACTAAAACGAAATGCATTGCGTATGATTGATATTAACTCTTGTTTATTTAGTAAAAAAATCAGATAAATAAGACATTTAACAAATATTGCCAAAAATGTTATGAAAGGTTTTTAAAAATTCGTATGTGAAATTTTTAAAATATATACCTAGAAATTTGATAATGAACTCAATATTACATTTTATAAAACGGAATGTTTCTTTACATATGTTTTGCAAAAAGAAAAACTATTTGGCATTCGGGAAGTTGCAATTAAACATTAACAAAATTGTTTTTATTTTAAAAAATTTTTAACAAATTAAAATCATTTATCTTTTGCAAAAATGTCCCCATTTGATTGCCTCATTAATTGTTATTTATTTTTAATTTTGTGTTACTTTTCTTGTCGTTACAGGTAATTGAAAATATTTAAAAACTAAACGTCTGTCAACAGTTTGCGAAGACAAATTATTATATAAAATTAAGTAAGTTGCGTTTCTATTTTAATAAGAATAATTAAATTAATTTAATTTAATTGTCACACCCTCGCTAAACTAGACAAGCAAAGCAATTTAATTTGTTAACACAACTATAAAAATTGTAACAATAAAATTAATTTGTTTTTAAACAAATACAAATCCTATCTACAATTTTCTTAACTAGCATAAACATTTTAATTCATTTTTACAAGCACTAAACCAATTGTACTTGTTCCACATATTTTTTGACACTTAAACAAACTAGTCGACAAATTGGCTAATGACCTTTAGAACGACTCAATCAATTAAAATGCATTACAAATTGACAGGGCATTAAATTTAACAGAATAAACCAGAAATAAACTACAACGAAAATCTAATTAAATAAATCATTTAAATGTGTTTTTGTTCTACAAATTTGAAGGCAAAAAATAGAAATTTTAAAAAAAAATTTTAAGATTAAAACTGATTTATTATGGTCATTAAATTTTTAATGTTTATACAAGTGGTCATTTGAGCAATAAAATTATATGAACAAATTAACAATAATCATACGTACGTACTGTAAGTCGAAAAAAGATTTTGGAAATGAGAACATTTTAGGATTTACATAAATACTTTTTTAATGGATTATACTCTACAACACAATCAATGTGTATTAATACAAGTGGTCTTATGGTTACAACACCATACATATTTATTTTTATATTTATACGTTGACAGTTCGGGTAAGAGTTTTACTCTATCCAAAGTTATTTAATTTGGCTTAAGTTCGCTTTTAATTTAATCTTTCTGTCAAATTATTTTTTCCTTAAGAAAGAAATTCTAAAGCATGAATATTCAAAGAAAAATTTGGATAAACGGAAGGTTGAACTGACATCAGATGTTTCGAGACCTCTACAGTCTTCTCATCAGAGCACTTTAACTACACTGCCAGCGACGGCAGCAACAACACCCTAGCGAAAATCCTACTTACTTTAATAAGATTTTGCTGGAATTTTTTGATTGTGGATTTTGCTAGGGTGTTGGATTTTCGCTAGCGCGTTGTTGCTGCCGTCGCTGACAGTGCTGCCTTCCACTGCTTTATTTATCGAAATCAGAGAAATTGCTCGCGAGCAATGACGAAATATATTAGTGTGACTGCTCAGTGTTATTAGTACTAAGTACTCTTACATGAAAAACAGATTGTATAATTACGATGAATATTTTTTATTATAAAAAGCGTAGATACACGCAAAGAAAAGATATGGTTGTGGCATGGTTGCGTCAATAATGTCATGTTTCCCGATATAGATTATTGTTGTAGCAAATAAGCTATTATTGTTTTAAGCAATTGTGGACCTTAATTAGTTTACGACAAAAAACTCATGCTTACATTTAATCATGTCATTTTTGCACTCATATTAATAGCAACATGGTGGAATTTAACAAATGTTATTATTAAACGAATTCAAGCTATAATCATGGTATATCTAAAAATTCAACAGCAGTATGGTTATATAACAACAAAATATGGTTCTTGTCTATACTATTTTAAAACAGTTTACTTGTAATCAAACTTTGGTTACAAAAGAGACATGGCGCTCTGCTTCCAAAAAAGTGGATGTTCTATCCCTTGCTTAAAAAATAAAAAGAATAAAAATGAAAAAGTTAATTACAAATAACAAAAACTGATATATAATATTCGGCCATTTAAAAACGAAAAACAGTGTTCTTTAAATCGGACAATTTAGTACATTCGTAGCTTAGTTCGGATACAATATCTCAAACATCTGCAACATAAAAAGTTACTGAAAAACTGCAATATGTATTTCAAAACGAAATGGTTTTCAGAACTTGGTCGATTGTAAATAAAACATATGTCAGCAAATATATATGTATATATCTATGTGAGAATAGTTAATAATGTTTATTTCAGATTCCACACACTGACCAGCTAAAAAAAAAATTTAATTTTAACCATATACATGGTTGTTTTCAACCATATATATGGTTATATCAAACCATACATTGTAATTTTGAATCATTCGAAGAGCAACATACTATGATTGAAGATATTTTTGAATATATGGTTTAAAAAAATCTGTTTTATATATAATATGGTTTAATACAACCATATATATCGCTCAAAATTACAATATATGGTTTAAAATATATATGGTTGAAGACAACCATATATATGGCTCAAAATTACAATATGTAGCTTGAAACAACCATATATATGGTTCAATATTACAATATATGATTTGAAATAACCATATATATGGATCAATACAACCATATATCTTGAACTATATACATGGTTATTTCAAACCATATATTGTAATTTTTAACCATATATATGATTGTTATGAAACATTTATGTGGTTATTTTAAGCCACATATTGTAATTTTGAACCATATATATGATTGTATTGAACCATATTATATGGTTATTTCAAACTACATATTGTAATTTTGAACCACATATATGGCTATATTGAACCATATATATGGTTATTTTAAACCATATATTGTAGTTTTGAAGCATATATATAGTTGTTTTGAACCATATATATGGTTATTTTAAATCACATACTGTACTTTTGAATGATATATATGGTTGTATTCAACCATATTATATGTAAAACAGATTTTTTTAACCATATATTCAACCATATATTCAATCATAGCATGTTGCTCGAGGCTGCATCCACCATCTTTTTTCTTTGTGTGTAGACATTTTGTATAACACTAGAAATATAGTTTTTTTTTCTTTAGCGGTTTAAGCAGAATTTAGAAAATTATAACAATTGTGCTTAGACAAGAAAAGAAGTTAAGAGAATTCTATATATTCTTTAAATTCTATACTCTACAATCTTAATATCTCCACATCAGTAAAAGATATTTAAATATTTTTTTAAGGCGAAAAACGAGACTCTTATGTAAGTCAAAAATGTCAATTTGAGAAAACAAAATTATTTTACATGTTTTTTTTTTGTACAAAACTTAATTTTTCCCAAATTTAGAATTTTTGTAGAAAATTTGCGCGGCCGTTCACATTTTTAGCCAGGCAGTCTTCAATTTCATCCAAGAATCTTGAAACTATCTATATTATCAAAAGAATTCGGTGGAACTAGCAAATTTTTTAATCACAATTTTTTATTATTACTATTTTTAAAATTTACTATTTTCGACCACTGCTGGATGTAGAGTACATGTCCAAAATGCAAAATAAATGCCGTGAGGCACATTGTTAAAGGGTTAATTTTTGTGATATATAATAAAAGAATAAATATGTAAATCAAAGTTTTTTAAAAAATTTTAAATAATGAAGACACTTAAAAAAAATCACCTGGTTTTTCCATGTCAATTGTATTGTTTTGATTTTTACCCCTTTTTAGACTTAAAGAATTCATTACAGTCTGACTAATTCTGAAACCATTGAGTACATAAAATATAATTTAGTGTGGCTTAAAGGTAATTTCATTCCAAGTTTTTTAGTGTTTTTTGTAAGGAATTTGGAGAACGTATTTGCAAGTTATGATGAAATTATTGTAGCAGCCTCTTGAAAACTCTTTAATTATAGAATAAATAAAAAAAACGTACCCATAGAGTTTTAAGTTTCGACTGTTTTGCAGTTAGAGAATCATAAACACATCAAAAAATTATAGTGGTGATCAAAGGTCATGACAAAAGTTTAATTTTGTTGCATAGTGTAATTAACTTTTAAACTATGAGAGGATATGGAAACAAATGGAGCTATATTTTTAACGCAAACGCTTTAAATTTTTGGAATCGGATAACATTTAAGAAAGTTACAAGCCTCAGAATTTTTTTTTATTATGAGATGGTCAGCTTTGGCCAACAATAGCTCCGTTCCTGTTTAAGCTATGATGCCACCGAGACACGTAGTATAAAGCCTGACTCCTCCTCTAAAGATTTTCCAAGTCTTAGACAAAGAAGCAACAGTTTAGAAGTTCAATATTTATTACCATTTATTGTGCGAAAGTATCCCACTGTGCTATATACACTAAGGAGTCGGAACCTATTATATTAATCTTGTAACCATATAAATTTTAGCAGAGTGATATCTATGATTTTAATTTATATCATTTTGCAAACGCAGAATTAGTCTAAAAGATAGTTATCAGAAAAAAATGTTATACCTGAAAATTCTTAACAAAACAATATACAATGTATCTTTCAATTTCACCTTCAAGTTTTCCCAGCACTTGTTATCAGAGCTACAAATTGAATATTTTTTTAAAACACTTATTAATAAAAGAAAATCTTGAACAAATGTTACTTTCAGCATACAATTTCAATTTGTTTATTTTTTCCCCCAATAAAGTAAAAAAAAACACACACACACAAGCACGCATTTCGTAACGCTGTCTTTTGGCAACAGAAATACATGTATACAAATATTTTACTCATGGAAATATTGGATTTACACCCATGCATACATATGAAAACATCTACCCTTTTTAGGTAACATTTACGAGGACAGAAGGCGAATAATATAAAAAGATGAATAGATAACATCTCCATTAAAAACATATAACAGCTAGAAAGATTTCTTTACTTGAACGTATAAACGATCTCAGTAAATTTCATCAATTGTGATAAGGAACATTTACTTAAATGGCACCACATTTCAGGAAGAATGCTAATATATGATCTTTCTTTCGAACCGAAATGTTTAAATTCAGATTCAAAATCATTAAACAAATATGTCGCCAATTTTAAGACCAAAAATTACTCGCAACTTGATACTAAATAAACATATGTCGAGCCTTTATTGCAATGGAGTCATGACCAGGGCTCGGACTTTCATGCATCTAAAAATTGATTTTAAGCGCTTAACAAATTCACCTAAAAATTAAAAATATGCGCAAAAATATGCATTTACCTACCAACAAAGTACCAAAACTAGAATAATATGAAAATATTGTTTTAATGTTTTACTATTATTAGAGAAAAAAACATAAAACAACCTTAATTGGGTCTATTATTTAATGCAACCGAACTTGACAGCTCTCAGTTGCTAGTTGCCATCAGTAGTATCATTTTAAGCAACTGTTAACAATACTGATGCTTGGTAGCCATGCATAATCGGCCTATTGAAATTTTTTTCAAAAATTGAGAAATATGCATCAAAAATTTTTAATAATTCTAAAAATATGCATTTATTGCCAGAATATGCAAAAATATGCAACTACATACAAATCGATGCAAAACTACTTAAAATTTGATAATTTGCATAAATAATTAGTCAATACATCTTTGTCTATCACCACAAAATACATGCAGTTGCAGGAAAGTGCGAGCCCTGGTCATGACCTTAGTATAAAAAAGCATTATTTTATTACTTAAACTATAACTTATGTCCTGAAAACTTAATAAAAAAAATTTAAGTCGAAAAGAGTTCGAAAGTTCGAATTAATTCGAATACATTCTATCAGCCATGTCACAGAATACCATTCCGATCGGAAGTGGTTTCAATTCCGTAAGTTGCTTCTTCAGAAAACGAAAAACGGAAATTTTCCTCGTAATCAAACCACTTTTAAATTTCAAAGTGGAAATGAAAAACACTTTCCTACAGCCTTCATTTGCAGTAAGTATTAAAAAAACGTGCATACTTTTGGAAGCGTCAAATAAATATTTGGTCATGAGCTTTCCATGCTAATAAAAAGCTTAATGTGAGCTTTGCATTTAAAAACAAGAATAAACAAACGCCTCAAAGTATAAAAACTTTATGATTGTAAAAACGAAATACAAAATAAACGGAATCTAAAACACCACAAATGTACTTTTTCGGAATGACAACTACGGAATTAAAACCAATCCGAACGGAATCTGTGACATGGCTGTAAATTTCAAAGTGGAATTGAAAAACACTTTCCTACAGACTTCATTTGCAGTAAGTATTAAAAAACGTGCATACTTTTGGGAGCGTCAAATAAATATTTGGTCATGAGCTTTCCATGCTAATAAAAAGCTTAATGTGAGCTTTGCATTTAAAAACAAGAGTAAACAAACGCCTCAAAGTATAAAAACCTTATGATTATAAAAACGAAATACGAAATAAACGGAATCTAAAGCACCAAAAATGTACTTTTTCGGAATGACAAGTACGGAATCAAAACCAATCCGAACGGAATCTGTGACATGGCTGATTATGGTTCTAATATTGTTGAACTTTGTTGGCACAAACTGCGAAATCATAATGCTTTATTAAATTATAATATCGTAGTTTCGAAATTGAATTCGAACTTTTTTAAAATAGTTCAAAGTAGTAGCAAGGATTACACAGGTCTGCGATGAAAAAGTAGTTTACATAATTACATATAAAACATACAGATGTTGGTCTATATATTGCAAATATAAGTTTCATTTAAATGTGCCACGTCATATTTACTAGATAACGCTACAATTGTATTTTCCGATGTATACTTCTCTTTCAAGCGCCATCCAGAATCAAGGCCTAGTTTGGTAAAACTAAGTGATGCGTTACTAAATTGGCTAATTGGCTTTGATCGGATACAAAATGCTTAAGTTATAGTGGATCGAATCTAAGATTTTATGAAATTTGTAAAGTTTTTCACCATTTTTAGTTTTATAATTTTATTAAATAATTTATTCAATTACGAAAATTTTAACCCATAATGGCAACCGGATGAAAACTAAAAGTGCTATAATGAAAACCGAAAATGCTAGCATTTTAGCGTAATTTAGTATCCTTTCAAACAAGATATCATTTGGTTTTACCACACTAACCTTTGACTCTGGATGGCGCTTGAAAGAGAAGTATACACCGAAAAAACACAAATGTACCGTTATTTAGTAAATGTGACATGCTATGAGTCATATCAACATCCTTTCCCATTACTTTTACGCCATTAACAACAAATAATTACAGCTTGAGAAAAAAACTTACAAAAAATATTATTTCTCAGGCCTGTGTTATTTATTGTAATATCTCAAAATTTAAGATATATAGTAAGTTTAACAAAAGATTCCGAAAATTTTAAAGAAGTTCGATAATTAGTGAAACGTATATGTTATGGTGGAAGTGATTAGGAGCAATTTTGGTTGTTAAGTAAACTACAGAATTGTGAAAGTATTAATATTTTCGAATGTTCAAAGTTCGAATTTCGAAATTTCATTTGAATTTTGAAAAATATGCAGGAAAAAATAATGGTTAAGATTAATGCAAAGTTTAGAAATTCTTTATCAATTAAACAATTTTAAGAGATTTCGAAAATTCGAGCCTTTTAAACAGTAAACAAACAATTGTAAGTGTTTTCGAATATTCGAATTTTGAAATTATAATCGAGTTTTCAAAAAATATATCGAAGTAGTAACAAAGATTATTATATCATCATCTTAATCAAGATATATGCAAAGTTTAAAATTTTTTCTTCGATTAAAGAAGTGCCAAGAGGAGTTCGAAAATCCGAATCTCTAAGAAGCAGACCACAAAAGTAGGCAAAAATTATTTGTGCAAAATGTACCATTTTGTCATATGCAAAAGAGTATAAAAAAGAAACTTCAAACTAATGTTCGAAAATTCGTACACCGAGAAAAAATATTGGTGGGAAAATTGTTAGGCCGATAAAATATTAGTTGAATAGACTATATTTCAACTCACGCTATCAATTTTCTATGAATCAAAAAAAAACGATCCATGCTCATTACCATAAGCACATAATTGTAATAAATATATTGTTCTGACAATTCTTAAATTGATTAGATCAACCGATCGTATGCTTTTGTCATGACTAAGTAACGAATATCATGAGCACAACCAAATAAAATACTATGAACTGGATTTAAGTACCAATTATTGGTAGTTGTAACTAAAAAAATTTTCTTTTTAAATTTATTTTACTTTTTATCGGTTGTTGCAACTAACTAGTGGTTAATTTTGTTAATTATTGTAAAATAACTTCTTTTTCAATAAGAGTTCTATGATAGTTGGTGCAACTGCCAAAATTCGATGGGCAACAAATTCGGTTGTCTCAACGAATCTGTTGTCTCTGTATAACAAGTGAAGAAGGTATGAATACAAAGGCATTCATTTAGTAACGTTTTAAAAACTAATTTTCGACTATCAAGTTTTTCTAGTTGGAAATAGTGACCAGCTTGCTATACTATTTCAGTAAGTTGCAGGTTTTTTATAAGATTTTTTTATAATGTTGGAATCAGCATTTTCTTCTCTATCGATGGGTGAATTCTAGTAAGTCCTATGTTTTCCGGGACTTAAGTCAAATAGTTAGTAATACAGAGATAGAATAATTTTGGATTTTTATCATATTTTCGCGGTCTCCTGTAAAAATTTCAAAATATGACTTTGTGTAGTTTACCTCCCAGCTAAAGATATCATTATTCAAATAAAAATAGGCCCAAAGCTTAAACGTTTTCAATCGAACCAAAACGGCTTCAAGAGAGTTCGAAAATTCGAACTAATATTTGAACCTTGGAAAAAGAAAATTCCATAATCCAAGTATTAAAGCATTAGCTAATTAAGAAATTTATTATTTGACATATTGTCATAATTTTGTTTTAAATTAAATTTATTTGCTGGTGTTTAAGCATTATCTACATGCAGCATTTCATTGGCGCTTTACCAAATCGCCAAATTCTTAAATTGTTTTTGAAAGTCTGTACATAAGATAAAGGATTTGTAACAGTACAAAATTGTGTTTGAAGTCTACTGACGATTTGGTAAAGCGCCAATGAAATGCTTAAACAGCAGAAAATAAATTTCATTTAAAGCATTAGCTAATCATATAACCAAGGAACGAAATCACAAACTTTTGAGTATATTCGAAACTAAATTCGAGCATTCAAAGTATGTACCTATAAATAATGGTAAATATAAACTATCCTAACATCCAAATCACGACATGTGTAAGGTTTGACATTTTTTCATCGCCAAAAAGAGTTCGAAAATTCGAAATAATATTCGTGAATTAGAAAAAGTAAATATTATGATGCATTTTAATAAAAATGATATAGTTTTGAGTATTGTTTTAAATCATTATTGTTTTGACTATTTTAAAAATCCTTATTTCGAAATTGAATTCGAATTAGCGAAAAATGGTTCAAAATAGGAACAAGGACTGTTCAGACATGGATTTTTAATTGAGACAATTTAATTTTAATGGATCAATTAAATTTACTGTTCAAACATAGTAAATGAAGCTTACTCAATTAGCATTTGATTTGGCAATGGTGTAATAAGTATATAGGTGGCCGCATAAGGGCAACGAATACAACAACAAAACAAAAACTAGATAATGGTTGTCAAAAAATACACGTGTTTGACGTAGCTTCCGCACAAAATTACCGGAGCTAAAAATAATCATCTGACGTTATACTGCCATCTGTATACTTATTACACCATGGGCATGGCACTATGTACAATTTTTGCTTCTCACTGAATATATGTACTTCGCAGTAAACATACTTGTCAGAAAGGTTTGCATTTCTAAGTTTACTCAATTTATGAAACAATTAAGTAATTTTGCTCAATTTATTAATTGAAGCCTTGTATGGTAAATTTAGCTCAATTAAGGCCTTAATTGCGTAAATTTTCTAAATTGCTCAATTAAGGCGTATGTCTTATATTAACAATATTTCGACGACAAAAACTTTCTTAAATAGAATTCGTCAGCTACGTTCTTAAGAGTTTTATAAGAGTGTAAAGATGTCACACAGAAATAAATCAGAGTTTTAAGCCAATCTACAGCGATTAATAAAGAGTGGCTGAAGTAGTTCTTACGGGATACAACAGAACAAACTGGTTCAGTATTTAACAAGAATCATGTTGAAAGAAGCCCATAGCATCAAAATTTCGAAATTTATGTAATATAGTTATTCCTTTATTGATATTTAAACTTCAAACTGTTTAAAAGCGCTATTTAAGAAAAATCACCGAACTAAAATCTGCCTAAAATATTGAAAAATACAGTAATTTATTTTGTCTTATTCGTTGTGTTTGCTAGTTAGCTTAATTCTGATAATGCCCACGTACATACATGTATTTGATTGTATGTAAAATATATATTTTCCCTCCTTTTTATCATGTACATACTTGAACGAAATTCAATTTGTCTGCTGCTAGAAAATTGTCTGGATTGTATAATGAAAATGGCAGAAACAACACTGTAGAATAAAAAAAAAGAAGACTTTATTTGTATTGTAAAATAACTATTTTCCAGTTACAATCATTTATTTTTAATATACTTAACATGATCTTGTTATATAGAGGGAAAGAAAACATTATTATACTAAATATATAAAAGGAATTTTTAAAATTTCATAAAAATCGTTAACGCGCTCTCAACGTTTGTTTGAATGTTGCCTTTGATTTTGTATTTTATTCTTATTTCTTTCATATTCACAGCATACTGCAAGGCATTGCGCCATGTCAAAGAAGAAAAAAAAAGAACTATTTACGGTGGTGGTAGTTAAATGTATAACTTATGGTTTCCGGCACTTGGCTACAAATTGCATTTTAATATATAAAAGGATATTATACACTTTACTCGTTTAAAGAAAACTGATTTTATTTTAGTTTTGTTTTCCGTTTTTCAATTTTCTTTTAACTACTCACATGTTAGAGCATGTAGGGGCGAATTTCGTTTAGAAATTTTAATGAAAAAGAAAAAAATTAGGAAATGTAATGAAGCAAAATAACTAAAGGAGGTGCTTGAGAAATTTTAAATATGAATAATAATTATCATAAATATATAGAATTCGTTTTTCGTCTACATGAGAATCAAATCAACTTTAATGCGCTTTAAAATGTTGTGCACTAAGGGCTATTAAATCAGTGCCAGTTAATCCCTCTTTTTGGTTTAAAATTTGCTTAAACCAGCAAATCTTTAAATCTGTAAACATATATTAAACGTATGAAATTGGGCGTTTAAACCACCAATACAACCAATATATTTTTGATCGTTATCCCACCACCAAATCAGCTATTTTTGTCATTTATCGTGTTGCTGCCACATTGTTATTGTTTAAACTAGGGATAATACATAGGAAATGATTTACTGCTGTTAAGCTTAAGCTACATTTAAATTTTAGCTTAGTTTAACATAACTAGCGTTTAAATGTTCACTGATTTATTAGCCATAACATTATAAAAACAAAGAAATGCGGCTTATATTCTCTTTATCCAAAATTACTTATCTAAACTGATTGCTCGCTCTCTCTCTCCCCCTTTCGCACATCAATTGTGCAAACGCGGGATCCAAATACTAGCATTTACTTTTGTTATTACATATTTAAATTTTTAATTTTTTTTTATCCGCTTTTTGTATCGAATGTTACTCGCTTTTAGTATGTTTTATTTATTTTAATTGGTGAAATTATATTAAAAACAACATGTGTATATAAAAAAAGCGAATGCTTGTGAAATAATTGTAAAATGTTTCATCAAATGAATCATGGATTGTATTCTAAAACATGTATCGAACGTTTACCATTTTTTTTATTAATTTAAAATCGTTTGTATATAGTTATAATTAAGGAGTTGTTATTAAAACTCATCGAATGTTATCAATCTCAATTGATACTTCAATTTTAAGTACGTTTTTGGAGAAAATGTAAAATTCTTACATATATGTATTGAACGTTACTTTAAATTTTTTTTAAATAACATTTCGCTTCGAGTTTTATAGTGGTAAAAAAAAGTTTGCAAAATCGCTTTTCATTTCATTGTCGTGTTCAATGGATCCAAATTAAGTGTTTTGAAGTGCCTACTTTATCAAAATTCCATTAAAATTCTATAAAATAAAGGATGGGCAAATTTGAGGTTAGGAAGTAAATGGGCATATGCATATTTTTGCTCATATTTTCTATTTTTAGGTGCATTTGTTAAGCGCTTAAAATGAGTTCCATGAAAGTCCCAGCCCTGCTCATTACATAGAAGAACATTAACCTTTTTTGAATGTTGAAGTGCATATGGTGCCATGAAGAGACTAACGGATAGCTGCCAGACTATGGTTACCGTGCTTTGCATCACATAAACCATCACTAAAATATTTTCAGCCCTACAGAAATGCCGTTAGTCGAAGGGTTCACGAGCTCTGAGTCTATTAATAATAATTCAAATTTAAAGAAATTTATTATCTGAGATATGCTGCAGTTCTAATTTTAAAAAAGTTTTCACTTGTTGTGGTTTGTCTACACTCTAAAACACTTTTGGTGAAAATTAGGTCGATAATAGTCGGCAACACTTTACAGATTATTATCGACCTAAAATTACACACGCATTATTTTTGAACAAAATGTTTTTACTAAAAAAAACCGATTGGCTGCGTGCAGGTTTCAACCGCGACCGCCTGACTGATAGTCTGACGTATGTTCCATTCAGCTATAGCCGTATTATACTTTATGTTACATTTTTTCCACTTGGACTAAATATTTTTAATTTTAAAGGCTTTTTCTTTAATAAAATAACTATAAAATCGATGTAATTTTAGACAAGGAGAAATTTTCAACACAAATTTAGACAATATATGATCGTAAATTTGAAGTAACGTTTTAGAGTGTATATGCGTCTATTTCATTAGTGCTCATACTAAAACAAACACCAGTAGACTTCAAATAGGTTTTTGAATATTTGTGAATAACGTAAGAGGTTTTATAACTTTTAACAAATATGGCTGAAGTCTGCTGGTGATTTGATATAAGCAACAATGAAATTCAGGTATAAAGATAAACTTCACCCACAAGAGTATAAAAAAATATTGGAAAAAATATATTATTTTATTGATAATTTTCAACTGTTCAGCTAATAAAAAGTGTGGCTTATATTTTATTTTGGTTTTGTTGACAGTTAGTGATGATGATGATGACGTTGTTTGATGTTTATTAAATGATGAAAACAAAAATAATATATTTAAGCTACAAATAACACAAACACATAAATTTGGTCATTTAAATTGTCATATAATTTTTTTATTTCCTTTGTAAATGTGTGTATAAATTTATAAAAACATAAGTACATCATACATATTTGTAAAAAAATTAAACAAACACAAGCATCATAAATACAGATGTTTAAAAATAACATAAGATTCTAAAGTAAAATAAACACAATCGTATACAAAAGAAAAACACAGGTCAAAAATAAAATATTTTCAAAAAATTCGAAATATTTCACTAAATAATATGGATCATGTACATTAAAGCCAAATGCAAGAATATACAACAAAGTTGTTCTCAAAACTATCAAGTTGCAAAGGGCGACTGACACACTTTTTGGAAAATGCATCATTTAGATTTAAGCAATAGATTGGTTGAAACAATTCTAATTTAGTAGTAATGCACTAATACACTCGTGTTAAAACGGAATCTTATTGTTTTTACTTGATTGCTTGCGTGCAGTACACAGCCACGTATACAACTCATACACTGATAGAAAAATGTATCATCGTATAGATGACGCCCTATCATCAGAATTGTGACATCAATGCTATGGCAAATGTCATCAAGCAAATTTGCTGCTTCTGTTATACAAACACACACATACCCTCTCTATTAATGTTTGAAATGTTATATCCCAAAATGTACATTTGTATTAGTTATGCGGCTACCTGTTATATTATTCTACCATGGTGACATCTTTGCTCAAAGTTGAGAATTTAAACTGAATTTGACTGCTTTAGAAATTGTCTGCAACTACCCTGATGAATGTTTTCGCCGATGAACAATTGTTGATGAAACGTAGACTCACCACTAGGGTATTCATTTTATTCCACTTTTCCATTGTTCGATTAATCAATTAATCGAAATTGCGGTTTTTATATTAATCGAAAAATCCAGTAAAACTTTTATTTCGTTCGAGTTATTCGAGTAAACTTTACTGCCAAGAATTATTCGAGTTAATCGGAATATGTTTGAATTTACTCGGTTCTTAGCACATTTTTGTGAACAAAAATAAAGCAAATCAAATTTTTTGCGTCTTATATATATTTTAATAATGAAAGCAAAAGAAAAACAATATTTCTACATAACTTAGCTCATAAACTGATCATTTCAAATACATAGTTTTTTCACTATTCACTATATTTCGTTTTGAGAAAATTTTGCATCAATGCGAAATAAAAATAATCATAAGAATTTTTTAACCAACTTCAAAAAAGGAGAAAGGTTATCAATTCTTCATGTATTTTTTTTTGTGTGTGTTCCTTCAAAACTCCGCCATTTATGAACCGATTTTGGAATTTTTTTCTCTATTCAAAAGGACCTACTTCCAGATTGGTAACGTTGAAAAGTGGGCGGGTCACGTTCATACAAAGTAAATACACATTCGTTTTCAACTACTTCTACTCAACCGATCGTTGTGAAACTTTGCACACACGTTAAGCTTCTGTTTAAATACTACATCAGGATCAAAAAAGTGAAATGTGCCACGCCCATGCAAAGTAAATATTCCTTTTCAACAATTTCTACGAAACTGGTGCTTTTCAAACTTTGCATGCAGCTTTAGTTATCGTCATAATAAAACATTATGTTTAGAAAAGTGGGCAGTGCCACGCCCATGAGAAGTAAATTAGCATTATAACTACTTTTACTTAGCCGATTCTTATGAAACTTTGCACACACATTTAGTTATCGTTACAATACAACATCGCGGCTAGAAAAGTTGGCAGTGCCACGTCCAACTTGTAAAAGATATGGTTTTTTCACAAAGTTCCAATATTTTTCAGCTTTTTTCTAATCTCACTGTTAATGACATGACTAATTAATTTAAACTTAGTATGAAACACGTTATACATTCTTGACAAATAAGAGAATTAACAGCTAACAGGATTTTTGAATAGCAAAGAACGCCTTGCATGATGATCGCTTGGAACGCTTTTCAGTTTTCATTTTATCATTAGGGGATTGATTTACGTGGCTGCCCACTGTGCGCAAGCATTCAAGTAGGATCAAAAAGATAATATTTTTGTAAGCTACTCCACTCGTCACTCTCTGCCTATGTGTGTCCGGAATCAAGTTCTTGGATCCGCTTTGGAGTAGCCCTCTTCGAAAGTCCATATTTTTATAAAAAAATATTAAAGAAAAACTGCTTTGTATACTGAAAGTTAAATTACGACTGTTTTTGTTGTTAGAAGACCATACCCAGTAAACAATTTTCATGTTTTTTGAAGCACCAAAGAAATAAAGCGCTTTATAATTCGCTTTAAAATATGAGCTTGTTCAGAAGCTGTTTCATAGCGTCATAACAATGCAGGCTTCGAAGCGAGAAAAGTATTTGCTTTTTACTTATGCAAAAGCTTCGTACACAAGCTATCCAAAAAAGCTGATTTTATAGTGCTGATCGAAAGCAAGTTTTTAAGCGAGAATGAAGACTAAGTTTATTTGAGTTTTTTGGTGCCGTTTTGCAACAGTGTTTTTGGTCGAGTGATTGGTACGTTGGACTTCAAACCTGAAGATTCTTAGTTCGATACTAGTTGAAGTTAAAATAACAACCATTGAGTAAAAATATGAAATTAATAAAAATAAATAAAGAAACGAAATAAGAAATATTCAAAATGGCGTCAACGACGCCAATCCGCATCGAACCATTTTTTTCATATATTTTTAGTTCTAGTGCTTAAAATGTTGATGATTTTTAGCGCTTCAAAAGCGCTTTTTTGAACAAAAATGTAGTACTCCAATCCGGGAACTCGCCATACAAAAATCAGCAGCGATATCAGCAGGTTTGTCAGCGCTATTTTTATTCCATAATAGTAGAAACCTGCTTTATTGGAAGCAAGTTTTTTACTGGGTAATGCACAAAAAAAATTATAGTTAACTTTGATATTTTTCTTCTTGCATAATATTATTTTATTATTTTCATTCTCGCTCTGAAGAAAATTTTGTTTTAATATTGTTAAAATTGTCACAACTTTATATAAATTTAATTTGCCTTTTAAGCATTCATTTTTTTAAGATTATTCACTATTTTATGAATAATATTTTGTGTCTTTTAGTTAATGAAAATTTTAATTAAAAACTATTCAACAACGTGTCCTTTATATAAGACTGGCTTAGAAAAAGTTACTAACAAACATTATGATTTTGTGAGAAAAATGAAAAATATTAAATACAGTGAATAATAAATGGGAAGAAAAAAAGTAAATAACAAAATAGGACTTGAATTCTAATTTGTTGTACACTATTTCCAAGTATTTAATTACTTTGATTTGAAATGGTATGAACATGAAAAGTCTTATATTAAATAGAAATTGTGACTGCCAGATCTGGGTTCTTCTACGGCGAGAGCTCTCAGTATCTCACTAAGCAATGGCAAAAAAGATCCACTAGGTGTCGCATTGTCGGTCTTTGGACCAGATATTTTCCCTATTCTATTCTATCTCGCTAAGCAGGGTAATTGGGCTCATTCTTAAATGCTCCAGTCAAATAAATAAATAATAAAGTAAATAAATTTGTATTATTTCTATTTTCTTATTTTCCTTTTAAAGCTTTTGAGTTATTCCACCTCAAATCAACCAACGGGTGGACCTCACCGTCTTCGATTTGGATAAAACTTTGTGTGGGAAATTTTAAAATTCTAACTCCTTCGGTTGTGGAGTTATAACGTCAGCAAAATTAAAAAAAAGTATCTATAAATTTGACTTTACTTAAGAAATTTTCAATATCTCCAAAAGTGCTTAAGTTACAGATCTCAGCAACATACCGTTTGAAAGCTTATGAAACTCCCTTTACAATGACGATATCTAAAATTTTCGCGGAGCACAAAAATATTTTTAAAAAGTTTTTAGATTCGCGAAATTTTAAATCGCCATATATTACAAAACGGCAGTTTGTCAACCAATTTTTAAAATTCTTTTAAGTTTTGAAAGGGTTTGCTTGGTCCCATAATTTTTTTTCGAAAATAGGTGGGGAAACTTTCTTCCTCTCCCCCATTCAATGCATAATCAATCCTGTCATTTGTAAACCGATTTTCAAAATTATTTTTTTATTTCAAAGGGTTTGCCTTAACTTTAGACTTTTAATTTATTTATTTTTAATCGATAGGGTAATTTCCCAACCCCCCCCCCCCCCTTCACGTGGTTACCGCTGTCATATGTGATCTGTATGTCAAAATTCTTTTTTTGTTTGAAAGGCTTTGCCCGCAGTTTTATTCTGTAATATTTTTTCCAAAATCGGTGAGGAGCTTTGCTACCCCTCCTGCTTAACTCTGTCATATATGAACCAAATTTCAATATTATTTTCTTGTTTGAAAGGGTTTGCTTAAAGTTTGGTCCCATAGAAGTGGAAATGGGTCGGAAAAACCGGTAGGCCGATATATTAATTATCGCATAAAATGCCATTTCTTGACCGATTTCAAAATTTTTTATTTGAAAGGACATGAAAGGTTTGGTACTAGAAAAAATTGCAGACGAATACACAATTAGTAGAAGGATACAATATATGACCTAACGCATAATTGCTTCCGTGTTGTAATCTGCTCAATGGGATTTATATATTGAAATCGGTTTTTTGTGCAGAGCTATTTCGTCCTTATTGCTAGACCACATAGATGATAAATAACGCATTAAGAACTTCTATTCAAAATGGTTAAAGCCCGTGCATCGCCGGGTCGAAAAAAGCTAGTATATATATATTTTTTAAAATTTTTAAATTGCCGTTTTTTAAGATCTAGTGGTTGTTATATATAAATATTTTTAATGTTTATTATCAGCCAAGAAAAAATGTTGATCTCACTACTGTGAAGATGGTATTATTACCTTTAAAACGGTATATCGTTGACCTCTGCAGCTCCAAAATTTTTTGAGATGTGTGCAATTATGTACGTATACTCAACTTTTTTAGATATATTTTTTAAATCTTGATGGCGTTATAACTCCTAAGCTAGGCGACCCAGGAACTTAGCAATTTATATCTGTTTTCATAATATATTAAAAACAGTCAAAATTGGAGTGGGTGAGGTCCATTTTACCCTTTTTCTTGGTTCATTTGAGAAGAAATTAAATCCTCCCTCTCAATTACAAATTATGGGTTCTACTGTTAAAATACAGTCCAAGAAGCAAATGCAATTTCCTCCAAACGTTCGTTAATCCTTCAAACACCCATACAAACTCCAACAACAAACTCTCATGCATGTTTACAAGGCTAATGTCATTGTTGACTCCATATTTTCATTTCAATACCTTCTTCTGGTTGTACTCGCTTTGCTGCATGCATGTCAATTGTGCGTGTGTATTCACTCGAAAAATGTTTGCTCGATTAATCGAATAATTTAAGTCAAATAATGTTTGATGAAACAAATAATTTAAATTTCGAGAAAAGTTTATTCGAATAATTTAGGTCGATTAATCGAATAACTCGACTAAAAAATTGTATGTAAATTTTCCTTTTTTTTTTGATAAAGCTTTTGTAGATTTCTTAATAAATTTTTGAAGTTATGTGAAATTTGCTATTCAATTTGCAATAGTATGAAATAACTAATGCGGTCAAGAAATTAATTAAATTATGCAGTAGCAATAAATATTTTGTACAAAAATTCGGAAATTATCAATCAAAAATTATTTGAAACAGGCATTTTCTGTGTTTCACAAAAAGTAAGATTATGTGAATTCTCATGGCATTGTTGTTATCAATAAATTTTTTATAAGAACAAAGCCATTGAGAGTTCTCATTAATTTATTTTTTGTGAGACATAGAACATTCGAAAAAATATTTATGAAATAAAGCAAAAGCGTAATTTTTTTAGAACTAAATGTATTGACTTTTTTTTAATATTTAATAAATTATTCTGTTCTGATCTCCATGCAAAATAAAAATGTTCGGAATTGTAAAAGCTTTGCTGCTACAAGAGGGTGCTGTTGGCTGAGTAGTTAGCGCGTTTGACTACAAACCCTAAGGTCTTGAGTTCAAGACTAGTTTCAGGCAAGCCAACAACATCATGCTTTTTCTCATGTGCATTGGTGTGATATTGTGTTGGTTGTTGTTGGACTGTTAAAGTGATGAAGTCACTGACCCCTCCTTCGTCGGCTTTGTAGTAGAACCGTCGGCGAAGTAAAAGAACTAATAAAATGGTCATACAGCTTAAACAACTCAATTCCTCTACTTGACACCAAAGGGGCTTGAGAGGGAAAAAATTTGGTTCGTTTTATTTTTGTTCACAAAAATGTGCTAAAAACCGGGTAAAAGCAAACATTTTCCGATTAACTCGAACAATTTTTAGCAGTAAATCTTACTCGAATAACTCGAACGAATTAAAAGTTTTACTTACTCGCTTGTTCGATTAATTTCAAAATCTCCACTTGGATTAATTGATTAATCGACTAATAGAAAAGTCGAGTAAAATGAATACCCTAATGTGTATGTATGTGTATTATATAAGCACGTCTGTATGTAATGTAATTTCTTTATTATTCCTAAATAAGCGCACTTTTACATGTTTATTTTTCTCATACACTCATGTAGACAATTCTCCGTTAACAGACATTTACAAAGTCTTACTATGATGACACTTTAATGGCAATAATGCTTTAAACGTTTAATAAATTGCACTTTTGTATAAGAAAGTATCACATGAATACTGTATTAGTTAGTTCAGCATAGACCAGAGTATTAGGGTCAGAATTGTTTGTGGAAATAGAATTGTATTGAATTACACAGTGCAACACGAAAAGATATAACCATATACGGACACCACTACGTGCTAAAAGACCAAAAAAAAAGACCCGTGTTTCCCAGTTTCGCCCCAAGTCATGCACCTTTTTTATGGGCCCCCCAAATATTTGGGGCCTCGGTGTCATTTTTGCAAAAAACTGATCAGTTTCTCAGGCTCATATTTTTCAAACCGTTCGGATTTACATTCTGAGACAAAGTTGTAGCTCTTGTCATAAAGAATAAAATTTGTGAACATATAAAATCAAAAAAACTTCATCTTCAAGATCAAAATCGCAAAAAAAACTTTAAAAAAACTCGATTTATTACTTTCGCGGCTACCTAAACGGTACCTAAACTGTGTTAAGAATCATTCCTAGGAAGCACATATGTTCTAAAAAGGTGTTTATTGAGATTTTATGTACATTTTTGTAGTTGTTTATTTCCTTGAATTTTTTAACGTTTTTTTGCGATTTTGGTCTTTGAGATGATGTTTTGTGATTTTATCTGTACACAATTTTTGTTCTTTATGACAAGAGATACAACTTTGCCTCAGAGAGTAAATCAAAATTCCGAACGGTTTGCAAGATATGAGCCGGAGAAAATTATCATTTTTTTGCAAAAATGACACCAAGGCCCCAAATCTTTGGGGGCCCATAAAAAAGTGCAAAACTGGGAGATACGGGTCTTTTATTTTTGGTCTTTTATCACGTAGTGGTTTCCGTATAAGGTTATATTTCCATGACTTAAGAAATTACACACAGTGTTATGCTTAAACCAAAAGTAGCCCAAAAAACTATGTTCTAGAACCTTTTTTTAATTCTGTGGTTTTCTTGAATAAGCACGGATGTCCATTTTTGATGATTTTGAGTTATTGATGCTAAATTGTATTATTTTACATGCTCTTTTACAGGAACCAAATATTTTGCTAATAACATGGACCCATATCCAAATTGTTTTCTAAAAACAATGTAAGTTCTTAATTGATCCAAATAATTTTCAGTTCTAATGAACTAAATCGACTTACAATTGCGTGCTAGCAATTTGTTGCCGTTTATAAAACCACATAGCCACATGCCTTGTCACTTTTGAACTCATTTCCGAAATAGTTTTTGATTGTAGTTCAGTTAATAAAAACTTATAGTGACTTGTGCGCAAGCATTTTTCAGGTAAACAAAATCTTGTGTGATTGAATTAGTTCAATGTAAACGACTGTTATCGACATAAGCTGTTTTTTCTGCACACACTTTTATTGTCCTTGGCAAATTGTTTTTTTAATTATTCTCTAGGATCTTACCCTTAGGAAATTTTTGGCTGAAAATTTTATACAAACTTCTTACAACTTATTTTTGAATGACTGTCCAAATAAAGTTTGATGAATATTACACAGAGTCCGAGTATTAAAAATAAAGTATTTTGGCTCTCCTGAAAAAATTGGTGTTCAGACATACGCGCTTATTCAACAAAACCACAGAACTATGATAAAAATAATATATACAAATACCATTAAAAATTTTAATTGATAAGACTAATGAAAGAATTTATTGTAGGTATTGATTAGGAACACCACTTTATGCACTTTTTTTCTTTAATCGTTTTCGAAGAGCCTTATTGTCACTACAAATTATATTTTCATTATATTTTATATCACTGGAGAATTAACAACACCATTATAACCCAGATACCTTGAACTGTAAAACCAGAAACCAACAATTCTCAGCATGCTTCAATAGATTCTAATATGTATTACTTCTACTTACTTCATGTGAAGTAGCTGCAGTAATAGACAACATATGGCTCTCATAAATAACCACATTGTAAATAGTTGTTGTTGCTGAATACTAAATAGATCGCTTAATTTCTATTATGTTTGTTGGATGAAAAAATATGGTATGACGGATAATAGAATACCATCTTATTTCAATAAAGTTATCAATTCAATTTTATTCTTCTTTTATGTATAAATTTAAGAAAATTGTTGAATAAGGCAGCAGTCACAAGAAAATAAGAGAAGAAAGTGGAGTAAGGGGATATATTTTAGAAATCGTAAAACTCGTCAGAAAATAATGCTCATTTTATGAAAATTTACATTATCCGTACTTTAAAAAAAACTGCGCTGTGAGTTTTTGCAACACAAGTGAGTGTGAAAAGAGCATTCTCTGCTCTTAAATAGGTATTGAGCGATCTGCGTCCATACCAGTGTTGTCATTTTAGGCATGAAGAAAAGCGTCAAGTGTATAGAAAAAACGGCCAAGATAGGTAAAAAGGTTATGAAAAGAGGGTAAAAAGCGCCAAGAGAATAGAATGAAAGCTATAACATAAATCTTGAAAAGGATAAAAATGGTAGTATTGATACTCAAATAAATTAAGCAAATTGGGACTTTGGCTCTCACACAAAAGGTTCCGTAAGAATACACATATATCCCTCTTCGTTCTTGCCGTTTTTTCATTTTGGCAATTTTTTCGTTTAGCTGTTTTGTTTAATTCAATTTTCTATTTTACTTTTTTTTCGTTGTTTTGACGATTTTTTTGGTTTTGGCGCTTTTTCATTTTGCTTAGCGTTTTTTTTTTACCGTATTTTTCCTTTTTGCCGATATTTTTAGTTTTAGCAATTTATTTAAGTTTTGGCGCTTTATTCAGTTTTGGCGCTTTTTTCGGTTTTGGGGATTTTTTCGGTTTTTTGTGATTTTTCTATTTTTAACGCTTTTCTTTTTTGTTTTAACAGTTTTTTTCGTTTTGGCGATTTTTTTAGTTTTGGCGCTTTTTTTTGTTTTGGCGCTTATTTTCGTTTTTGTGACTTTTTCCATTTCCTGCGTTTTTTTTTTCGATTTTGATGATATTTTTAGTTTTAGTGATTTGTTTCGTTTTGACGACTTTTTCGGTTTTTTTAGTTTTTTGGCGATCTTTTCAGTTCTGGTTATTTTTTGCATTTTAGCGATTTTTTTAGTTTTCGTGCTAAATTTCCTTTAAGCGTTTTTTCATTTTGGCGATTTTTCGTTTTGACATTTCTTTTTAATTTTGGAATTTTTTAGTTTTAGCGTTTTTTTTTTAATTTCAAGAGTTTGCCTCTTACGGTTTCCAAGATACAGCAAATTGTCTAAGTTACATAGTCAAAATTACATTAACTGATAGAACAGTCTTTAAATTTTATTGTTTTAAATATCAGTGTTAATTGCTATAGTCTATCCTAAAGACTACACCAATTAACACTAACCTTAAAAATTTTAAATGTCTATATATAGTAAGTGTCTGTCTATTACATTAGTATTCCAACATGTTTCGTTGCTCGCTTTAGAACACCCTTTAATTGTTAACTGTTATATATTATTGTAGCGGTCAAAGTTTTACATATTCTGTGTAAATTTCAGGTAAGTAGCTCTTACGGTTCCCCAGAAAACAGCCTGTGACCGACAGACGGACAGATGGACAGACAGACGGACAGCGTAGCGAAAGCAATAGGGGTCCCTTACACTTTTGGTGTACGGTACCCCAAAAATTTGAGAAATGTGCAAGAAACTTTAAATGTAAAAAACCATATTAAAATAAAAAAACAAACGATTTATTTTATTATCAACTTATTTTACTTAGGAGTAAACAACAACCTTAAATAAAATAATAATTCATAAAAAAAAACAAAATAATGATAACGTTTTATAGAAAAGCCATTCATTTCTTTTTCCAATACATATGTATATCTGCTTCATAGTGGCCATGATCGAGCCACAAAAGGGTTTCAAGCAGCCCACCCACCCACTTGTAATATTTTGTATTGTACAATAATATCGTCAATTTGTATTTCATATTCGAAGGTGGCGCAATATATTAGCAAAAATCAAAAGACTTTTGATTTTTATTGTACAATCAAAAAAATTGTGTAATGTGTTGGCAAGATTGTTCAGTGATATATTTACTTTTTCACTATATGGAAAATTGGATCATATTTTGTTTGAAAGTATTGCGTAATTTATTGCGTAGTATATGTGAAAACGAAAATAATATGTATAATAAAATATGCAATCATATTGTATAATGAAGGTCCGCTTTAATGAAATACTCAGATCTTTTATAAATTTGATCTGAACTCATTTTAAATCAGGGCATACACTGCGCCAGCATACAGGAAGCAAGTCGTTAGTCAGATTAACAGCTAACATTTTTCAAACTTACATTATTTCAATTAAATAATAACAAATTATTTTAAGTAGTATAAAATACCCTCTCAAAATATTCTACTAATTAAAAACTTTTCTTCTTTTTCAGGTAATTTTAAAACTTTTAAATCCTTTAATACTTTGCAACATTGAAGCGAGTAAGCTTGTTTTGCTTTATCCGTAAATATTTAATTGCGTTGTCATGCCTCCTTGCCATATAAAAGCAGCCACGAAAATTGTTCGTACCACCTCTTCTGGCAGTAAATTAAGGAATAAATATAACACACATGCACAAGCATCAATTGCTATATTTAAAGTTTAAAAACACGCTCCAGATTGTAGTGCTTATCTTTGTGATTTCAACAAATGTGAGTATTCAGCAAAAGTTACACACAAGAGGAAATTAAAAAATGTCATAGTTGCTTTTGTAACCACTTAAAACATTGCAACAACAAAAACGAAGTGCAACAGTAACAAATGGTGATGTAATTGTAAAGGTGTATTGCAAAGGAAAATTAAAAAGTCGCAAAAAATCATGTAAACCAAAAGAACTTATAGAGACAATTTTTATATGCGTGATTCTCATTTCAAATGTTTTTTCTTGTTCGTAGAGTGAGTAGTAAAATTATTCTTAAAATAAACACATAAATTTTAAAATGAAAACTGCCTTAGCATGATTTAATATATTATAAATAAATGTACATAAGTTTTTTTGTGAGGCTGTCGTAGAAGGAAAATATTGTTTATACCCTCTTTATACAAAATGACATGTCCATAATGCATGCTGTTGATTTTCCACATTAAGAACATATGAATTTTTCCAAAAACGACCCAACTAGAAATTTTCATGCAAACACATTTGGGATGTAACGCAGAGACGTACTTGGGATCCGATTGGTTTTTTGTGGGGAAATATCAAAATCTTGCAAAAATTTGCTCAAATCGGGCAAATATTAAACTCTAATATTGAATTAAAGTTGCTAAAGCTATCCAAGGGAAAAAGTGTGTAATCAACTCTGTTGAAGATGAGCAAAATATACGATTAAAAATCTGGGCTAGATCTTCCCAACAAGTTCCCCATAGTTTGCCACTTGGGAAGAACTTATGTTAAGTCACTAATTGGTAGATGCGCTATCCCAACAAGTTCCCGATCAAATCACAAATGGGATAACACTTTTGTGTATGCCACGTGCGTTCCCAATCGGGCCCCAATATGAGTATTGGGAAAATTTCTAGTCGGGGAGATTTTTAACGGTTTTAGAATATTTGCATTTCCTTCTGTTATTCCACACATCAAACTTCTGAAAAATAGTAGAAATTATAATATTTTTTTAAATTGTTGTTGTCCGCAGTTTTGTATATTGAGTGTTACTCTTTTTTAGTACGCTTCATTATTACTCAGTTTAACAATTGAAATTGTATTAACAATATACACTAAAATAACAGAGTAGGTTTGCACTTCTAAATATTTAAAAGTTATGTGAACTATGTTAAATATTGCAAAACATTTCATCAATCAATCATCGTCTATATTGAACGTTTTCGATATTTTTTAATTTAATTGAAATTTTTACGAATAACTAAGTAATTTTTGGTAAAATACATCGAAGATTATACATCTGAAAAGCATTGAATTCAAAACATAGCGTGTGTTCTGAAAAAATATTAAGTTCGTATAAAAATGTATTGACCGTTACGCAAAAAAAAACCTAAAATATAATTTGTCTATAACTTTTAGGACGCTAAAATAAGTTAATAGCAGTTAAAGAGCAGAAACGTTATAAAGAACACTATCTGTTTAAAAATTGTTTTAATTTCTTTACAAAAATTTTGATTCTACCACTTACCATTCTGTACTTACCACACACAGTCCGTGTGTGGTTTGTTATATTTTCGAACAACGTAAGTCGTATTTTGCTACGAATAGTTATTTAGAGCTGACCTAACTTTTTACATTGTTGGTCGATTTTATTAAAAATAGTCTTATTTGAAAGAAGCGTTAGCCTACTTTTTGCTGATGTAAAACTGATTGTAAAGCATTATTTAAAATATAAAAAATTTTGGTTTTTCCATGTGAACCCAAGTCGAAATTAAAAAATTCAGTAAAGTGCGACTTTGGCTCGCACACGAAGGTTTCCGTACGAATACACATATATCCCTTTTCGCTTTTGCCCTTTTTGCATTTTAAAATTTTTTGCTTTGGTTTTTTGTTTAAATTTCGTTAATTTATTTTTTAAGTTTTTTCGTTGCCTTGGCGCTTTTTTCGTTTTTTTGCGATTTTTCGTTTTTGCTATTTTTTTGGATTTTTTAGTTTTGGCGTTTGTTTTTTTTTTTTTGGTTGGCTTTTTTAACGTTTTTTCTATTTTGACGATATTTTTAGTTTTAACGAGTTATTTTAGTTTTGGCGCTTTTTTCAGTTTTGACACTTTTTTCTTTTTTTGGGGATTTTTTCGGTTTATTTTGTTATTTTAGTTTTATCGATTTTTGTTGTTTTGACACTTTTTTCGTTCTGGCGACTTTTTTTATTTTTAGCGATTTTTTTATTTATGGCGTTTTTTTTTTTTTTGTTTTGGCGCTTTTTTTCGTTTTGGTGTTTTTTTTTTTCATTTTTGGCTTTTTTTATTTTTTTGATGATATTTATAGTTTCAGCGATTTTTTTATATTGTAGTGCTTTTTTCGTTTTGACCACTTCTTTCGGTTTGTGGCATTTTTTCCCCGATCTTTTTAGTTTTCGTGATTTTTTGCGTTTTAGTGATTTTTTTTTAGTTTTGACATTTTTTTAATTTTGGATTTTCTTAGTTTTAGCGTTTTTGAAAATTTCAAGAGTTTACCTCTTACGGTGTCCAAGACACAGCATATTGCCTAAATTACATAGTAAAATTACATTAGCTGACAGGACACCCTTTAATTTTTATTGTTTTAAATATCAGTGTTAATTGGTGTAGTCTATTCTACAGACTACACCAATTAACACTAACTTTGAAAATGTAAACTGTCTATATATAAGTGTCTGTATATTACATTAGTATATCAACATGTTTCGTTGCTCGCTTTAGAACACCCTTTAATTTGTAACTGTCATATTGTATCGGCAAAAGTTTTACATATTCTGTGAAAATTTCAAGTCCGTAGCTCTTACAGTTCTAGAGAAAACAGAATGTGACAGAAAGACGGCCAGACAGACAGACAGACGGACAGCGTAGTGAAAACAATAGGGTTCCTTTACACTTTTGGTGCACGGAACCCTAAAAAGTGGTCATAACTTTTAATTTCGTCCTGCAATTATTATAATTTTTTTGTTTTAGAGAGTAGATGTATAGTGCTTTCAAGCCATGAGATCATTTTTTGTGGCGCATTTTTTGCGCAAAAATTATTCCTAGAACAACTGCGAACGCGAATGTAACGCTCAATACACAAAAATGCTAAAAAAAAGTCGAAATATATAATTTTATTTCAGAATCTATTAAATACCTCATTCACTTATAATATAAATCCTACTTTCTCATATTTCTATTAGTTAGGCAAAATATTCATTTAAAATGAGAATCACCCATATAAAGAATTTTATATGTATTCAAACAATTTTGTTTAATTAAGCAAAATTGTTTAATTGTTTAATTAAGCAAAGTTGGGAATTTCTCTTAAAATTAAACATTTTTACCCCTCAAATATTCTTATAATTTAATTTAAATTATAAATAAAAATTTTTTTTTACAAACAAATATTTTCATTATTATTTATTTAGTGAAAATAACCGTGTTCATTGCATTGTTCTGGCTTAACATTGAAATAACATTAAAAATTATGTATATACATTTCAGTATTCAAGGATTTCCTCTGTTTCCTTTGTCAACCAAATCATTTAACGCTTGAATCGTTATTATTAAAACTTAAATTAAAAATAAAGCTGACAAATTATATTGTTATTTATAGCCATCTAGGACACATGAGTTTAACAAATAAAATTAAAACATTGTTCTTAAATTATCAACAAACAATAAGTATCCATAACAACAATAACATTTAAGAGCAAATTATTTTAAATATTTAAAAGTGTTAAGCAATAAAGTTTGAAAACATTAAAATTACAGAAAGGAGAACTGCATTAAATGAACATAACTGTTAATGCAATTTTTACAAATATTTAAAGCCGCAGCAGACGCGAATAACTAATGAAAAATTTTAAATTATAATGGTCTATACGAATCCCAATTAACCCGATTTAATCTTATATAAAGACATGTAAAACTTTAATTTTGGCTTGGTATGAACATTTGCCAATGCCTGCTATCCTTTCAAAATTTTATATACTTTGGAACGAAAGATGCTAGTCCGAATATATATTTTAGCATAAGATTGTTTTCTGAATATCTTAGTCTGAATAGTGTTCTTACAGAATAGCGGAGTATATGAGGGTATGGTATACCACATTATCAGACTAGAGCATATCACATTACCCGTAAATTTTTTAGATGGTAGGTAATGTGGGATTTTTTACTCTTTCTCCAATTTCTCTGAAATATGTAGTAGAACATCAGCTGATTTCTGTTCTAATCGAATCAAGTTTCTAAGAACTATAGCTAAATAAAGTAGTATATTTTTAACCTGGTAATCATAGTTGGTGGATTTGGGAGTAGTGCACTAAATGTTGATTGAAATAAGTATTGCACTAGAAATGAATAATATTGTAACTATTTTGCACTATTTTTCTCCAGCTTGGTGATAAAAAACCATTTCTTCATAAATTCTAAAAAAAATTGTGGTACTGAAAATTTTTTTACTATTACTAATCGCACTATTACTAGTGCAAAAGTGTGCACTATACTCAATTAGGGAACAATTTTAACCTAAAAAGGCTGCAATAAGTTTTCAAAAATTTTACCTTAAATTTAGTGCAAAATTTCCAAGATTCACTCAAATTAGTGATAAAAACCTTAGTGATAAAAAAACCAGTTCTTCATAAGTTCTAAAAAAAATTGTGTGGTACTAAAAACTTTTTGGCTATCACTAATCGCAGATATAGTGCAAAAATGTGCACTATACTCAATTACGGAACAATTTTAACCTAAACAAGCTTCACTAAGTTTTCAAAAACTTTAACATAAATTTAGTGCAAAATTTCCAAGTTTCATATTAGTGAAGCAAAAAAGTTACTATAAACTGAAGATTGCCTTGTTTTAGTGCAAAATTTTTTACAACACTAACACTTATGTTAAGTGCGGCTGCTAAGTTTTAGCTCACCACTAAACATCGACTAATTAGTGCAAAAATGTTGCACTATTACTACCAAGCGAAAAAATCGATATTTAGAAACACTAAAATTTGTTAGAAGCAATCCATATTTAAGAATGAATATTTAAGAAGAATTTTCAAAAATGCTACCAAAAATGCACTAACATTTGCAAACAAGCAGGAATAAATTGGCACGAACATATAATAGCTTTGGACGATAATTTCAATATATAAAAAATATAGGCAAACCAACAAAAACGCTGCCAAATAATAAGGCCAAAAATGAAATCGACGGCAGTAGCTTCAAAATTTTCTCACATTATTGTTTTTTTTTTCTTTTGTTGTTATATTTCGTATGAAAAATTTATGAAATTTTATTAAAACACGGCAACGTTGTTGAGAGAATGAGTGGCTAAAACTGAGAGCATAAGAAAAAACGTTCTCAAAATAAAATAGATTCTCTATGATGAAACAGAACTAAGTCTGCAACTTCAGCAAAAACGCTGCCAAATAAATAGGCACAAAACTAAATCGACGGCAGTAGCTTCAAAATTCTCTCATATTATTGTTTATTTTCTTTTGTTCTTATATTTCATATGAAAAATGTATGAAATTTTATTAAAACACGGCAACGTTATTGAGAGAATGAGTGGCTAAAACTGAGAGCATGAGAAAAAACGTTCTTAAAATAAAATAGACTGCTTTTTACGGCGTATGATTACTGTCAATTTGTATGGAAAAGCTCGTCTAGCCCCCGTTCTGTTTCATCATTATCTCATGACTGATTTTTACGGCATATGATTACTGTCAATTTATATGGAAAAACTCGTCTAGCCCCAGTTCTGTTTCATCATTAAGTTTACGTTAACTTCGTGCTGCCGGCTTGCAACCTGTGTTTTAGGCTGAGGGGTTTATGCGTTAAATTTGCCTGAAAGAGCCTAGTTCGATAATAGTTGAAATTAAAATAACAAACAGTGAGCAAAAATACAAAACTAATATTTAAAAATAATAAACCTTCGATATGATATTAACCTATTTGGAACACATCTATTCAACATCTCCTCCAATCTACATCGAACCATTTTTTGCATATATTTTCAGTTTTAGTGCTGAAAATGTTGATGGTTTTCAGAATTAATAAAATATTTCGTGGAAACAGAAAAAATTGCTTCTAAGCGAGTGATTGCATTCTGTTGTCTCGCTTACAAAAATGCTTCCCTAAAGCCCTAATTTGTGTTGGGTAAGTAGTAGTGGAAAATGTAGAATTTACTGCACTACCCCAATCTATGACCTGCGGATAGAAATAAATTCAGTAAAGTAAAACTTTGGCTCGCACACGAAGGGTTCCTCACAAATACACGTTCATATATCACATTTCGTTTTTGCCCTTTTTTTCTCATTTTGAAAATTTTTTCGTTTTGCTTTTTCGTTTAACTTTACTTTTTTATTTTTTAATTTTTTTTGATTTAGCAATTTTTTTGCTTAGGCGTTTTTTCATTTTTATAATTTTTTTTCCAATTTTTCATTTTTTGCAATTTGTTTTTTTTTTGCGATTTTTTCAGTTTTTGCGATCTTTTTTTTTTTTTTTGTTTTTGGCGTTTTTGTTTTGTTTTAACGATTTTTTCGTTTTTTGGCGATACTTTTAGTTTTAGCGATTTATTTTAGTTTCAGCGTTTTTTCCAGTTTTGGCGCTTTTCTCGGTTTTTGGGACTTTTTCGGTTTTTGGGGATTTTGTAGTCTTAGCAATTTTTTTTTCGGTTATGACACTTTTTCGCTTTGCCGATTTTTTAGTTTTGGCGCTTTTTTTGGGCTTTTTTCGTTTTGGTAAATTTTTTTCATTTTTGGCGACTGTTTTTCGTTTGTTTACGATATTTTTAGCTTTAGCGATTTTTTAGGTTTTCGTGTTTTTTTTTGTTTTGATTTTTTTCGGTTTTTTGCGATTTTTTTCGTTTTTTATCGATCTTTTGGTTATGCTGATTTTTTGCGTTGTACCGTTTTTTTATTTTTGGTGCTTTTTTCCGTTTAAGCGATTTTTTCATTTTGGCGATTTTTCGTTTTGACATTTTTTTAATTTTGGAATTTTTTAGTTTTAGGGATTTTTAAAATTTCAAGAGTTTGCCTCTTACGGCTTCCAAGATACAGCAAATTGTCTAAAGTACATAGTCAAAATTACATTAACTGATAGAACACCCTTTAATTTTTTTATTTTAAATATCTGTGTTAATTGCTGTAGTCTATTCTACAGACTACACCAATTAACACTAACTTTGAAAATTTTAAGTGTCTTTATATAAGTGTCTATATATTACATTAGTATTTCAATATTTTTCGTTGCTCGCTTTAGAACGCCCTTTAATTTTTGACTGTCATATATTTGTTGTTGTATAGGCCAAAGTTTCACATGTTCTGTGAAAATTTCAGGTCCGTAGCTGTTATGGTTCTCGAGAAAACAGCCTGTGACAGACGGACAGACAGACAGACGGTCAGCGTACCGAAAACAAGAGGACTCATTTACACTTTTGGTGTGCGGAACCCTAAAAATGGTGTTCAGATCATAATAAATTACTTGAGTGTAAAGTGATAGCTTTGATTTAGTTTTTAAATTAGACTTTCAAAGTCTAATGGCTGGTGCTGTCATGGAACTCTATTCGTGACATTAATGTCTATTTACACACATCCGTTCCGCATCAGGTCCATTCAGTATTAGTGAAAAATAAAATATCGTTGCTTTTCAAATGGATGTTTTTACACACACTGAGAAAACAGATTCATTGAGACAAGCGAATTTGTTGCCAATCAAATGTTGGCAGTTGCGCCAAATATCATAGAATTCTTATTGAAAAAGAAGTTATTTTACAACAATAAATAATTGCTAATACGAACTGTTTAATCGGTTAGGTGTAGCAATGATAATAAAATTACCCCGTAGTCAGTTGCAACAACCGATAAAAAGTAAAGTAAATTTAGAAAGAAAATTTTTTTAATTCTAAATACCAATAATTGTTACTAAAATCCAATTCATAATATTTTATTTGGTTGTGCTCATCATATTCGTTACTTAGTCATGACAAAAGCATACTATCGGTTGATATAATTAATTGAAGAACTGTCAGAATCATATCTTTATTATAATAATGCTCTTATGGAAATGAACATGGACTGATTTTTGCATTCATAGAAAATTTAAAGCGTGCGTTGAAATATAGTCTCTTCAACTAATATTTTAACAGTGCCACGGCTTACCATCCGTGCAGCTTTAATGGCCATTCTATGTTTTTAAAATAAGTCGGAAACGATATTCTTATGGTTTTCACTGAAAGTACCGGACGTACTAAGGATGTGTGTGAATTGGTATCAGTGATCTATGCTAAATTTCATAGATACTTAACGCACGCGGCACGTATACAGCGCGGATATTTGTAAAGAAAGCTTTAGAATGTTGGGCATTTAATGGAAAAAGAATCAAACTTGGTGAAATACCAGCTGGTATTAAAATTTTGGTTGGTATAACTTCGGTTTAGCCTGAGATGTAATTCCTTCAATGCCTCCAAAATTTTATTTCTGGTTGTTTTTTTTTTGTTATTTGTTATTTGACTATGTTGCATTAATGTAGATATATTTAAATTGCATTAACTGTTTGTAGCGCACAACCAATAAAAAACAATTAAAACAATACAAATATAATCCAATAAAAATTGAACATGAAGAAACATCGTTCTATCGCTGTTTGGCAATACAATGACACAAAATAATGTGAAAGTGAGAAAATAATTATAAATTAAGAATTAAAACAGGTAAGTAAATTATGTAGTTTAATGTATAAATTTATTTTTCTTTAATGTGTTTAATATAATGGCGCAGAGTTTTTTTTATGAACTTTTATTAAAATCTGAAAATCATTTACAAATTCTGAAAGTTTTTACGAAATTAATTAAGGTGCATAAGCAGAATAGCAATAACAACCCTAGAGGGAAGACAGACTGTCACAAGGCAGGTCACATAACTTTGTATTAAAGAGACCGGTAATTGACATAACTAGATTAAAACTTAACGTACTTGTCCTCTATTGGTTTCATTAATACTAGTTAAGTTACTGTACTTTAAACAGATATTTTTGTTTTGGAAAAACTCTATTTGTACAGCGGGGGTATTCTGCTCACACTTTTGTTCTAGTTTTGTGATATGTTGTCTTTTCACGGGTTACGACTCTGGAATGTGTTTATCATTCTCATTTTCACCAGGACAAGTACGTTCAAGACAATTGGTACAACATCTCCCGCAAGGAACTTTCATACACTGTAACCCCCTAATAATAATAATAATATAATTTCCAAGCAAAAACCTTGCTTTACTTTGTGAACTCAAATCGTAAATAGTTCTAATTTGACTCGATAATTACTTATTTTTGTTTGAGAAGTTCAAAACATAAGAGATAACCCCTACACAGCAATTAACTAGCTATTAGTTGGCCTACTTGAAGCTAAAAATTAAGTAGTCAAATAAACTGAATAAAATAAAATCTAAGAAGTTTTTATTCAATCTTGAGGTCTTTTTTATAAAAATGAACAATATTTATTTATATAATCGATATTTCGACACGCCTTTGGGTGTCTTCTTTAGGAGAAATAATTATTGATTTTTTTTCAATAATTATTTCTTCTGAAGAAGACACCCAAAGGCGTGTCGAAATATCGATTATATAAATAAATATTGTTCATTTTTATAAAAAAGACCTCAAGCTTGAATAAAAACTTCTTAGATATTATTTAAAGGTCAATTGAAATTCTGAATATCATTAAATAAAATAAAATTAAAATGGATACTATTAGCCGTGTCACACAGCTCGATTCCGTTCAAAAACGGAACTCAGTCCACCCCATTTTAGTAGCAGCGGATGTCTGAAAAAGAAGACGAATCAAGCAAATATGTGAGGTGTGGCCAGATTGTTCGCGGCGCTGGCATGCTGGCGTATGCTCCGGCTAGAGCTTGCGATGTTGTTGAATCAAACGTTGAATTACAGTGTGTCGAATTTTATCACGTCGGGCATGAATAACATTCTCGGCCACATAACTTTTACGAATATTATTCGAATTTAATAAATTTAAATTTGATGTAAAGCTCATAAACAGACCAAGAGAATAATACTAATTAAGATATCATTAAGATATCCTTAATATTTTTAAATATATTTGGCTTTTAATTTATGTATTTTAATTTTAGACCTAGACTTTGTTCACTATTTCGCCAATATCTCCTGTCATAGGAAAGCCAAGATTTTCAAAAAAATATTTTATGGTTTTGAACACAATCCTTGATAACATGCAGAAACAATTTTTAAGTTATCTCAATTTATGTAGTCGTAAAAAGGAATCAAAATGAATATTTTGAAATGAGATTGAAAAATACCTGAATTTTGACAAAAAATTTTCAAAGCTAATATTTTAGATTTAAAATTTTTGAAGTCAGTTGAAATTTTAATATCGGCCGCTGCCGTCGTTTTTGAAAATCTGACCCGTCACCCAATACATCAACAATAGATTATAGCTTTTATTCTAAAAAAAAAATGTATTGAACGTTAACTACACTTTTTTTAGTTAATTACATATTTTTTGAATATAATTTAAGAGTTTTTTTTTAATATTATCTAACAATATGGCTCTAAAGTGTTGATAATGCAATTTGTAATCTGTGTTTGGAAAAAATTTAGCCCGAAAAAATCTATTGAACGTTACTACAACTTCTTTAACTGAAGCTATTTAGTTAAGAGTAAAAATTTTGTAAAAAGTTTTCATTTTTTGTGGGTTAAGTTTGTCTATATGATTGCATTTCCTTGGTGCTTATACCCTGATACAATAAAAATAGGTAAAACTGTCCCTACAACAATTACAACAATACAAAAACAACAGGGTTAGTGTAAAATGCTTTCTAAGTGTCAACAACAGAGCAACACGTCGATCGTTTTAACGTCGGTCGCTGCCGTCGATTTTAAAAATTCGAGCCGCCACTAAATACATCGGCTTGTTATGATTCTTAAATGTAGTAAGCTGTAAAAAATGCGCTGTTTATTTTCATTTATTTGTACAATTTTTCTCTACAGCAGAGAATTTTATGTTTTATATACAAATGTCCATATAAAAATTAACTCGTATAAGGCGGTTTGTAGTAAAAATGTTTGTTTAGCCACTGCCACAAATTTTTCATAAGCTTGTTTGTCTGATAAAGCGAATTTGGGAAATATAAACTCACAACTACAGCTGCGCTCACAGTTTTACCTTTTATTATTGTATCATGGATTGTACCAAATTATCAGTAGACTTCAACTATATTTTTGAAAAGTTCCAAATCCTCTTGGCACAAACTTTCAAAAATCAAATGAAATCTGTTTTAAAATTGAATTGAAGATGCTCACCCATCTCAAATAATAAATTCATTAAATGCTAAAAATTTTGTGATAGATTGCAATCGAATGGTAATTGAATCTAATGTTTAGTTGTTTTCTATGTTAGCACCATAACGTACAAAGAAGTCTACATGTTCCGAAATCACAGCCAGTGTTGCCATAAGATGAAAGAGTAAAAGTGTTAAATTGCAGGAAAATAAGTGCTAAAATGGTCTACAGTTCAGAAAAAAGTGTTAAAATTCGAGAATTTTAATCCATTTCTATTTATTTTAGTATTTTTTTTTAAATACTGAACAACTCTTAAGATCAGGAATTTAGCTGCACTAATTTTGCTCCAGAGATAAACTAATTTCATGTATAACCAGCTTGATCCGTCCGAACACTTCGTACTGTTTACTGTCAATTATTCACGTTTCGTCAATATAATGTTAAAATGACGGAAATATAATCTTGAAAATGACGGATAAAACATTAGTTTTGATACATTATTAAGGGAAACATTTCATTCTTACAACGAAACACTTTTGAGAAATAATATATTGAGATATTTTTGGTTTGCTACAGGTATTATCTTTTCAAAATATATGAATTTAGGTAAATAAAAAGAGCAATAAATGCCAAAGAATTGCAGAAAACTGTTAAACTAGCACTTGGCACTTTTTGGAAGACTTTAGTGCTAGCTTAGAAAAAAAGCACTAAAAGTGCTAAAATGGCAATACTGACCACAGCAATATCAAAAAAATAATAATTTAAAACAAATTTTATTTCCTAAGTAGCAAATTGTCTTTAAATTTTTGAAAGAATTTAATATAAAAATAAATTGTTCGTACTATGCTTTTTGTAGTAGATACTTACCCAAACATAGCAAATAGCAATCATAATGCCACAAGTAAATCTAATTGCAATTTATGTTGATTTCATGTATGAGAGAGTGTTGTTTTATGCTTGTATTTTAGCACAATTTAAAAAATGAACATAAAACTCTTTGCCAGCACTTGTATGAATTTAATTAATATCAACAAAAATAACAAGAAAGAAGAGCAAAAAGAAACTACTTTTGAAAACAAAATTAGTTTATAGCCGAAAACAAAAATGTTGATGCAGCAAAGGACTGACTGGTAAGCAGCTACTTAAAGAAAAAAGTCTAATTTGTTATATTGTGATACGACGTAGACAAATATTTATAGGGTATTCAATTAAGAACTGCCGGCTGACACACATCGAATGCAATAAGTGCGATGAATTAACTGAACTGAAAACTTTAAAACGCACGTATCATTAAGATTTGTTTCAACAGTAACACTGCAATAAGAAAAATGCCAAGGAGAGCTGCTGTATTTTTTGATCTGTAATGGTCCCCTAACTACAAAACAGCCGAAATTTAGATTCTATGGATAATTTTTTTTTTCTAAAATTTTGAATTTTTAAAGAAGCTGCTCCACTTATATTACCATAACTTGGAAAGCGATTATCACTAAAGCCACCAACAGACTTCAAGCCGATTTTATATAATATTTTTTATATGTTCAATGGTTTCGGACATATTCAGATCACAATGACAAAAAATATATTTTTTTATACGAAATTAAAAAAATTATTTTGTAGAAAGATAAAATAGATTCATATCGAATAAAAAAATTCTATGCTGGGTTTTGTATAAGTTTCAAAGGCTACTATGCTTATTTTCAAACAATCATTTATTTATAAATTCTCAAATGGTTTTTGAAAGTCTATAGAGTAATTCTGAGTGAGTTCTACAATAATAGGTGTGCCTCATGGCTTTAAATTTTAATAAAAAAAACTGAGGAATATCTTATAGGTGCTAGAAATACATAACCGCCGTAGAAAAGACATTGAAACGATTAATGCTTTGTTTTCTAGGGCAGTAACGATCATTTAATATTCCTATGCAAAACTGCACTGGAATAATTAAATGCCCGAAAAGTGGCCAATTGAAAATTACACAGTTTTTTCTCATTTTAACGATTTTCAACTGAACCCTGTGTGAACCCTGTTGAACATAAAGCATTGATTTTTTGGTAGTGAAGAAGAAACCCTTATGATACCATGACATAAGTTTCATTGTGCTAAAATATTATCTTCTGCAAAAATAAAGGTGTAAAAATTTATAGATTTTTAAAAATGTTTAACTTTGAGCTTCAAAAAAGCCATGTGGGGATACCGATAAAAATCTGATATTTTCAGAAAATATAGGCCTGTACTTCGTTCTTATGTCACCTTACTGCCGTTTTGATATTTTCACTCTATTACGAGATATGATTTCTTAAAAGTCTAAATTTTATCAAAACTAATGGGCCCAAAAACCGATGTGGGGATACAGATAAAAATCTGAAATGTTTAGAATATATAGTTTATACTTTGTTCATTATGTGCGCTATGTGACTATCTGGTATTTTTATTTTGCTCACGAGATATGATTATTTTAAGTGAAAATAATATAAAAAATATGTATTTTTGAGATCTTTTTATTTGCCTCATATTTTACTTTCTAATTTTTCTAAGAGTAGCACTTAAAAAACCATATATTGTGTTCAGTATTTTTATGTAAATCATCGTCCTTAACATTTTCATACAACATTTTAACCCTATAGCTCTTCGCGGTACGGGTGCTTTTCACCCCTAAATAAATAAGGGGAAAAAACTTCCCTTCAGCGGCATTATAGCGGGCTGAATTGTTCAACATAAATGTTCCTCGTGATGTTTTACAAAAAAATTTTGAACACATCTTACACCTTAACCGTAAGCACTACAAGATATTCAACCCAGAGTATATATAGCTATATGCAAAAGAGGATGGGGAAATTAAACTCACCCTAAAATAAATCCGAGATGTAAACTTTCAAAACGCCGATACACGTATGTATTTTTTTGGTGGCCTCTGCCAGAATCAGTGTATTATATGAGTGATTCCACGTAAAATGGCCCTATACAAAAAAAAAACAAAAAAAATGTTTTATTATTTTCTTATGAGTTAATCGTTATATTATTTATATTAATTAAATCAACAAAAAGTTTTATTTCTTAGATCACAGCCGTCGGTCACACCCGTCTCATTTTAAAACTAGTTTTTTTATAAAAAAAAATAATTTTTTGCCAAACAGTAAATACATAACACAATTAAAAACACTTTGAACAGATATCTATACCAAAGTTATTTTGTACGTTATAGTAAAAATTTTATAGAATTTATGCTGAAAGCTATAATTCTTTAAAACCAAGATTCGTAAGGTCACACCCGTCGCAGCTTTCTGACGACCATTCCGAGCAGAAGTCGTGTTCTATCTGTGTCTACCCGTTATTCAACGACTTTAAGCTTAATGTCTTTGCGAGCCAGAACGTTTTCTTTTTAGTAAAATATTTTATATTCTTGATTTATAACCAAAAATGTGTGTAAAATGGTCACATTCGGCTAAATAGAATTACTCATATGTGGCTTTATGAGAAGTCAGTAAAAATTAAATGTTTTTGACATTTTCGATTTTCTATAAATTTAAAAAAAGCTCTCAATATATATAGCATATTTCCAGTATTTCATTGCAAGCTTAGACCTAAATATGGTCAGTATTTACCTAATGAACTGCTTTTTATCATGTTTATAAAGGTTTTTTTACAAATAATGCTATTAAACTATTAGGTTTATAACAAAACTATGCAAATAAATTTGGTATCAGCTTAATTTAAACATTATACATGAAATCCTCACAAAAATGCAAACGAAATGGAATCAAATGTTTTAAAAAAATCAAAAGTACAATTTTCTACCATATATGCACTATTTGGGCTATTTTTTTACAGTACCTTCTGCTCAATTACTTTAACTAGGAGGAAAAAAACAAAGTTTTCCAACACAAAAACCGGAAAAAATAAAAAATATCTAAAATACACAATCACACAATCGCTTTTTTTTAACTTTTTGTTACGCAAACTTTGTTTTTCACAGTTTTTTCCAGCTGTTAGTATGATAGAGTATAGCTTTTTTCGTTTTGTTTATCATAGATGCTTTTTCCGCGAACAAATATTTCACAAACATACACTAAAAGAAAATAAAGCAAAAAAAATAGTCTTCAATTTGCTGTTGATGCCTCACTTTTGTAACCGCACTTGAAATTCATTAGCACAGTTTGTGCAACAACAGGCAGAACGAACAGCTGCAGTAGTTTTGCTTTGCAAAAGCATCAATGATGTTAAAAAGTTAAGTCTACTTTTTCTTACTCAGTTTAAGGAACTAGAGTGTACATGAACGAGTTTGTGACTGTATGTGTTTAAATAAGTGTGCGCAAATGTTTGTTGCCACAGCAGACAAAATTTTATGCCCCAAAAACCAACACAATCGCACACATGCACACACGGCAAACCGAAAAATAGTTTGAAAAAAGCTAAAAAACCAAACCTCTAGTTTTAAATTTTTTTATATAACTTTTCCACTAACAATGAATCGCAATTAAAAACTTTTTTCCTATAAAGTCATAATATGAGTATTTTTATTTTATTGTTATTTTTTAAACCATAAAATATAAATTAAATATTAAAGTAATATATAACTTTTAGTAATAATAATCAAATTGTGGCTTTGTATGACATTTAGTAAATATCTCTAGTTGTTAAACAAAAAATTCATTTACTTTGGGACGTATGATTGCTTTTGAATTGAAATAATGTTAATAATACGTTGAGGAGAAATTTTGAAATTGCTATTAAAATAAATACATATACATATGTATGTATAATTGAGACGCTTAGTGCAATAACTCTGTAAGCCACAAAAATAAAATTTTGAATAAATCGACTTTTAGTTTAAAATAAATCTAAAAAATCATTGTTTTAATATGTTCTACTTTAAACACCCTAAAGAAGCATTTTGGAAGGATAAATATGACGTGTCCATCGATGAATGCTGAAAAGCCATTGGAAGTATTATTTTAAATAAAAAATTGTGAAGGCAGTAACAATCTAAATTCATTTGAATAACTATTTTTTTTCAAAAACAAAATTTTTAATACTTTTCTGTGGCTTACAAAGTTATTGAAGTAAAAAACTTCTTTATTATTTTATTTTAAAATATTTATCAAATTAAGTTATTAATGCAAAAATGTTTTTATTATACCAAAAAAAAAGCAAATGCTAATAATAATAAAAATATTTAAATAATTTCTACAATATCTACTTCACGTTCATTATGTGCAGCCTCCAAAAATTATTGTATAAATTCTGATTAACTGGTGAAATGTATGGCAGTAATTACTTTATATTGATCATCTTATTAGCCGCTATTTTAATATATTCAGTGTACTTCTTTATAAGTCCACTTAATGTGTTATTTGCTGGTCTTCCTATTTTCAGCTTTAAAATTAAATGTCATTGCACTTGAAAAATCTGTTTTAGGCATGTTGGTTGTTACAGAGTTTTTATTAATGTCGTCTAGAATACGGCCAAAGTTTAAAAAGTAGATTTGTTTCATAACTGTTAACATAAAAGGGTGTGTTCTTATTCGCTTCTTCTAGAACTTGCTACCAACCTTCTGGGGAATAAATTTGTGAAGCATATTTCAAATGTTTATTTTTCAATTAATGCAAAATCTCGATCAGATCGTAGATGTGTATGATCACTAACTAGGAAATGGTGCGGAATCATTTTGAACGTCTTCTACTTCAGCATTTATAGCCTGAGAGACATTAACTACAAGATCATCTACATCATTTTTGTTATCAAGATATTGTAGTAGCACTAAGGTAACTTCATCGGAACCGAGTTTATTCTTATTATTAAATTGTAAAGCAACATTTTTCTGCAGTAAAACGCAGGACTAGTAGTAGTTAGTTTTGATATTGGCAATATTTGTTGTGCAACGAAAGATACAAGACATATTTTTTCTTTCGTTGTGGATTCACTGTTTCAAATGTTAACAAATCTTGCCTTGCCCCAGCATAGGCCTTATGTTTATTCAGAAAAGTTGTCACATTACACAAAAAAAATTTTACTTTTGTACGGAATATGTTCTAAGAACATAATTAATATATCTTCTAACACCTTGAAATACCTTTTTATAAACAGCAACCACTCTGTAGGTCAGATTAATAAAAAAATATATAGTTTTTGTGCAATAAGTGCTTCGTTTTTTTACTTTTTGACGATATTTTTAGTTTTAGCGATATATTTTAGTTGTGGCGATTTTTTTTCAGTTTTGGCGCTTTTTCGGTTTTGGTGTTTTTTTTTTAGTTTAAGCGTTTTTATTTGGCTGTGACGCTTTTTTTCGTTCTGCCTTTTTTTGCGATTTTTGATACGTTATTTTTCGCTTTTTGACGATACTTTAGTTATAGCGATTTATTTTAGTATTAGCGATTTATTTTAGTTTTGACGCGTTTTTTCGGTTTTGGTGATTTTTTTTCGGTTTTTGTGATTTTTTTAGTTTTACCGTTTTTTTTACACTTTTTCGTTTTGGCGATATTTTTTTTTAATTTTTTTAGTTTTGGTGCTTTTTTGGTTTTGGCGCTTTTTTCGATCTGGTGATTTTCTTATTTTTGGCTATATTTTCGTTTTTATAATATTTTTAGTTGCAGCGATTTTTTTATGATTTTCGTTTTCACGACTTTTTTCGGTTTTTTGCGTTTTTTTTTAGTTTTTTGGCGATCTTGTTAGTTTTGGTGATATTTTGCGTTATAACGATTTTTTTAATTTTGGTGCTTTTTTTCTTTTAAGCGCTTTTCTCATTTTGGCGATTTTTCGTTTTGAAATTTTTTTAATTTTGGAATTTTTTAGTTTTAGCGTTTTTGAAAATTTCAATAGTTTACCGCTTACGGTTTCCAAGATAAGCATATTGTAAAATTACATTAACTGATATAACACCCTTTAATTTTTATTGTTTTAAATATCAGTGTTAATTGGTGTAGTCTATTCTACAGACTACACCAATTAACACTAACTTTGAAAATTTAAAGTGTCTATAAGCCTTAGCACACGCTTTATTTTTAACTGTCATATATTTGTTATTGTTGAGGCCAAAGCGTTACATGTTCTGTGAAAATATCCGGTCCATAGCTCTTACGGTTCCCGAGAAAACAGTCTGCGACAGACGGCCAGACAGACAGACAGACAGACGGACAGCGTAGCGAAAACAATAGGGTTCCTTTACACTTTTGGTGTACGGAGCCCTAAAAATCGGCAAAACAAACAAAAAACACCAAAACGAAAAAACCGCCAAAACTAAAAAAATTGCCCAAATAAAAAAAACAAAAACAACATAATTGTCAAAACAACAAAAAACGTCAAACTTAAAAAATCGTTCAAATAAAAAATCATAAAAACCAGAAAAACCGCCAAAACGCAAAATGCGCTTAAACAAAAAAATACAAAAAAAACTCCAAAAATTAATAAATTACAAAGCGAAAAAAGCGCTAAAATGGGAAAAGCACAAAAACGAAAAAAGCACTTAAACTAAAAAAATCTTCAAAAAGAAAAAAATCTCCAAAACAAAGACAAACGCTAAAACAAATTACTAAAGAAGAAAAAAACTAAAACGAAAAAATCCGCCAAAAATTAAAAAATCACCTAAATTAAAAAATTCCAGGAAATAAAAAATCGCAAAAACGAAAAAAGCACTAAAACGAAAAAACCAACAAAATTACAAAAATCGCCAAAAATTAAAAAGCATAGTCAAAATAAAAATATCTAAAACCGAAAAAAGGCGCTTAAACGAAAAACACTTAAACAAAAAAAAATACCAAAAGTAAAAAAATCTCCAAAATAAAAAAATCGGCATAATGAAAAACGTGCTTTAAAAACTACTTAAGCGAAAAAAACGGACAAAACTAAATAAATAGTAAAAAAAAAAACGAAAAAAAAAGTTCTTAAAAGACCCAACAACAAACAAAAATCGCAAAACGAAAAAAGGGATATATACAGCCATGTCACAGAATACCATTCCGATCGGAAGTGGTTTCAATTTCGTAAGTTGCTTCTTCAGAAAACGAAAACCGAAAATTTTCTTCGTAATCAAACCACTTTTAAATATCAAAGTGGATTTAAAAAACACTTTTCTACAGACTTCATTTGCAGTAAATAGTAAAAAGCGGGCATACTCTTAGGAGCGTCAAATAAATATTTGGTCATGAGTTTCCATGTTAATAAAAAGCTCAATGTGAGTTTGGCATCTAAACACAAGAGTAAACAAACGCCTCAAGGTATAAAAACTTTATCATTGTAAAAACTAAATACAAATTAAACGAAATCTAAAACTCCAAAAGTGCACTTTTTCCGAATGAGAACTACGGTTTCAAAACCAATCCGAACGAAATCTGTGACACAGCTGATTAATTATATATTATGTGCTGGTTTTTTAAGAAATTTTTTTGACGTTGTATAATTTTTTTGTGAACCCTATGAAATTATTTATTATATATGGCCGTTGGCTATACTAGTTAGTTGTCGATTCTTGCTCTGTGATAATGTAAAATTAAAGATAGTTTTTCGTTTTATTGTTCAGTAAGGGCTGTCCACATATAACGTAAAGCTATCTATCCTGTTTTTATTTGCAAATTTAAAAGCATACTTAGTGAATAACACCGTACAATACAAAAAGTAACTAGACTCTAATGACCAAAAGGACTACACGTGTAATGGTGTTTTCAAACTTTATGTCTGGAACTCATTTTAAGGAGAGTTACAACACTGGGGGTCGACTTAGGCCGATTTTTTAAGAATCGCAAAAATATGTTACCTTATACATATATATTTTGCAATACCTCTAGACTTTTTAATGATTGCTTTAATGAAGTTACCTTACACAAAACCTTTACTACCTATTTACTTACATAAACTCAAAACTCATCTTCAAAATAATTTTTATAATTTTTAAACTTTCCCAAGAAAATATTATCAATTTCCTGCTTAAAAAAAAGTATATTAAAGTGTCATTTAACTCTAAGAAAGCAATTAAAACCTTTTGTTCATCTATTTTATTCAAATATTCGTTCCGCTTTGTTTTTCTGCAAACTCATTTATTTCCACAAAGAAGTATTAAATATCACTTGCAGCAGCAGCACTCAAGTTCAAAAACACTTTTTGACTTTATTATTATGCTTTCATTTTAATGCCAAATACCTTCATTTACACATTTTATTATTACTTTTTTGTTAAGGTTAATGTCCTCATAATATTAATTCCAAACAATATACTTGAAGGCACGTGTCAAATTATTTCACTGAGTTAAAGATTATTAAATATACAAAATATAGAAAGAACATTTAAATTACATACAAAGTATGTCGTATATCAAAGTATTTTCATTGAAATAGTATTGCTGTATTATTGTAGCATATAAAAAGCAATTTCCGGTTAAGAAATATAATTAAATTTTTATTTTTATTAGAAAGGATGTAGATAATAAACCATAGAGAAATTATGTTACAGAGTCATAAGGAATATTATTAAATTTATAGTATGTCAACAATAAAATAGGCATGAGTTAAGTTAAGAATAGTAGTTCCTGAGCATCCTTTATTAATATCTTTTTAGCTGTTTGTATCAAAATAATCAAGCAAGTATTTTAAATAATCCAACATTTAACGTTATCTCTTTAGTTTGAGGTAAATTATGAGTAATTATTTTATACAAGAAAGTTAAAAGCTTCATTAATCTCCGATTGCCTTATCTTGAGAATATAAATCTAGCTTTTTTTTAATTTTTAGCTTATAACTTTTGATTGGATTGTGCTTTTTAACAATTTTTTATTGTTTTAAAGTCAATCCTAAAAAATTGAAACGGATATAATAAGTTTTCGCTATTACCATAAAAATGAAATAAGGCAAAAAAAATTTTTTAAATTAAAAGAAATTATACATATGTACCTAGCATTTATATTAGATACTAACTAAGAGAATCCTTGTGCTGTAACATTCAAAACTAAAACAATGGTCTCGGTTTAAATATTTTGTACGCACAAGGTGCTGCACCTTGGGCCTTGTGGCGCCCTATTCTTTGAAATAATTAAAAACGTGTCCTCTCCTGCCTACACTTCCCTTATAGCTATGTGAAATGTTATTTAAATCGGGCGACTCGTTTACCTACTTCTCACACTCTTCGTCATTATTAAATTGAATAAAAATGAATTGTCTTTGAATGAGGGCGTATGATTGTTTTTTAGTTGAAATAATATTAACAATACGCACAGAAGAACTTTGCATGAAGCCAGGCAAAGAGAAAACTACATATCGAGTCATAACCGCCAAAAAAGCTCAAGCGACATGCTTTTTGAAAATCGTTTTTGGACGAAAATCGATTATTTACGATAAATCGTATAAAAAGCAATTTCCGGTTAAGAAATATAATTAAATTTGTATCTTTATTAGAAAGGATGTAGATAATAAACCATAGAGAAATTATGTTACAGAGTCATAACGAATAGTATTAAATTTATAGTATGTCAACAATAAAATAGGCATGAGTTAAGTTAAGAATAGTAGTTCCTGAGCATCCTTTATTAATATCTTTTTAGCTGTTTGTATCAAAATAATCAAGCAAGTATTTTAAATAATCCAACATTTAACGTTATCTCTTTAGTTTGAGGTAAATTATGAGTAATTATTTTATACAAGAAAGTTAAAAGCTTCATTAATCTCCGATTGCCTTATCTTGAGAATATAAATCTAGCTTTTTTTTAATTTTTAGCTTATAACTTTTGATTGGATTGTGCTTTTTAACAATTTTTTATTGTTTTAAAGTCAATCCTAAAAAATTGAAACGGATATAATAAGTTTTCGCTATTACCATAAAAATGAAATAAGGCAAAAAAAATTTTTTTTAAATTATCATATCTCCTAAATTAAAAGAAATTATACATATGTACCTAGCATTTATATTAGATACTAACTAAGAGAATCCTTGTGCTGTAACATTCAAAACTAAAACAATGGTCTCGGTTTAAATATTTTGTACGCACAAGGTGCTGCACCTTGGGCCTTGTGGCGCCCTATTCTTTGAAATAATTAAAAACGTGTCCTCTCCTGCCTACACTTCCCTTATAGCTATGTGAAATGTTATTTAAATCGGGCGACTCGTTTACCTACTTCTCACACTCTTCGTCATTATTAAATTGAATAAAAATGAATTGTCTTTGAATGAGGGCGTATGATTGTTTTTTAGTTGAAATAATATTAACAATACGCACAGAAGAACTTTGCATGAAGCCAGGCAAAGAGAAAACTACATATCGAGTCATAACCGCCAAAAAAGCTCAAGCGACATGCTTTTTGAAAATCGTTTTTGGACGAAAATCGATTATTTACGATAAATCGAACTATCTGTCAAAGTTTCAAATTCCTGCCATGTACCGTTACGAAAATACAGCAAAAGAAATTTTAGCTTAAGTGCATTTTCCCTTTAAAATTTTAATTTGCTTACATTTTTTTGTAACTGCAATGTGTCGCTTAAGCTAAAATTCTCTTTTGCAAGTAGAGCAAAACTAGTGTCAAAAACTGCAAGGATATCAATGAAACGGTAAAAGAACAGCTTGAAAAGGTTAATAATTATTAGTTTTAAAATAATTTGATTAAATTAATTGATTTTTCGTGAAATCAGATTTTTTGGCGGTTATAACACGACATGTATATGAGAAACAATTTGTTGATTAAGTGTGTTGGAGTTTAATTGCATTGTTGATAGGTGCAGATGACTGTAGCGCTCTTGTTGTTGTTTATTTTGATTGTTTGTCTTGTGTACATATAAATTGTCGGCTGTGCACATGTAAAATTTAAAAATAGCCGAAAACTTGTCGGCAAAAATCGTGGCTCAAGCCTACACATCGCGTGCGCCTGATTTTAAGCAAAGTTGTGGTTTCTACAAATAGAAAAATTGTTAAACATATACATACATACAAACAAACCTTCCGGAACTCACCTCTAATACTTAAAACTCGAACTTATTAAATTCTTTCACTTGTCTTTTGATCTGTCATAATATTGAAATATTTTAATAACAATTGGCAAAAAATTAATTTTTCGACTATCACTTTTCAAAAATCTAATCATGCAGTCCTATGGATAACTGTTTCACTAAAAACAAATCCATAAAGCTTAGTAGATATCAGCGAATTAAAATGGCCTTATAAAATTCTGCGTTTGCAGTTTTCTTTGAAAAAAAAGAATTTAGGTCCGTCTACCTCTAGATCTACTCACTAGATCCAAATGAAAAGTGAGAGTGTAATCTTTGAATTAACGCAAAAAAAATCCTGCGTATCTCCGATCGCTGAACAAACTTGTAAATTTTCTGAAAAAGGTCACGAATATTCCAGTGTAGGTTTGTAATAAAATCTGCTGTATACATTTAGGCTCAAACATTAAAAACACTGCTGCAGCAGCCGTATGTTACTTTTGTAAAGCAAAACCTTCCGAAATAAACGATTTGGATGCAATTTCCAATAAAAGTATTGATAATGAGGCTTGTAATAAATTTAATGGAATATATATTTTATATAGCTTATAATATGCCTTTCGAAAAGTGGTCTGCGATCGATGGAAAAAATAAGATTTTAAAACAAGAAACCAAACTTCGCATTCAAACGGCATTAAAAGAACGAGTGAGCTTGTATTTCAAATTATTCTTTAGATAATAGCATGTGGGAAGAAAATGTATACTGTGAAGTTTCAAAAATGTTCATGGGATACGGCTGAGCTATTTGTTCAAAAAATATAACTGGTACTTCATGCCTATTACTGTTCAAAAAATACTAATACATGGAAAGGACATAATTGATGCAGCAGCACTTGCTATTGGTATGCTGTCCGAGGAAGCAGAAAAAGCATGTAATACAGATTACAGGAAGTACAGATTATTGTATTCCAGAAAGTGCAATAGCACTTCAACAAATACTAATGTTTTGCAACGTTTGCTTGCATCCTCTGATCCGTAACATCTTTTAGAACTAGATAATGTACTTAAATATATGATAACTGATGAATAAAATGTTTGATTATTTTGGACTCATTTTGTTTACACTTATATATGGACAGTGGGCGTGGATGATTGTGATGAAATATTGTATGCATATTTTGTTTATTTTATAAAGCGTATGTACCAAATTTGAAGTTTTTTGTTCGAATAAGAACAAGTGATTTGGCTTGTATTGGAGGTGGGCGATGGGCTTGCCAGATATTGATGAAACTTGGCATGCATCTTTTGTTTATTTTAGAAAGTGTGCATACCAAATGTGAAGACTTTTGTTTGGATAGGAAAACTTTTATGCAAAAAAATTTTTTTGGGTTTTATGGGTGGTGGACGATGGGCGTGGCTGAAATTAATAAAACTTGGTATGCATCTTTTGTTTACTCTACGAAGTATATGTATAGAATTTCAAAACTTTTGCTTCGATAGGAAAATTTTTATGAAAAAGATCCATTTGGATTGTATGGGCGGTAGGCGACGGGCGTGGCCGATTTTGATTAAATTTAAGTTTTTTCTTAATTTAGTCAATATAATGTTCGGCTCAAAATTTTAAAATATTTTTTCGTTTCACAAAAATGTATGTGTGCCGCTGCACATTTCGTCAGCAATACTTTAACATAATAATAAAAAAATTTACACACTGTGCAGCCATCACGAAGCTTCAGCACATGTGTCGTAATTTGAATCTAAAAATTCTTTGATTTGCAAAATTACAAAATTTTTATATATCTATTTGTTTAAAGCTTTTCATTTAGTTTTATTCTTAGAACGTTGCACACTTTAAATGTCTATTGACGTTGAAACAACTTTCTCTGTTGCCATCCTTTAAAAACGAAGATGTGTTGGCATATGATTTAATTTAATTTTAAGGTTTGATAAGATCTATACAATAAAGTTAATACACGTTTGTTTATGTACTTAATATGCACTGGCATTGTATTGTGTTATATGTTGACAATTTATTTTTCATGTTGCTTACGTGGACATTTATAATGATAATCATTGTCAGAGGAAGTATATACAAATTGTATAAGAGAGTAGAGGTGTAGATATCAAAGTTTATACATCATCGCCTTTGTGTTTAATGCCAGACAAGTGTGCATATAGGTATTTATATAATGCTTGTATACGTTAGATGTTAGCTTAACAATATGAGCTTTAAATTTAATATAATGTTCTACTTTCAAACACCATACAAAATAGTATAACTTGAAAATTTGTTATCATCTACTAGCTATATAGTATTGCTTTTATTGATTTTATTATTTCGTTTGCAATTGATGAATGATTTAAAAGTGTCAATCGGGCATCTTGAAGACTAAAAAAAACTAAAAATTAATATTTGATATGCCTATTTTATATACTGAGTTGTTATGCAAATCAATTTCTGATAAACTGAGAGAAATTTGAAAATTAATCTATAGTTTTTAAGGGATTAGTCTAAGTTTAATAAAACCACATACCACTATAGACATAATATTACATTCTTGAACATTTATCTTATAGTCTTCAAAATATATCAAGCTGTACTAATTCTTCTTCGACGTAGTTTTAACGAAAATTCATTAAATTTTCCAAATATATTTTTATTGTTAATTTTGTTTAATGAATTTTCTTAGTTATTTGCCATTTTTTATATCTAGTAAAATAAAAATCTAGTAAAATAGACAAGCCATTTATCATTCTTTTATAATAAAAACTATTTACTAACTACAATATATGGGGCATTCCACGCCAAATAGGAATAGGTTTGAAAAATTTTAACAAACATTTTTATATCCCTAATTTCCTGGTAAATTATGAGATCTTTTGATTAATCGTTCGAAAGACAATAAGTTTTAAGAAAATCCCTTTTGTAGTTTTTTGCTTTTTTTTTAATAATGGTCCGAATTGGACAATTTTTTCTTGAAACTTTTATTTATAGATGCTTTTACAGAAAAAAAAATAGAAAAAATATATTAAAGTTTGTTGAATTTTGATTTTTGGTTTTGGGCCCTTAGTGAGCCTTCCATAACTAATATTTTTTCGAATTTTCAAAATTTAAAAAAAAAATTCAATAAAGCATAAAGGAGTGATTTCACGTAAAACGGTCCGGCCCGTCCCTATGCAAGGAAAAAATAATTTTCCCATTTTTAATAAAAATCTATCAATTTAATAAAAATCTATCAATCGAGTAAAAATTTATTCGAATAATTTAAGTCAATTTATTGAATAGCTCGATTAAAAATTTGTATATAATTTTCTTTTTTTTTAATGAGTTCTTGTAGATTTCTTAAAAAAAAAGTGGAAAAATTTTTTAATTTACATGAAATTTGCCATTCAATTCGAACGTTATTTCATAATAATAGTCCGCAAGATCAAAAAGTTAAGTAAATAATGTAGTAATAATAATAAGGAGAAAAAAACCAACTTCAAATGTCTTTTAAAAAAATTTAGAAACATAAACATCAAACAAAAACTATTTGAAATAAAGAAGATATTTCGAGAGCAACTAGTTAATAGTTCGTATTAAAATATCGAATGTAATGTTCGGAATTATAAAAGCCTTAAGGTACAAGTTAAAAATGTATTTCCTTTAATTAAAAATAATATAAAAATAGCTTTTTGCAGCATATTAACCTCATTTTGTGATATAAAAAACAAGTTAAATCAAACTAACTCTGAGCAAAAGTAGTGGTTACGTTTTTTTTTTGGGCAAATATTTTCTAAGTGTAACCGTACCTTTATTGTTAAAAGTTAATATTTATAACAACAATAATGCTAGGCCAATTCCGAATATTTTAATTCTGCATTAAATACAGGACATGTCGGAATGTTATTAAATATTTCCTGGCGCAATTTTCTCAAAACGCAACATTGGAATAGTGAAAAAAGCTATTTTAAACGATCATGGTCTTTATTTATCTAGAAATGTTGTGTTTTCTTTTGTTTTTATTATTAAAATATATAAAAACGCGAAAAAACTTGTTTTGTTTTTGTCCACAAAAATATACAAAAAACCGATTAAATTCAAACATTTTCCGATTAACTCGAATAATTTTTAGCAGTAAAGCTTACTCGAATAACTCGAACGAAATAAAAGTTTTACTCGATTGCTCGAGTAATTTAAAAACCTCAATTTCGATTAATTGATTAATCGAACAATTGAAAAGTCTATTAAAATGAATACCCTAGTGTTTATGCTTTATTCAACGACTTTAAGCTTAAATTCGTTGCAAGCCGCACCGTTTTTTTTTAAGTAAAAAATTTTATATTCTTGATTTATAACAAAAATTGTGAGTAAAATGGTCACACCCGACTAAATGGAATTACTCAAAAAGTCTTGTGTTTAAACACGACAATCAACATTATTGTGAAATATTTCAATCCTCTAACTCTTCAATGTATGGGTCATTTTGTCTGCCTTCAAAAAGGGGGAAAACCTCCACTTCAGCAGCGATATAGAGGGTAAAATTGTTTTACAAAAATATTGGTCGTAGTGTTTTATATTAAAATCTTAAACACGTCTTATACCTTAAATATAAGTTTAACAAAATTTCCCATGCCGAGTACCAAATTAGCCCTTAAACACATTAGAAGTTTTAAATAATTTCTGGCGTTCCAGTTGAGTTTGGAGCTTGAGTGTCTTTGCGAGAGTATAGGGTATGCAACCTCAAATCAACCAACGGGTAGACTTCACCATCTTCGATTTTGATGACATTTTGTGTGGAATGTTTTCAGTTTTTTAAAGTAAAAAATATACAATTTTAAATTTCTAACTTCTTCGATTATGAAGATATAACGTCATCAAAACTAAAAAAATTTATGTATAAATTTGAGTTTACTCAAAATAGTTTAATATCTCCAAAAGTGCTTAAGCTACAGATCTCAGCAATATACCGTTTAAAAGGCTATTAGGGTTTTATATCCATAATGACGGATTCCAAAATTTTGGCGGAGCATAAAAATATTTATAAAATATTTTTAGATTCCCGAAATTTAAAATCGACATATCTTAAAAAGGGATATTTTAAAATTATCAAAACATATACATTTTTTGTTACACTTTCATGGCTACCGAGACTAATGTGGTAAAATTCTTATATCTAAAGCTATTGACGAAATTGTAAAAATAGTTAGAAAAATTAGTAGAATCTTCAATAATGAGCAAAAACTAAAAAAAAAATGATTTTGAACTAATAATAATATGAGATGATAAGCTGAAGTTATGGTCTCATTCAATGGATCCTGAAATAATATATTATTCGATTTTGTAACATTTTTGTGTATTGAGCGTTACATGTGCTGTTCTGGGAATGCTTTTTGCAAAAAAATGCACCACTTAAAGTAATTATAGGCTTTGAAAGCACTATATATCTACTCTACTCTCTAAAAAAATACATAAATAATCGCAGGACAAAATTAAAAGTTATGACAATTTTTATATTTTGACTTGGGCTCACATCGAAAACTAAGGAATTAGTATATTTTAAAGTAACTCTCTGCAAAGATTTAAACAGGATCAAAAAGCAACCTCTTCTTTCAAATAAGACTAATTTTAATAAAATTTAGCAAAAATAATAAAAGTTATGCTCATTTCAAATAATTATTCGTACCAAAATGCGACCTACATAATACTTTCTTCGGAAATATAACAACCCACAGTGCGCTAAAATCAAAATATTTCGAAAGCAAATCAGAAATTTTCTTTTTTACGTTACGCTGTTGCTAATTTTTTTTTCCTTCCTAAAATTTATAAATTAATTATATCTAACAATTTTGTTAACGTTTAATTTTCTTTTTCAAAAAACGAGGTTAATTTAACATTTTTCGGTAGTGATTTTACTTCATAGTTGCTTCATGTTAATTCAACATTATCTTACAATAAGTTTTAAAAAACATTTGTCCTTTTGAAATAACTATATTTCATGTTGCTTTAATATTCTAGTACAGTTAAATAAAAATGAAGTTGGTGCTGAAATATTACGAAGAATCATGTTGAATCAAAATTATTTCAAGTTGAAACAACATGAATTTGATATTGAAACAACAAAAACAATCATGTTGAGTCAAATTTATTTCAAGTTTATACAAAGTGAATTTGATATTGCAACAACACAAAGAATAATGTTGAGTTTAAGTTATATAAAGTTGAAACAGCATGTCTTTAATGTAACTATTTTATTAATTATTTTACTTACGTTATGTGTATTACTTGATCCAGCTGGTTGATAGTAAAGTACTTTAGATAAAATACTTTACTTTAAATAAATACCATCGTATGTAACATGAATTTCATTTTAATTCAACATGATTGAATTGATTATTTTATACAAAATTTATTTGAAATTAAATTATGTTGGTTTAAAATAAAATGTGTCGTTTATAACAAAGTTGTTTTAACAGCGAAAAATATGAAATCGAAGATATTTACGTTTAGATTAATAATTTTCCGCTTAAAATTAATATGAGACAATGATAGTTTTAAATCAGCATCATAAAATTTTCAATCGTAATGCGTCTATTTGTCGGCTATATAAAAATTAGCAACAACAAGTTACATAGCTGAGCACAACAGTGAATTGTAGCAGTTTTGATTTTCAATCAAAACTGCGACATGTTGATTTGAAATTCCTTTTTTATGTACGCTGTTATTTTACTATATGTTCTTAATGCAATTTCCGCAATTAAACTGAGTAATGAAGCACACTAAAAAAAGAGTAACGCTCAGTACACAAAACTGAAGACAACAAAAATATATTGAAAAAAATTATAATTCCCATTATTTTTCAAATACTTGATTTGTAAGATAGGAAAATCATACATTCCCAATCGGGAAAATGAACAGCGAGCAATTCAGACACGTCATTTTGTATGAAGAGAGTATACATAGTATTTTCGTTCTTTGGTTTTACGCAAAAACATATTATGAACATTTATTTATAATATTTTAAATCACGCTAAAGCAGATTTAATTTTCAAATTTATGCGGTTATATTATGAAGTATTTTCCTATACATACTTCCAACGGACACGAAAAAAACATTGTAAATAAGAATCACTCATATACTGTTTTAATAAACTAGAAATAACAGAAATAGTTGTGTGTGCGTAATTGTGTAATTTAAATTGAAGAGATCAGTAAATTAAATTTTTAATTTATTTCATTTTAAACAAGTTTTCATAAAATTTGCACACAAAAAATATATTTCACTAAAAAACTAGAACTTTTCTTAACCCCAAGCAGTTCTGATGACTCTAATATGTTTCCCCACATCCGCCATTATATATTATATGGTCACTGTAAGATTACTATTCCAAAATATCAAACTCCTTCAAACATAGTTTAATCGACTGCTACTGAGAAGGTTTACGCTGTTACTGCTCAACTGCTGGGATAACTTTAATTTTCCTATTTACATATATATTTCTATGCATGCTCAACACTTACATCATTTTGTGTTGATATTTGGGTTTTGAGAAAATTTGTTACATACATACATATGTACATATTTTTACATACACATTTACATATGTATATATACATACATATATTATCAAATAGTTTTCTATTTTTTACTAAAGCAATTGAATTAGAATTTTGATTGCTTAATCACATACAGAAAGACAGAGTGTCAATCATACATTTCCTTACCTACACTTCGAACTATAAATAGAAGTCAATAATAGAAAGAAAAAAAGTTTACCAAAAATTTTTATTTATTATATTATTTATTTGTTAAATAAAAAAGGTGAAAAATTAAAGATATATTCATTACATATTCTGGTATTTAGTTAGCCTTAATAAAATATTTTTATAAAGTAATAAAATACAGAAAATTTAAAAAAAAATTAAATCTGCTATGCTCAAAATTAAATAAAATCAATAACTTGTTATACGAGATTTAGACGAAGACTTTTTAGCTTGATTTTTTTTTAGAGTTGATGGTGGAAAGAGGTAAGAATAGGTTTAACCGATTAACAAGTCCAAAAGATATTGCCTAAGAGAACAAATTACTTTTGGATTGACCATAAACTTAATAAAATCAAGCTAAAAGGTCCCATATTATAAGAAGAAAAAGTTTTCCGTATTAGCAGGTCTGACTCAGGAGCTTTCATATTTTCTAAATCACTACGCTTTAGTTTCTTTTATTGGCTCATATATTTTCATAAAAATTTTCATGCACTAAATTTTCACATGCCTTAAGGCACCTCTTGCAAAAGCTAATGGAACAAATATTTGCTCCTCAATAATTCCTTCTTTGATAAACTTTTGCCCCTATTCAATGTATTTTTTTAGGAACGACAAATGTATTCTTTTAGGAACGACGAATAAATATTAGAAAAACAGTTAAACTATTACATTTACATGGAAATATGCAAGCAAAAAAATATTTAATGGAAGAATAATAAATAATCTAATAAACACTGCTTCAGACGTAATATTTGAACCGTTAAAATATTTTTACACAAAAGAAAACAATAGTCCAGGCAACGTAGTAGCAAATGAACAAGACAAAAGGAATACACATACGCAAAGAAAAAACATGGTTGAGGCAACCATAATCGAAGAGCAACATACTATAATTGAATATATGGTTGAAAACAACCATATATATAGCTCAAAACAACATATATATGTTTCAGAACAACGATATATATGGTTCAAAATTACAATAAATGGTTTGAAATAACCATATATATGGTTAAAAACAGCCATATGCATGGTTCAAACAACCATGTATATGGTTCAAAACAACCATATATATTGTTTAAAACTACAAAATTAAGTCTGAAATAACCATATATATGGTTAAATAACCACATATATTGTTCTATATAATAATATATTTATTGTTTTCTTAACCATAACTTGATTAAAAAATTGACAGGAGGTAAAAAATTTTATTATTTCAATTTAAATCAAAAACAAAATTTTTCAACTGGTCAGTGTGTTGAATCTGAAATAAAAATTATTATCTATTTTCACATAGATGCATACATATTTGTTGACACATGTTATATCTACAATGGGGCATGTTCTGAAAAACATTTCGTTGTGAAATCGGCAACTTTCAGGATAGAATCCAACTAAAAAGCTCACTTGTTGGTTTTTGTGTTTCAGATATTTCACATATTTTATCAGAACAAAGCTACAAATGCACTATATTGTCCGATTAAAGATCACTTTTCTTCGCTTTTGAAATTTTGCTATTTCAAAACTAAATGGTCTTCAGAACATGGCCGAATATTAATTGCCGGAATATATCACTTTTTATTATTTAATTTTTATTTTTTCCCACACCAACCAGTCACAGAACGATATTTTATTATTATAGAACCATTCTGTTGTTGAATTTTTAAATAAACCATGATTGTAGTCAGAATTTGTTCAACAATATATATTGTTCAAGCCAACCATGTGTCAATTTCAATGAAATCTAATAATTTCATGATTAAATGTAAACGAAAATTTTTTTTGTCTTAAACTAATTAAGGTTCACAGTCATTTAATACAATAATAAGTTATTTGCCACATTCAAAAGCTGTGTCGGGAAACATGTCATTGCTGACGCAACCATGCCACAACCATATCTTTTCTTTGCGTGCAGAAACGTACAATTACGGTTTATTACCTACGTAGGGATAAAACAACTGATAACTAATAGAGCAGAGTATAAACAAAATATTAAACGTAATAGTAAGATGAAAGTAAGAGAAACATGTAGCAGGTAGAGACACACAAAAGCATATAGAGATAAGAGAGAGAGAGAGAGAGAGAGAAATAGGGAGCAGAATACAAAGGGATCAAGGGAGGAAGCTAGGTATACAAACGAATTATAAAAGAAAGAACGGACAACAGAAAAATGATTTAGTATTTAATAGAACACTGAAGATGGCACATATCCGAAATCGGTCTGTTTACAAACCAAATTTGACGTGGGATGACGGAAAATCGTTCCAAATTCAAATAAACCCCGTCGAAAGAAAAACACTAAATTATTCAAATTGTTTATCCAGGATACAGACACACGCCTATTATGCATCATGTATTAATCAGAGGCAGGTGTCAAGGAGAGTTCACCAATCATGGATAGAATGCCCAAAATTATTTAGTAATGCGAAGCGTGGTAGAGAGCCCAGAGATTGATATAACTATCGGCAGAGTTTCAATGCTTTCAAGACAGAAACCGGGAAGTTAAAAAGGAAATCGTGGCAACATTTTAATGTTAACTTAGAGAGCACCTCTGAGACATCACGACTGAAGTTTCTTTACATGGAATCTGACATGCCGGGACTCCTAATAAAGCAGCGCGAAAGCCCTGGATCTACTTATGAAAATTTGGATACATTCCCATTGAGTATAGAAATATTGAAAAGACTGGTTGATATACAGGTCAGAGAACTTTTCTCGCCAGAAAACTTCTGGGGGCAAACACGCCAACAAAAAATCTACATCAGTTGAAACAGGACTGCATGATTGACTGAACAAGTACTAAGCAACTAGGATCAGTATTTATTTATTGCAATTATTTTAGTATTCTCCAAGCTCCTGTGCAATAACTTAAATTGTCTCTTTATTTATTATATTGCTGCAGACCACATTAAAATATTTTCTAATTTAATAATTTAAATTAAGATAGAAATTTTGATATTTAAATCAACATAAAGATAAATTTCTGGACTAGGAGTAATTTATTGCCATAACTATTGTTTTCTTTTGTTTTTAATTTATTAATTTATTTTGTATACTTACATTTAACTTAATATATTATTTAATTTTTTAAAATTATTTTTAGGGGATTTTAAAAATGTTCATTTATTTTTTTTTTTCTTTAGGGATAATTTGTCAAAAAAATGTGTTCGACCAAAATGCTTTTTTCTTATTTTGCTTTATTTTCTTGTCATTGTCTTCAAAAATAATAAATCCCACCAATAAGAAAAAGGCCAACAAAGCCAAATACTTATTATCCAAAATAAAGAGGGGAAAAAATACCAAAAATTCTTGCTTTACCAACAAAAGACAAACAACAAAAGAAACATGTAAACGAAATCCTCAAAGACCTAGAACAATGACTGGCTTTAAATATTGTGTGTGGGTCTTTGAGAACTGCGTTTGTAAAAATACATATTGCCTAAGGATTTGTTAGCGTCATGCCACTGGACTAGACTTAAGCTAAATATTTAGCAAGTTTTCACTTTAATTTGTAACTGCGCCAATTTTTTCTTCCCAAGTTTTTTTTTTTCTATTTTTTTAACGTCTCAGCAACCACAATGAATTCCTTTAAGGGACATTTGTCTTATTTATTTCAGGCGTTATTAGATGTTACGTGACACGCATAAGAATGCTAAAAATGAAATAAAATTAAATATTATAAGTTCCTCTACAAATTTGGTTGCGTTTATATGAGAATGGGTGGAAAAGGTTTTTGTTTTAATTATATTTTTGCTAGAAGCTTATCGTTGCGTATCCTAGCACTGAAAAAAACAAGAAATATGTGAGGTAACCATAATCATAAAAAAATATTGAGTTAGACATAAGATGAGTAAAATTAAAGTATCTTTTATAGTCTTGTCTATAGTTTTATCTATTGTGTCTAGTTTATTATACACTCTATAGCAGTGAAGTCCAATCATCAATTTGCTGTGCAAGCGTGCAAATGTTGCTTTTAAAATATAGATACACTATGTAAGAAATTCTCGCCCTATTAGTATGAAGCGAAAGCACTGGTGTTTTTTTCTGAACACAACCATCTGTGACCTTCTCCGAGAAAAGGGACCTAGTGTGTCAAAAAACGGGTTTGAGCTTAAGAGTGGATTCTGGTACCTAAAAGGGTGTAGAATAACATGAAATGAGTTTTCTCAAAACTTAATTTTCACACACTAGGCCCCTTTTCTCGGAGAAGGTCACATATTTTGAGTTCAATACAATTCAGATGCATAAAATTCGATGTAATCACTTAAAAATTTCAATTATATTAAAAAATATGGATAACATTCAATACATTTTTTTGCATACAAACGATGATTGATTAATGAAATGTTTGGCAATATACTATTGAACAAAGTTTACAAAACTTTTAAATATTTAGAAGTATAAACCTAAGTAAACCTAAGTTTTAGCAATTTTTTTTTTGGCTATGACACTTTTTTTGTTCTGGCGATATTTTCGTTTTTTGGAGATTTTTGGTTCTTGCATTTTTTTTCTTGTTTTTTTGCCGATTTTTTCAGTTTTGGCGGTTTTTTGTTTTAACGTTTTTTTCGCTTTTTGACGTTATATTTAGTTTTAGCGATTTATTTTAGTTTTGGCGCTTTTTTAAGTGCTGTCGCTTTTTTCGGTTTTGGAAAATTTTTTTTTTTTTTTTTGGTTTTTTGTGACTTTTTTTATTTTTAACGTTTTTTGTTTTGTTTTGACACTTGTTTTTCGCTTTGGTGATTTCTTTGGTATTTGGCGATTTTTTAAGTTTTGGCGCTTTTTTTCGTTTTGGTGATTTTTTTGCGTTTTTTCGCTTTTTGATGATATTTTTAGTTTTAGCGATTTTTTATGTTGTAGCGCTTTATTTGTTTTGACGACTTTTTTCGGTTTTTGGCGTTTTTTTAGTTTTTTTGTCTCTTTAGTTTTGGTGATATTTTGCGTTTTAGCGATTTTTTTTTTATTTTGGAAATTTTTTCCTTTAAGCGCTTCTTTCATTTTGACGCTTTTTCGTTTGTGTGTCCTTATATACCTTGTAAAGCTCTAAAAAGTCTTTAGTTAAACAAATATCTTGTATAGTTAGTGAAGTATACTCATTTTAATATTAAAATTTCTCAATTTTTCAAATCCGTGGTCCAGTATTTTTAAGATATCGGATCCAAATAACAACTGATTCTCACGATTGTTTTTTTGTTAGTTACACGATAAAATTTCGAATAGTTAAAAAAATAGTTGATGGAAGTATTCTTTCAGAGTTGGAAAATATAAAATCTTTAAAAAAAGAATTTAAAAATTTTGAATTTATAATAATTTTTGCCCAAAAAAACATTATAATTGTTTTCTCTATAAAATTTTTTTCTCAAGGATCAAATAATTATTATAAACATGTCTAAAAGGTATCTTCGCAGACATGATTTTAGAAAAACAACTTAATCGAATTTACAATTTTTGGTGGACATGCACCCTTTTAAAATCGACCTATTATTTAGATTTATTGGAACTTTCTTAGGAATTCTAATGATTGTCAGAAACAAATCATAGTTTTCACATAAATTCCTATATAACTACAAAATTTCATTGGAAAATATCAATAGTGAACGATTTTAAAGCGTTAAGAAAAATTTTAATATGTACAAAACACCACATAGCACCATTTTTCCACTTGTTTTGCCGTAAGTCTTTCACAAAAATTTGAATTATAAAAATCTGAACACAGTGTTGAAAACTACACATAATTTTGCTAACTTTGATATGCGATATGTCGACCTTTCTTTTTCAAACTAGTAAAAGTAATGGACTTATACGCAAAATCTCGTACTGATCTGAGGACCAACGAATGAAAATTAAAATTTTGATGTGTTCACTAAAAGTGTTCTAACTTTCTCATATTTGGTCCGATGTAACTAATTTTACAATTGCTATATTTGGAACAAAATTTTCTTTAAGATGTGGGTCTAAAATAAATTTAAAAAATTTTATTTTGCCTTACTGGAGCGACTTAAAATAGTAAATTTTAAAAAAATGTAAAAGAAATAAAGTTTTTTCAAATCTAAAGACCTGTAAATCATTGAATTTTTATGCGATCAACACATTTTGAATATGGGCTGAAAGAGGAAAAGCCTATCTATGCAACAATGCCAAATTTGCTCAATTCAAATAAACAGTACTCAAGATTTTTGGAAATAGCTTTATAAACTGCAAAAGAACACGTTTTTCGCGAATATCTCGAAAACGGTTTTTAAGAAAAATAAATTAATGTCATATTCGTGTTCAGTGACCCCAAAATTACCTGAGAAAATATTTAATTTTTGAGGTGAACGCAAAAAGTTGAAAATTTGTGAACTAGCGTAATAGTACAATATTATGTTTTAATTAGATCACAGTTTTTCTAAATTCTTCTCGTACAAACAAACAAACAAACAAACTATCTCTTGTAACAAACTTTATTTGAATATTCTTGTTATGAATTTATTCATAGCAATTATTATAATATTGTTGATAATAATAATCATAACAATACAAAAACTACAACATTTGGCCCTAATAATACTTATTTGAATGCATGACAAGAATGTGTTAAGGGGAAGATATATGTACTTATGTACGAGTATATCCACATAATAACCACAAATGAACAGACCAAATTCAACAACAAAAATTTGAAAAAAAGAAGCATTACAAGGAGAAAAATAGCTTAATACCAAGAGATATTTCCACTTTAGATCAAGACAATATATTTGCTGAATTTTTAATTAAATTTAATTAAGTTCCCTTCTAAATATCATGTATTCCCTAAAAGTCTGCTATATATGTATATTATAAAAACATACATTTAAGTGTTTCAGTCGCTCATGCATTTGTGTATGTGATTCTTTAATGCATAGCCAGCGGCGAAAAGAATAGTAAGCAGGCCTTCTGGAAGCCCTTATTTATCGGACACAAGGCCTTATTATCCCCATTCTACATATGTGACCTTCTCCGAGAAAAGAGATCTAGTGTGTCAAAAAACGGGTTTGGACTTAAGAGTGGATTCTGGTACCTAACACAGAAAAAAATAGACAAGAATTATATTCAATAAAACCATGTTATTAAAAAAAATATGAATTTCAATAACATTTATCTTTAACATAATAAAATATTTCGTTGTAAGTATTTCTTTTCCATGCCGGTTATTTCTTTTCTTTTTATACATAAGTACTTAAAACAAGTTGTATCCCATAAATAAATAAATGGGATATGGCTCAGCTAGAGAGTGTATGCTTTACGTCCGGAAAGCTCGGGTTCGTATTCCAGCCATGTCAACATTTTTTTAATTTATATATATATTTTTATTTTGAAATAATTTTGTTATCAATATAGGGGAATTCTTTATCACAGGAAATTTGAAAAAAAATTATTGAATACCGGGATTTTTGTTATCAAAAACGAAACTTATTTTTTTCTGTGTAAGAGGGTGTAGAATAAGATGAAATGAGTTAGATATCTGATAAAAATTTATTTGCCCCATAAAAACGTACAAAACGAACTTGGGAAAATCGATAAAAATGAGATAATTATTAAAACTATATTTTTTTTTGATTTTTTGGTTTTAAGTTGTTTTTTTTTTGTCAGTCTTCGAATTTTTTTGAAGTTTGAATTTTTTTCGGTGTTTCGTGATATGGTACTTCGATTTTCTTCCGTTTGATAATCTCAGTTCTTTCTTTTTTCGGCGCTTTGACTTCAGCTTTCTTTCGATTTTTTTTCTTGCTGGCAGGCTCAGATTTATTTTTCGATTTTTTTTTCGCTTTGGGTTCACTCGGTTTGGGAGCTACAAAATCCCGTTTCTGTGAATCAGTACATAAGACCCTGACATTCTCATACAAATACCATTTGCGATCTAACGATAAATCGCTTGGTGCAATGAGCGGAGACAATTCGTTTGGTAGCTCAGCCGTTAATCGCAGATTAAATCTTTCTTCTTTCGAGTCCACAAGTTCTTTACATACAATTTCGTTTTTTTTTCAAAGTGGTCAAAGTGGTGGTACTTGGTAATACCTAAAATGCAAACGTTCACAAAATTAATGGAAATGAATTTGAAAAATTTAAATCACAAAATCGCTACAGTTTACCTGGTAATCTTTTGTAAAATCTTTCGAAATGAGTATCCCATGTTTGCCACTCTATTTCACTTCCATTCACAGCGTTGCTAAATTTATTACTGCTAGATCTTTTGACCACATCTTCAAAATCTTGGTAATAATCAACATTTGAGCGATTATATTTTAGTCTAATTAATCCGAAAGAGCGATCGGGACTGAACTGGTGTGGCCAGTTAGGAGGAAATTTAATAATATCGATTCGCCAGGCCAAATAATGCATCATTGCATTATTTTTTTTTTTCTGTGCTACGCAGTTATCACAAAATAAAACTAAATTTTTAACGGCATTCTTCGTGAAGTAATCGTGAATTTGGCTAATGACAGACAGCATTAGGTCCTTTTTATATTTCGAACTCTTCGTCTAATAAATAGTTCGACTGAACGTTAGTGAATTCATTATGAATACCAAAAATTGAACATTTACGAGCTCCTTTGAAATATGCCGTTCCGACTTGTTGTTGACTGGATGGATAAGATATATTTTGTGCATAGTCGAAACTCTTTACAAGAGTAGAATAAGCATCCCTCATCTTGCAGCATTGTTGGTAGAGTTCACGCTGGCGCTTCGCAATGTCAAGATGAGTAACAGCCATTCGTAATTTTGCTTCTTTTGTATCTGAATCAGATTCTTCCAAAACTCGTCGTAGCATCAAGGTATTCTGTTGACAGACATCACAAGGATCAGTTTTCGGTTTCATAGGCGAGATGTAAGGGCAGTACTTCATCCAAATTTTGTAAAAAGTTTTAATTGCGATTTTATCTTCAGTAAGACAAACTTTCTCAAAACGACGATAAACAGCACTTTTTGTTTCACTGGATGGTAGCAGCATTGATTTACATTCTTTGTAGTTTGGCATTCTACCAGGAAGAGGTACTGCGAATTTTTCAGCAAAATTTTTAATAAATTGAACGATACGAGTAAGTGATTCTCGTGGTAACACGCGCGATTGCCGTTTTGAAGACTTGCCACTTAGTTCATGTTTTCGTTCAAAAAAGCCAACATTATCACTATGTCGAATTAAATTTTTATAACGTTTTAAGCCAACATCGTAAATAAAACAAAACATCTTTCTACAAATATGAATGCCACGAAATAAGTACATTGTATGAACTCTGGATTTATTTTTTACCCTTTGACAATAAATGTTGTCGATGAAATTCCAAATGGCTCAAATGGACTAAATCTTGTTCTGGTTTACTTAATTCTTGGAAAAATTGCCGGCTTTGTATAGCAAGATTTTCTGAAATTATCTTATTACATTCTTTCGAACAACATGCTTCGGAGTTTTCTCCGTACATCAAATCGATGTTCATCGCCTCTTGTATATCTTCAACGGATTCCTCCAATTCGGATTCCTCCAATATTGGATTCGGAAACATCATGCAAAAAACTTTGATTTTCAGTTAGTCCCAAAGTATTAGCACCGACACTTTCAGATAACGTCACATCGATCTTATCATCGCCATAAACCGAGTCTAGTCTTTTTAAATCATCATCAAAACTGTCAGAAATATCCATTTTTAAAAAATTACTTCAAATTAACATCAGCTTAGTAATAAAATTACAAAAGAACCATAATTGCGAAACAACTTTTGAGATATTGATAACACTCGTTAGACAGTTGGCACAAGACTGAAGCGTCACTTTATTCTTTTCCTTTCTTATAGTTATTTTTATAATGTTCTTCGTATTAGTATACGCACATCATACACTTGGCACAAGACTGAAGCGTCACTTTGTTGTTTTCCTTTCTTATAGTTATTTTTACAATGTGTACAGAGCAGCAACAATAGCAAAGGTATTGTCACACTAAAAGCGAAAAAATACGTCACCACATAGGCATGACGTCACCAAAGTCGACACCCAATTATAACTAACCATACCAAATCGGATCTCCCAACTGAAGGTGTGTTCAAAGTGATAATGCTTTATGAAACTTTAGATGCGTTTTCATTTTCACACACTAGGTCCCTTTTCTCGGAGAAGGTCACATATACTGATACATTTTTTACACACGATATCTTAGCCAGCCAAGGCCATCTGCCTTCCCTTCTTCAACAGGCCTGGTAAAAGGCTTTCATCAGCAGGCCTATTTTAAGTTAACTGTTTTCCTTTTAGTTTTTGCTTATTTATTAAGGGGTTTTTCTATTTGTTGTTTTGTCTTTGGAATGTGATTTTTTTAACGGTTTATCAGTTTTGTTGCACACACGTAATACGTGAACAAAATGTATGTATGTATAACTACACATAATAAAAAACAGCCTATATAGAAGGGCCTTCCTGAGAAGGCAAGCGATCATAAGTACTGAATCTAACAAAAAAGTCTAGGAAGGTCTTACAGAAGGCCTTATAAATGAAGGCCTCCAACATCTTGCCGCTGGGTATATCTATGTATGCATATTGATGTATGTTGCGTATGCCTTGCATATTTAAAATTTGCTATAGCAAACAAAATTGTCCCAAATACAACAAAACAACTGGAACACAAAAGTGTATATAGGCATACTCTCAAACATCCCAATACACGTTGTATGATACACCTACTAACATAGAGAGCCACTCACTTAAATACCATGTGTACGAATACAAATGCGTTGCATTTTTTTCTCTTTCTCTCATTATTTGAATCGTATTGTACGTTTGTTGTTTCCGTATCCGTTTCCTTTTGAATTGTTATTGTCTTTGTTCCTTTTTTTGCCATTATTTTTGTACCGACACAAATGCAAATAAAAATTATTTTGTATATGAAGTATTCTCAGTATATTTATGTATATAAACATATTTATGAATATAAATATAAGTCAGCAACTAGTTGTTGATTGAGGTATAAGCATGGAGGTGTATGTACTTTTGTATACGAATAATTTTTCTTTAAAAATATGAAAGCAATATTATTCTCTCGTGTATGTGTGTGTGTGCATTTATATCTCCTTACAAATGTATAAAATATATATTTTTTATTCGTACTTTTATTAAATGTATCTTAAGTTTTGTTATTTTCTCAATTATAATTGCACTTCTAGCGGCCATATAGTGAAATATATGCAAATATATTTTTTTATAAGGAATTATTTCACATCAAGCTATTTAAAGTCTTGCGTAATGTGCTTTAAAAGAATTGTATAACATGGTAAAAGGAGGATAATGTCCAAAAAATTATGTTAATGCATAAAATAAAAGTTATTTCCCCATTAAGCTATGATTTTTTTATTCGAACTTTATGGGGTTAATTCCCGTTCTGATAATCTGATTTGAATATTCCAACACTCGGGATGTTACACTCCACTCTTCATAAAAATTATTTGAATTTACATTAATTCAAATATTGAACTAAAAAGCCGAAATAATAAAATTTCAAAAAAATAATTATTTTGGCTTAAATTTTTTTTAATTTAATTTTTCAAATAAATTGTTCTTTATTTAGAAAGAAATTGTAAAACATATAACAATTCTTGACTTCATGGAAGTCTTAACTTACATCTTGATGTTTCGAAACCAATCATGATTTCATCATCAGAACTATTTTCCGACTAGACCTCACTTCCAATTACGACCACCCCGGCAGCGGCCAGATTACATAAATCATGGCCAAGGCCCATGTGGACTTATCCGTAACACTCAAAAGGGCAGATGGAACCTACACCAGGAATGAAAAAGAGAAAGCACTGCTTCTACTCTCGACTCTTTTTGCGGGAAGTATAGAGGGGCGGACACCAGAACCATCTACAGGACTTAGAGGAAACAAGGAATCCTGGGACGTCGCACGGAAACTATGCATCGAACAGCGCATAGAATGGGCTATTGGCACCTTTCAACCGTACAAATCTCCAGAAGTGCATCGCATCCTCCCTATATTTCTCCAGCACCTAATAAGGTTAACCAGAAACAGCTCCGTACATGTTGTATGTAGCCTAGAGTTAGGCTACATACCACAGGTATGGAGCTGGGCAAGAGTGATCTTCATACTTGAAATAGGTAGGAGGGATATTACACTTCCAAGGTCATTTCGACCCCATAAGATTAACTTCTTTCATGCTAAAGTTGAGAAAATGATTGATAACTATATCCGATCAACTATCTTGTGTAGGGAGCCGTTGCATCTGCAGCAGCGTGCATACAGCGCAGATCGTTCAACGGACACTGCGCTGTATCAACTGACGAACACAACGCGTAGTTATCAACAATACAGAGCACTCTGCCGTTACGTCTGAGCTTAGAAGGAAAGGAGTTAGAAACACCATATCCGTGTGGATATGGGCCATGACTGAGAGTAAGACTGCTTAGACCCAAGTCGGGGAGGTATATCTTGCAGTAAAGACGACCAGGGGATGTCCAAAAAGCGGTTTACGGTCTTCACTTCTGTGGAGCTTCGTAGTTGACGAACTCTTGCACAGACTAACGAGCAATGGTATAGAATGTGAAGCATATGCCGATGACATGGTTATCATTGCAAGGGGAAAATTTGAAGAGACTTTTTGTGACATTATAGAGAACGCATTAAGGAAGTAATGGAATGGTGTCTATATGTAGCGTTGAATATCAACCCTGTAAACACTACCATTGTTCCTTCAACAAGTAGGAGACCACTCCCACGCTGGCAAAACATCCGATTAGATAGCGTGCAAATAAAAAACTCATCGGGGGTCAAGTATCTGGGAGTGATATTAGACTCAAAACTATTATGGAGACAGCACTTACAGGCGACTGTTGACAAGGCGACAAAAGCACAAATGGTTTCTACATCAGTTGCACGTACAACACGGAGTTGCACACCCAAAATCTTGAGATGGATATACACCACGATAGTGGGACCTATCACCACTTATGGTGCTACTGCCTGGTCGAACAGGATTAGGCTGGCTACGATCATAGATCGGTTAGAGAAATTACACAGGCTAGCATGGCTCTGTATAACAGGGGCTATGAGGACAAGTCCTACGGCAGCTATGGAAGTCCTCATTGTACTCACACCTCTGACGATTGTGATAGAAACTGCTGCCAGGCAAACAGTAATCAGTATCGCGAGAAAAAGCACAGGCAAGGACTGTCTTATTATCCAGTGGGAGCAATCATCCCTGCCAAGAGGATTTCCCCTACTTGCGCAACCATCTGATGTGATGAATAAAGTGTATGACTTTGACAAGAGGTTTGAAACTGTTCTGGACAACACAATTGAATGGGGAGAAATGGCACCGCGATATTCCTTTGCAACTGGCACCACCAGGTGGTACGCTGATGGTCCCAGAACCCCGGTAGGCTCTGATGTGAGAGTCGTAGGACCATGAACTAAATACTACGAGTCCTTCGGCATCATAAGCATCGGAAGCGTCAGCAGCATCAGAAGCATCATAAGCATCAGCTGCATCAGAAGCGTCAGCAGCATCATAAGCATCTAAAGCGTCCGCCGCATCATATGCATCAGCAGCATCATAAGCATCATAAGCATCATAAGCATCATAAGCATCAGAAGCATCAGCAGCATCAGCAGCATCATAAGCATCATAAGCGTCAGCAGCATCATAAGCATCAGAAGCGTCAGCAGCATCAGCAGCATCATAAGCATCATAAGCATCAGAAGCATCATAAGCGTCAGCAGCATCATAAGCATCAGCATTTAAACATCATAAGCATCATAACGCTCAAAATTTGATAAATGCTGGTACCATTTTAAATTTGGCTCTAATGCTCACAAATGTATACCACCTTGTAATTTTCAAACAAATAGTTCGAGTACTAATAATTTAAATTAAAAAATCCTATCATGACGGTGACGGATGATAGGATAAACTTTACGCCATCTCGTCGTAAAGATCGGACAGTGCGACAGAGCGACAGTGCGACAGAGCGACAGTGCGACAGAGCGATAGTGCGACAGTGCGTCAGTGCGACAGTGCGTCAGTGCGACAGTGCGACAGAGCGACAGAGCGACAGTGCGACAGAGCGACAGTGCGACAAAACGACAGTGCGACAGAGCGACAGTGCGACAGTGCGACAGAGCGACAGTGTGACAGAGCGACAGTGCGTCAGTGCGACAGTGCGTCAGTGCGGCAGTACGACAGTGCGGCAGTGCGACAGTGCGTCAGTGCGGCAGTGCGTCAGTGCGACAAAGCGACTGTGCGTCAGTGCGTCAGGGCATCAGTGCGTCAGTGCGTCAGGGCGTCAGTGCGTGAGTACGACAGTGCGACAAAGCGACAGTGCGTCAGTGCGTCAGGGCGTCAGTGCGTGAGTACGACAGTGCGACAAAGCGACAGTGCGACAGAGTGACAGTGCGTCAGTGCGACAGTGCGACAAAGCGACAGTGCGAAAGAGCGACAGTGCGACAGTGCGACAGAGCGACAGTGCGACAGTGCGAACTTATCTGGTTCAGTCTCTATGATAGGCAGTAAACTTCTATACAAATTATGGTTACGGAAACTTTCCAAAGAACTTCAGATTCATTTATCATCATCTCACTTAGAGAATATAGAAGATAAACTTTCTCTTGCTGATAAAATGTGGGATGTTTCCAACGGTAAAGAAATATCTCAAATTACTTTAAATAGCATTTTAAAATTTAGAAAATCTTAAGCTAGAGGTTTCTGAACTTAGAAATTCTAGATCCAGAGATAGGAGTTGTTCAACTTTTCGGCGAGACTCTAGAAATAGATCACGCTCAAAATTTGATAAATGCTGGTACCATTTTAAATTTGGCTCTAATGCTCACAAATGTATACCACCTTGTAATTTTCAAACAAATAGTTCGAATACTAATAATTTAAATTAAAAAATCCTATCATGACGGTGACGGATGATAGGATAAACTTTACGCCATCTCGTCCCCTATTTATAAAAGACCGTACAGTGCGACAGAGCGACAGAACGACAGTGCGACAGAGCGACAGTTCGACAGTGCGTCAGTGCGTCAGTGCGACAGTGCGTCAGTGCGTCAGTGCGACAGTGCGTCAGTGCGACAGTGCGACAGAGCGACAGACCGACAGAGCGACAGAGCGACAGTGCGACAGTGCGTCAGTGCGTCAGTGCGACAGTGCGTCAGTGCGACAGTGCGTCAGTGCGACAAAGCGACAATGCGTCAGGGTGACAATGCGTCAGTGCGACAGTGCGTCAGTGCGTCAGTGCGACAGTGCGACAGTGCGTCAGTGCGACAGTGCGTCAGTGCGACAGTGCGTCAGTGCGACAAAGCGACAATGCGTCAGGGTGACAATGCGTCAGTGCGTCAGTGCGTCAGTGCGACAGTGCGTCAGTGCGTCAGTGCGTCAGTGCGACAGTGCGTCAGTGCGTCAGTGCAACAGTGCGTCAGTGCGACAGTGCGTCAGTGCGTCAGTGCGACAGTGCGTCAGTGCGGCAGTGCGTCAGTGCGTCAGTGCGACAGTGCGTCAGAGCGTCAGTGCGTCAGTGTGTCAGTGCGTCAGTGTGTCAGTGCGACAGTGCGTCAGTGCGACAGTGCGTCAGTGCGACAGTGCGTCAGTGCGACAAAGCGACAATGTGTCAGTGCGGCAATGCGTCAGTGCGACAGTGCGTCAGTGCGACAGTGCGTCAGTACGACAAAGCAACAGTGCGTCAGTACGACAAAGCAACAGTGCGTCAGTGCGTCAGTGCGACAGTGCGTCAGTGCGACAGTGCGTCAGTGCGACAGTGCGTCAGTGTGACAAAGCGACAGTGCGTCAGTGCGACAAAGCGGCAATGCGTCAGTGCGATAATGCGTCAGTGCGACAATGCGTCAGTGCGACAGTGCGTCAGTGCGACAATGCGTCAGTGCGACAAAGCGACAGTGCGTCAGTGCGTCAGTGCGACAGTGCGTCAGTGCGACAGTGCGTCAGTGCAACAGTGCGTCAGTGCGACAAAGCGACAATGCGTCAGGGTGACAATGCGACAGTGCGTCAGTGCGACAGTGCGTCAGTGCGACAGTGCGTCAGTGCGTCAGTGCGTCAGTGCGACAGCGCGTCAGTGCGTCAGTGCGACAGCGCGTCAGTGCGACAGTGCGTCAGGGCGTCAGTGCGTCAGTGTGTCAGTGCGACAGTGCGTCAGTGCGACAGTGCGTCAGTGCGACAATGCGTCAATGCGACAAGGCGTCAGTGCGACAGTGCGTCAGTGCGTCAGTGTGACAAAGCGACAGTGCGTCAGGGCGTCAGTGCGTCAGTGTGTCAGTGCGACAGTGCGTCAGTGCGACATTGCGTCAGTGCGACAGTGCGACAGTGCGTCAGTGCGACAGTGCGGCAATGCGAGAGTGCGTCAGGGCGTCAGTGCGTCAGTGCGTTAGCGCTACAGTGCGTCAGTGCGACAGTGCGTCAGTGCGACAAAGCGACAGTGCGACAGTGCGACAGTGCGAATTTATCTGGTTCAGTCTTTATGATAGGCAGTAAACTTCTATACAAATTATGGTTACGGAAACTTTCCAAAGAACTTCAGATTCATTTATCATCATCTAACTTAGAGAATATAGAAGATAAACTTTCCTTGCTGATAAAATGTGGGATGTTTCCAACGGTAAAGAAATATCTCAAATTACTTTAAATAGCATTTTAAATATTAATCATGATATATTTCAACATATTTCAAAAATTACGTCTGAAATGTGTCAAAATTTAGAAAATCTTAAGCTAGACAGTGCGTCAGCGCGACAGTGCGTCAGGGCGTCAGTGCGTCAGTGTGTCAGTGCGACAGTGCGTCAGTGCGACAGTGCGTCAGTGCGTCAGTGCGTCAGTGCGACAAAGCGACAGTGCGTCAGGGCGTCAGTGCGTCAGCGTGTCAGTGTGTCAGTGCGTCAGTGCGACAGTGCGTCAGTGCGTCAGGGCGTCAGTGCGTCAGTGTGACAGTGTGTCAGGGCGTCAGAGCGTCAGTGCGACAGTGCGGCAATGCGAGAGTGCGTCAGGGCGTCAGTGCGTCAGTGCGTTAGCGCTACAGTGCGTCAGTGCGACAGTGCGTCAGTGCGACAAAGCGACAGTGCGACAGTGCGACAGTGCGAATTTATCTGGTTCAGTCTTTATGATAGGCAGTAAACTTCTATACAAATTATGGTTACGGAAACTTTCCAAAGAACTTCAGATTCATTTATCATCATCTAACTTAGAGAATATAGAAGATAAACTTTCCTTGCTGATAAAATGTGGGATGTTTCCAACGGTAAAGAAATATCTCAAATTACTTTAAATAGCATTTTAAATATTAATCATGATATATTTCAACATATTTCAAAAATTACGTCTGAAATGTGTCAAAATTTAGAAAATCTTAAGCTAGACAGTGCGTCAGCGCGACAGTGCGTCAGGGCGTCAGTGCGTCAGTGTGTCAGTGCGACAGTGCGTCAGTGCGACAGTGCGTCAGTGCGTCAGTGCGTCAGTGCGACAAAGCGACAGTGCGTCAGGGCGTCAGTGCGTCAGCGTGTCAGTGTGTCAGTGCGTCAGTGCGACAGTGCGTCAGTGCGTCAGGGCGTCAGTGCGTCAGTGTGACAGTGTGTCAGGGCGTCAGAGCGTCAGTGCGTCAGTGCATCAGTGCGACAAAGCGACAGTGCGTCAGGGCGTCAGTGCGTCAGTGTGTCAGTGTGTCAGTGCGTCAGTGCGACAGTGCGTCAGTGCGTCAGGGCGTCAGTGCGTCAGTGTGACAGTGCGACAGTGTGTCAGTGCGACAGTGCGTCAGTGCGACAGTGCGTCAGTGCGACAAAGCGACAATGCGTCAGGGTGACAATGCGATAGTGCGTCAGTGCGACAGTGTGACAGTGCGTCAGTGCGTCATTGCGTCAGGGCGTCAGGGCGTCAGAGCGTCAGTGCGTCAGTGCGACAAAGCGACAGTGCGTCAGGGCGTCAGGGCGTCAGTGCGTCAGTGTGTCAGTGTGTCAGTGCGTCAGTGCGACAGTGCGTCAGTGCGTCAGGGCGTCAGTGCGTCAGTGTGACAGTGCGACAGTGTGTCAGTGCGACAGTGCGTCAGTGCGACAGTGCGTCAGTGCGACAAAGCGACAATGCGTCAATGCGACAATGCGTCAGTGCGACAGTGCGTCAGTGCGACAGTGCGTCAGTGCGACAAAGCGACAGTGCGTCAGTGCGTCAGGGCGTCAGAGCGTCAGAGCGACAGAGCGTCAGTGCGTCAGTGCGACAAAGCGACAGTGCGACAGTGCGAATTTATCTGGTTCAGTCCTTATGATAGGCAGTAAACTTCTATACAAATTATGGTTCGGAAACTTTCCAAAGAACTTCAGATTCATTTATCATCATCTAACTTAGAGAATATAGAAGATAAACTTTCTCTTGCTGATAAAATGTAGGATGTTTCCAACGGTAAAGAAATATCTCAAATTACTTTAAATAGCATTTTAAATATTAGTCATTATATATTTCAACATATTTCAAAAATTACGTCTGAAATGTGTCAAAATTTAGAAAATCTTAAGCTAAAGGTTTCTGAACTTAGAAATTCTAGATCCAGAGATAGGAGTTGTTCAACTTTTCGGCGAAACTCTAGAAATAGATCACGCTCAAAATTTGATAAATGCTGGTACCATTTTAAATTTGGCTCTAGTGCTCACAAATGTATACCACCTTGTAATTTTCAAACAAATAGTTCGAATACTAGTAATTTAAATTAAAAAAATCCTATCATGATGGTGACGGATTATAGGATAAACTTTACGCCATCTCGTCGCCTATTTATAAAAGATCGGACAGTGCGACAGTGCGACAGAGCGACAGTGCGACAGTGCGTAAGAGCGACAGAGCGACAGTGCGACAGAGCGACAGTGCGACAGAGCGACAGTGCGACAATGCGACAGAGCGACAGAGCGACAGCGTGACAGAGCGACAGTGCGACATGGCGACAGTGCGACAGAGCGACAGAACGACAGCGCGACAGTGCGACAGAGCGACAGTGTGACAGAGCGACAGTGCGTCAGTGCGACAGTGCGACAGAGCGACAGTGCGACAGAGCGAGTGTGCGTCAGTGCGACAGTGCGACAAAGCGACAGTGCGTCAGTGCAACAGTGCGACAGAGCGACAGAGCGAGTGTGCGTCAGGGCATCAGGGCGTTAGGGCGTCAGTGCGTCAGTGCGTCAGGGCGTCAGTGCGACAGTGCGTCAGTGCGTCAGTGCTACAAAGCGACAGTGCGACAAAGCGACAGTGCGACAGTGCGTCAAAGCGACAGTGCGAAAGAGCGACAGTGCGTCAGTGTGACAAAGCGACAGTGCGTCAGGGCGTCAGTGCGTCAGTGCGTCAGTGCGTCAGGGCGTCAGTGCGACAAAGCGACAATGCGACAGTGCCTCAGTGCGACAGTGCAACAGTGCGACAGTGCGTCAGGGCGTCAGGGCGTCAGTGCGTCAGTGCGTCAGTGCGACAATGCGTCAGTGCCTCAGTGCGACAGTGCGTCAGTGCGACATATTTCAACATATTTCAAAAATTACGTCTGAAATGTGTCAAAATTTAGAAAATCTTAAGCTAGTGGTTTCTGAACTTAGAAATTCTAGATCCAGAGATAGGAGTTGTTCAACTTTTCGGCGAAACTCTAGAAATAGATCACGCTCAAAATTTGATAAGTGCTGGTACCATTTTAAATTTGGCTCTAATGCTCACAAATGTATACCACCTTGTAATTTTCAAACAAATAGTTCGAATACTAATAACTTAAATTAAAAAATCCTATCATGACGGTGACGGATGATAGGATAAACTTTTCGCCATCTCGTCGCCTATTTATAAAAGATCGGACAGTCCGACAGAGCGACAGTGCGTCAGTGCGACAAAGCGACAGTGCGACAGTGCGACAAAGCGACAGTGCGTCAGTGCGTCAGTGCGACAAAGCGACAGTGCGTCAGTGCGAAAAAGCGACAGTGCGTCAGTGCGTCGGTGCGTCAGTGCGTCGGTGCGACAGTGCGTCAGTGCAACAGTGCGACAGTGCGTCAGTGCGACAAAGCGACAGTGCGTCAGTGCGTCGGTGCGTCAGTGCGTCGGTGCGTCAGTGCGTCGGTGCGTCAGTGCGTCAGTGCGTCAGTGCGTCAGTGCGTCAGTGCGTCGGTGCGACAGTGCGGCAAAGCGACAGTGCGTCAGTGCGTCAGTGCAACAGTGCGTCAGTGCGTCGGTGCGTCAGTGCGTCAGTGCGTCAATGCGTCGGTGCGTCAGTGCGACAGTGCGTCAGTGCGTCGGTGCGTCAATGCGTCAGTGCGTCAGTGCGTCGGTGCGTCAGTGCGTCGGTGCGTCAGTGCGTCGGTGCGTCAGTGCGTCAGTGCGTCAGTGCGTCGGTGCGACAGTGCGGCAAAGCGACAGTGCGTCAGTGCGTCAGTGCAACAGTGCGTCAGTGCAACAGTGCGTCGATGCGTCAATGTGTCAGTGCGTCAGTGCGACAATGCGTCACTGCGTCAGTGCGTCGGTGCGTCAGTGCGTCGGTGCGTCAGTGCGTCAATGCGTCAGTGCGTCGGTGCGTCAATGCGTCAGTGCGTCAGTGCGTCGGTGCGTCAGTGCGTCAGTGCGTCGGTGCGTCAGTGCGTCGGTGCGTCAGTGCGTCAGTGCGTCAGTGCGTCAGTGCGTCGGTGCGACAGTGCGGCAAAGCGACAGTGCGTCAGTGCGTCAGTGCAACAGTGCGTCAGTGCAACAGTGCGTCGGTGCGTCCGTGCGTCAGTGCGTCAATGCGTCGGTGCGTCAGTGCGACAGTGCGTCAGTGCGGCAAAGCGTCAGTGCGTCGGTGCGTCAGTGCGTCGGTGCGTCAGTGCGTCAGTGCGTCAGTGCGTCAGTGCGTCAGTGCGACAATGCGTCAGTGCGTCGGTGCGTCAGTGCGTCAGTGCGTCAGTGCGACAGTGCGTCAGTGCGTCGGTGCGTCAGTGCGTCAGTGCGTCAGTGCGTCAGTGCGACAATGCGTCAGTGCGTCGGTGCGTCAGTGCGTCAGTGCGTCAGTGCGACAGTGCGTCGGTGCGTCAGTGCGACAAAGCGACAGTGCGTCAGTGCGTCGGTGCGTTAGTGCGACAGTGCGTCAGTGCGGCAAAGCGACAGTGCGTCAGTGCGTCGGTACGTCAGTGCGTTCAAAATTTGAAATTTAAATTTGGCTCTAATGCTCACAAATGTATACCACCTTGTAATTTTCAAACAAATAGTTCGAATACTAATAATTTAAATTAAAAAATCCTATCATGACGGTGGCGGATGATAGGATAAACTTTACGCCATCTCGTCGCCTATTTATAAAAGATCCTGATAAAATGTGGGATGTTTCCAACGGTAAAGAAATATCTCAAATTACTTTAAATAGCATTTTAAATATTAATCATGATATATTTCAACATATTTCAAAAATTACGTCTGAAATGTGTCAAAATTTAGAAAATCTTAAGCTAGAGGTTTCTGAACTTAGAAATTCTAGATCCAGAGATAGGAGTTGTTCAACTTTTCGGTGAAACTCTAGAAATAGATCACGCTCAAAATTTGATAAAAGCTGGTACCATTTTAAATTTGGCTCTAATGCTCACAAATGTATACCACCTTGTAATTTTCAAACAAATAGTTCGAATACTAGTAATTTAAATTAAAAAAATCCTATCATGATTGTGAAAAATAAAACCAAGTTTTAATAGCTAACTGTGTTCGTCGCTTTAAAATTCTAAGGACGAAACTTTATTAATTCATATTTCTTACAATCTTTTATTTAGCGAATTTTACCTTAGTTTTTTTTTTATTTTCAATTAATTAAATTTCAAGTTCTAATGGTCTGACTTGTTCTTCTCTCGTTGACAAAGTGACCACGATTTTTATCAATTATAAGAATAGAAGCAAAGTGAAAGAGTAAAAAGGTACATAGTTGTATTATTTAGTAATGTACATTATTGTCGGTAACAATTCTCCCCCTCGTAACCCAACTCATTCAAGGGCTTACTCCAACCCATTGCCGACGTCTAAAACTGCCAACTTGACTGCGGGTCGCTCGATAATGCCACTCTTAGTTTTCAATTTAGCTCTCCGTACTTGGCCATCTTTTGCTTTGGTGACTTCTATAACCTTTCCTTTAAGCCAAGAGTTCCTATCGGCATTTTCATCCACCACTAGCACAACATCGCCTACTTCAACCGCCTTTACTCTCTGTGTCCATTTACTGCGACGGGTTAGTGTTGGAAGCATCTCCTTTACAAAACGGCGCCAAAACATATTTGCAAACATTTCACTTTGGCGGAGGTTCATTCTGTAGTCCATGTTTTCAGATGAACAAGGTGGCTTTGTGCCATTAGAACTGCCTAAAAGAAAATGGTTTGGGGTGATGGCCTCTTGGTCCTCGTTTTCAAGGGACACGTACGTTAAGGGTCTTGAGTTTACTATTAGTTCAACTTCCATTAAAGCACTTCTTAAGCTTTCATCGGAAAATTTTTGCGCTGGAGATATCTTATACAAAATGGTCTTAATTGATCTTATTAATCTCTCCCAAGCTCCACCCATATGAGGAGCGCCCGGTGGGTTGAACTTCCATGAAATCCCTCTATATGCTAGTTCATCTTGTATGTTGCCAGAGTTAATACTTCTTATCTGATCTCGAAGAAAGCGATCAGCTCCGCGAAAATTTGTGCCGTTATCACTGTAAATTTCACCCGGATAACCACGCCTTGCAATAAAACTTTTTAGGGTCATCAAAAATGAGTCTGTTGTGAGGCTATGGGCTATTTCAATGTGGATAGCCCTTATCGTCAGGCATGTGAATATAACTCCCCACCTCTTTAAAGATTTTCTGCCAAAGGTAACTGTAAGTGGGCCGAAGTAATCAACACCGACGAATGTAAATGGCCTTTGAAAAGCCCCCAGTCGTGCTGGTGGTAGAGGGGCCATTTGTGGTGGAGCAGGTTTCGCGGACTCATTTTTGCATTGTTGGCAACTTCTCCGAACGACCTTGTATACCGTTCTCAATTTCAAAATGAAATAAATTTGACGAATTTCATTTATTACAGTCTCGTGGTTTAGGTGGTGGTAAGCCCGATGGTAATTCATTATTATAAGCCTTGTTACTTGGTGCTTATTTGGTAAGATTATAAGATCTCTTTGAAGTCCGCAGGCAGGGGTTGCATATTGTGCCCTATTTTTTACTCTAACTATGCCATTATCATCAATATAAACATTAAGCTTGTCGAAGGCTCCCCCTTTTGCGTTGGGTCCACCGCTCTGAATTGTAGCATACTCATCAGGAAAACTTGTTACTTGAGTCATCTTCAAAATAATATTTTTTGCCTTAAGGAGATGTGACGCACTAAGTTTGTCAACTAAATCTTGTTGGTGTAACATTTGATGTTTTCTCTCGACGTACATTACCCAATTGGCAACGGCACGGTTAAGACGGTACCAACTGGAAAAATATTCGAAATTAATCGATAAATAGAATGACTTACGAGTATGTACGTTTAGGTAGCGAGGACGAATTTCAGACGACTCTTCAAGGTTGACGCGTGGCTCCGGCGTTATAGGATTTTGTGGCCACTGGTCCTCAGATAGTCGTAACCATGATGGCCCTTCGAACCATTCCTTGTAGTCATCAGTAGCAGGCCTAAATTTTGTGGCAAAGTCCGCTACGTTCATTGCACTTGGTACCCAGCGCCATTCAGTGATATCGGTGACTTTTAAAATTTCGGATATACGAAACATGACAAACTGCTTGTATTTTCTGGGATCACCAGCTAGCCATGCTAAAACTGTTTTTGAATCTGTCCACATCACTTTTCGTTGCAACTTTATATTATGGCAAGTTATTGTCTTCATAAGCCTGGCACCAATAATTGCTGCTTGCAGTTCGAGTCGTGGTACGGAAAGAGGCAGAAGTGGGGCAACCTTTGCCTTAGCTGCAACGAGTCTAACTTCAGTTTTTTTACCGAGGGTCAGTCGAAAATACGAAACTGCTGCATATGCATCCTCACTGGCATCCACAAACGTGTGCAACTCAGCAATGTAATGGGAGTGTTGTAGTAATAGTGAATAGCATCGCGGTATAGTGACCCTGGTAATTGTTGGCAGGAATGTAAGCCAATTCTTCCACTTACTATAAAGGTGATCGCTAAGAGTCTGGTCCCAATCTATTCGGCATCGCCATACCTCTTGAAGAATTACCTTAAGATATGACATAAAGCATGACACAAAGCCTAGAGGGTCGAAAACAGACATTAAAACTTGTAAAACTTCTCGCTTTGTGGGCACTAAATCGCTAAATAATATTGGTCGCCGCAGCCGTACAAATTTAACATTCATTTTAAAGACGTCCTCTTTCGGATCCCAGTACAAGCCTAGAATTTTTTCAAAATGTGTCATATTTTCGTGGTTATCAAATGTCTTCTTGTCTAGTTTTGTATTTTCACCAAGTGCTTCGAGAACTTCAAGTGAATTCGATGACCAATTGCGCATATGGAACCCCCCTTTAGCGTGGACATCTTTAACGCTTAGCGCCAGCTCAATTGCCTCTTCAATGGTGTCGGCGGAATCGATAAAGTCATCAACGTAATGCTGTTTTCTAATAGCATCAATTACCTTTTGGTTCGTCCCGAAATATTGAGCATTTTTGTCTCTGACAAAGTGTGAAATGCATGGCGAACAACAAGCCCCAAAGGTGAGGACATTAAGCTGATAAATCAATAAAGAATTATTTTCGTCCCACCACAAGAAACGCTGTGCAACGGCATCTTCTTTACGTACCCTTATGCGGTGAAACATCTCGGCTATATCGCCGCACACAGCAATTGCGCCCATTCTAAATTTAAATAAAATCTTCATAAGGGGTATTAGCAAATCGGGTCCTTTGAATAAAAAGTCGTTAAGAGCAAACCCATCAGATTTTGCTGCAGCGTCCCATACTAGGCGAACTTTGTTGGGCTTGTTCGGATTCTTCACAATAAACGTTGGTAAGTACCATATTTTGATTATATTTTCCTGCAAAACTGCTAGTGGTAACTTTTCAGCATAGCCCTTTTCCACTAAATTTGCTATTTGAAGCTTTAATTGTTCGGCCAGATTAGGGTCATGCTCTGCCCTTTGTTTAATACACTTTAAACGTTTCATCGCTGTTGGCAAGCTATTTGGCAACTCTGGCGGGTCTGCTTTCCATAAAAGTCCAACTTCGTATCGTCCATTTTCTAGCACACAGGTTTTATTCAAAATTTGTAGGGCTCTTTCATCCTCCTTCGACATTGGCATCGGCCCTGTTGACGTTACGCCTTCGCTCTCATCTGACAAGAACAGTTTTACGAGCTGATGAATTTCATCGCAGGAGCACCTATGAAAATTAAGTTTCCCACTAGCCAGGGCACCACCACCAAAGAGTGTCCATCCAAGTCTTGTTTTTGATGCCACTGGTTGATGCCAGCCACCTTCGCGTACCTTAATGGATGAAATCAAATTTGGATTATTTACTCCTATAATCATCGATGGCACCACATTGCTGTAACCTTCGAGGGGAATATTCTCAAGGTAGGTGTACTTCTTTTTGATATCTTCTACATTTAAAGTTTCAGTTGACAAGTTTAAGCTTTTTATAGTGTACACGTTGCTGAGTGGATAAATTTTAGCATTCGGTTTGGTTGCAGAAATGTTCAAGTCCAACCGCTTTGATCCATGTTCATACCGGGTGACATCACCAGTCCAGCGAATGCACAGTGGGTCGTTGACGCCGTCAACATCTAATAAGTCAGCTATTTTTTCTTCCACAAGCGTCAGGGTCGAGCCATCATCCATGAGAGCGTATATTGTAACTGATTTTTTACGACCATAAAGTGTTACTGGTACTATTCTATAATACGACTCAGTTTCACTAGAGAACCTGTGGTTATTTACTGTACCACCTGATGAGTGCTCTTCATTGTGCAGTAATACATTATGTTGGACCTGACAACCATTTACTCCACACGGCTTCTGAAACCAGCATCTGCGCCTGTGTGTGCCAAGGCAAATGCGGCATAAGTTTTTTGACGTGACTGCATGCCACCTCTCTGCTACAGATAGAGCTTTAAATTGGCTACATTGTGTCAATTTATGTGGGTCATTGCAGATAGCACACTGTGGCTGCTGATTTTGTATCTTGTGCGTATTTAAACGCCCCTCCTTTTTTGATGACCTTTTCTCGTTGTTGGCATCAAATATTGGGACAGTCACTTTACATGTAGCTTCAGCAATCATATACAGCCAGTCTGAAAAATCTGCTAAACTTGGCCTGGGTGTATCTTTGGAATGTAATGCCCATTGTAATATTGTGTCTGCTGGCAACTTGTCTACAAGCTCCTGTAAAAGAATAGGATTAATTAAATATTCTTCTAGCTGGGATGCCCGAATGGTTGCACAAAGATTTTTTACTGCAAACGCAAACTCTATGAGGGTTTCTAATTTTCCCCGTGGGAGTATATACTTGCGGACTTCTTCAGTTAAGTTTTTTATAATGGCCTCGGGTCTACCATAATACATCCTCAGCGTCCTTATTATTTCTGGGACCATATCGGGGATCATTAAACAGTTTCTTACCGTCGCCCTTGCTTTTCCCTGTAAACATTTTTGCAGCCTTATTAAATTTTCCTCGTTTGTGTATCCAGCAGCTTGAGTGCTGTGCTGAAAGGCACTTATAAATATTGGCCACTCTTCTGGGTCGCCGTTGAACGACGGCAAATCTCCGCCAATATATTGTCGTGCCATTAATTGGGTCATTGATGTACTTCGATCACAATAATTACAGCCGCTTAAATTATTATTTTGCCGCGTATGGCCTATATTTCTGGTATTGTTAATGTTGTAATTACTATAATTTGTGTCAAATCCCATATGTTGAGCATTTGACATATTTGGATTTTGTATTTCACCCTTACCATATCTACTACGTTGTTGACTAATACAGGGGATGCCACATCGTATATCAGCTGAAAAATCGGTTTGTGTCTGCGCTAACTTCGAGCGCATGTTGCCAGTTTCACCTACTCCGCACGAGATGGCACTGCTGCTAGGTAATACCGCGCTTGTACTTTGACAGATTGGGCTCATGTTAAAGTCTTTTTGGTAATTTTGTACACACGGTGAATTATTGGTTGTAGCATTTTTTATGCTTTTATCCACCGGCCGTACATCGTCAACTTGTTGACTTTCATCAGCATCGCCCTGTAATAATTGGTACTTACGGCGTAAAAACTCTTGTCTAAGCAACATTTCCTCCTCTAGTAGTTGTAGTTGAAGCTGCCTTTTAGCATTAGTTTCTGTTCGTGTACCATGGGTCTGTTGTGTGGATACGCTTGTGGATGCTGATGCATTTACAACATCTACACCCGTCTCAGCAGTGGCACCTAGTACTTCTAGGTTATGTTTGGTGTTTTGTTGCTTAATACAATCATGGCATATCCACGCAAACTTGTCGACATCTTCGTCGATATCACAACAGCTACTATGGAAACAGTGAATACACTTAGAACAGGTGATCATGTTTCCATCGTCTGGGTCGGTACATAAGATGCAATTGGCAGCTAGAGTTAGGTTTTCCTCCATATTAAGAATTTTAAAGAATTGTGAAAAATAAAACCAAGTTTTAATAGCTAACTGTGTTCGTCGCTTTAAAATTCTAAGGACGAAACTTTATTAATTCATATTTCTTACAATCTTTTATTTAGCGAATTTTACCTTAGTTTTTTTTTTATTTTCAATTAATTAAATTTCAAGTTCTAATGGTCTGACTTGTTCTTCTCTCGTTGACAAAATGACCACGATTTTTATCAATTATAAGAATAGAAGCAAAGTGAAAGAGTAAAAAGGTACATAGTTGTATTATTTAGTAATGTACATTATTGTCGGTAACAATGATGGTGACGGATTATAGGATAAACTTTACGCCATCTCGTCGCCTATTTATAAAAGATCGGACAGTGCGACAGTGCGACAGTGCGACAGAGCGACAGTGCGTCAGAGCGACAGAGCGACATTGCGACAGAGCGACAGTGCGACAGAGCGACAGTGCGACAATGCGACAGAGCGACAGAGCGACAGCGTGACAGAGCGACAGTGCGACATGGCGACAGTGCGACAGAGCGACAGAACGACAGCGCGACAGTGCGACAGAGCGACAGTGTGACAGAGCGACAGTGCGTCAGTGCGACAGTGCGACAGTGCGTCAGTGCGACAAAGCGACAATGCGTCAGGGTGACAATGCGTCAGTGCGACAGTGCGTCAGTGCGTCAGTGCGTCAGTGCGACAGTGCGTCAGTGCGACAGTGCGTCAGTGCGACAGTGCGTCAGTGTGACAAAGCGACAGTGCGTCAGTGCGACAAAGCGGCAATGCGTCAGTGCGATAATGCGTCAGTGCGACAATGCGTCAGTGCGACAGTGCGTCAGTGCGACAATGCGTCAGTGCGACAAAGCGACAGTGCGTCAGTGCGTCAGTGCGACAGTGCGTCAGTGCGACAGTGCGTCAGTGCAACAGTGCGTCAGTGCGACAAAGCGACAATGCGTCAGGGTGACAATGCGACAGTGCGTCAGTGCGACAGTGCGTCAGTGCGACAGTGCGTCAGTGCGTCAGTGCGTCAGTGCGACAGCGCGTCAGTGCGTCAGTGCGACAGCGCGTCAGTGCGACAGTGCGTCAGGGCGTCAGTGCGTCAGTGTGTCAGTGCGACAGTGCGTCAGTGCGACAGTGCGTCAGTGCGACAATGCGTCAATGCGACAAGGCGTCAGTGCGACAGTGCGTCAGTGCGTCAGTGTGACAAAGCGACAGTGCGTCAGGGCGTCAGTGCGTCAGTGTGTCAGTGCGACAGTGCGTCAGTGCGACATTGCGTCAGTGCGACAGTGCGACAGTGCGACAGTGCGACAGTGCGGCAATGCGAGAGTGCGTCAGGGCGTCAGTGCTTCAGTGCGTTAGCGCTACAGTGCGTCAGTGCGACAGTGCGTCAGTGCGACAAAGCGACAGTGCGACAGTGCGACAGTGCGAATTTATCTGGTTCAGTCTTTATGATAGGCAGTAAACTTCTATACAAATTATGGTTACGGAAACTTTCCAAAGAACTTCAGATTCATTTATCATCATCTAACTTAGAGAATATAGAAGATAAACTTTCTCTTGCTGATAAAATGTGGGATTTTCCAACGGTAAAGAAATATCTCAAATTACTTTAAATAGCATTTTAAATATTAATCATGATATATTTCAACATATTTCAAAAATTACGTCTGAAATGTGTCAAAATTTAGAAAATCTTAAGCTAGACAGTGCGTCAGCGCAACAGTGCGTCAGGGCGTCAGTGCGTCAGTGTGTCAGTGCGACAGTGCGTCAGTGCGACAGTGCGACAGTGCGTCAGTGCGTCAGTGCGTCAGTGCGACAAAGCGACAGTGCGTCAGGGCGTCAGTGCGTCAGTGTGTCAGTGTGTCAGTGCGTCAGTGCGACAGTGCGACAGTGCGTCAGTGCGTCAGGGCGTCAGTGCGTCAGTGTGACAGTGTGTCAGGGCGTCAGTGCGTCAGTGCGTCAGTGCGTCAGTGCGACAAAGCGATAGTGCGTCAGGGCGTCAGTGCGTCAGTGTGTCAGTGTGTCAGTGCGACAGTGCGTCAGTGCGTCAGGGCGTCAGTGCGTCAGTGTGACAGTGCGACAGTGTGTCAGTGCGACAGTGCGTCAGTGCGACAGTGCGTCAGTGCGACAAAGCGACAATGCGTCAGGGTGACAATGCGATAGTGCGTCAGTGCGACAGTGTGACAGTGCGTCAGTGCGTCATTGCGTCAGGGCGTCAGGGCGTCAGAGCGTCAGTGCGTCAGTGCGTCAGTGCGACAAAGCGACAGTGCGTCAGGGCGTCAGTGCGTCAGTGTGTCAGTGTGTCAGTGCGTCAGTGCGACAGTGCGACAGTGCGTCAGTGCGTCAGGGCGTCAGTGCGTCAGTGTGACAGTGCGACAGTGTGTCAGTGCGACAGTGCGTCAGTGCGACAGTGCGTCAGTGCGACAAAGCGACAATGCGTCAATGCGACAATGCGTCAGTGCGACAGTGCGTCAGTGCGACAGTGCGTCAGTGCGACAAAGCGACAGTGCGTCAGTGCGTCAGGGCGTCAGAGCGTCAGAGCGTCAGTGCGTCAGTGCGTCAGTGCGACAAAGCGACAGTGCGACAGTGCGAATTTATCTGGTTCAGTCTTTATGATAGGCAGTAAACTTCTATACAAATTATGGTTCGGAAACTTTCCAAAGAACTTCAGACTCATTTATCATCATCTAACTTAGAGAATATAGAAGATAAACTTTCTCTTGCTGATAAAATGTAGGATGTTTCCAACGGTAAAGAAATATCTCAAATTACTTTAAATAGCATTTTAAATATTAGTCATTATATATTTCAACATATTTCAAAAATTACGTCTGAAATGTGTCAAAATTTAGAAAATCTTAAGCTAAAGGTTTCTGAACTTAGAAATTCTAGATCCAGAGATAGGAGTTGTTCAACTTTTCGGCGAAACTCTAGAAATAGATCACGCTCAAAATTTGATAAATGCTGGTACCATTTTAAATTTGGCTCTAGTGCTCACAAATGTATACCACCTTGTAATTTTCAAACAAATAGTTCGAATACTAGTAATTTAAATTAAAAAAATCCTATCATGATGGTGACGGATTATAGGATAAACTTTACGCCATCTCGTCGCCTATTTATAAAAGATCGGACAGTGCGACAGTGCGACAGAGCGACAGTGCGACAGTGCGTCAGAGCGACAGAGCGACAGTGCGACAGAGCGACAGTGCGACAGAGCGACAGTGCGACAATGCGACAGAGCGACAGAGCGACAGCGTGACAGAGCGACAGTGCGACATGGCGACAGTGCGACAGAGCGACAGAACGACAGCGCGACAGAACGACAGCGCGACAGTGCGACAGTGTGACAGAGCGACAGTGCGTCAGTGCGACAGTGCGACAGTGCGACAGAGCGAGTGTGCGTCAGTGCGACAGTGCGACAAAGAGACAGTGCGACAGAGCGACAGTGCGTCAAAGCGACAGTGCGAAAGAGTGACAGTGCGTCAGTGCGTCAGTGTGACAAAGCGACAGTGCGTCAGTGCAACAGTGCGACAGAGCGACAGAGCGAGTGTGCGTCAGGGCATCAGGGCGTTAGGGCGTCAGTGCGTCAGTGCGTCAGGGCGTCAGTGCGACAGTGCGTCAGTGCGTCAGTGCTACAAAGCGACAGTGCGACAAAGCGACAGTGCGTCAGTGTGACAAAGCGACAGTGCGTCAGGGCGTCAGTGCGTCAGTGCGTCAGTGCGTCAGTGCGTCAGGGCGTCAGTGCGTCAGTGCGACAATGCGTCAGTGCCTCAGTGCGACAGTGCGTCAGTGCGACATATTTCAACATATTTCAAAAATTACGTCTGAAATGTGTCAAAATTTAGAAAATCTTAAGCTAGTGGTTTCTGAACTTAGAAATTCTAGATCCAGAGATAGGAGTTGTTCAACTTTTCGGCGAAACTCTAGAAATAGATCACGCTCAAAATTTGATAAGTGCTGGTACCATTTTAAATTTGGCTCTAATGCTCACAAATGTATACCACCTTGTAATTTTCAAACAAATAGTTCGAATACTAATAACTTAAATTAAAAAATCCTATCATGACGGTGACGGATGATAGGATAAACTTTACGCCATCTCGTCGCCTATTTATAAAAGATCGGACAGTCCGACAGAGCGACAGTGCGTCAGTGCGACAAAGCGACAGTGCGACAGTGCGACAAAGCGACAGTGCGTCAGTGCGTCAGTGCGACAAAGCGACAGTGCGTCAGTGCGAAAAAGCGACAGTGCGTCAGTGCGTCGGTGCGTCAGTGCTTCGGTGTGACAGTGCGTCAGTGCAACAGTGCGACAGTGCGTCAGTGCGACAAAGCGACAGTGCGTCAGTGCGACAAAGCGACAGTGCCTCAGTGCGTCAGTGCGTCAGTGCGACAGTGCGTCAGTGCGTCGGTGCGTCAGTGCGTCAGTGCGTCAGTGCGACAGTGCGTCAGTGCGACAGTGCGTCAGTGCGGCAAAGCAACAGTGCGTCAGTGCGTCAGTGCGACAGTGCGTCAGTGCGTCGGTGCGTCAATGCGTCAGTGCGTCAATGCGTCAATGCGTCAGTGCGTCAGTGCGTCGGTGCGTCAGTGCGTCAGTGCGTCAGTGCGTCAGTGCGTCAGTGCGTCAGTGGGTCGGTGCGTCAGTGCGTCAGAGCGACAATGCGTCAGTGCGTCAGTGCGTCGGTGCGTCAGTGCGTCGGTGCGTCAGTGCGTCAGTGCGTCAGTGCGTCAGTGCGTCAGTGCGTCAGTGCGTCAGTGCGTCGGTGCGTCAGTGCGTCGGTGCGTCAGTGCGTCAATGCGTCAGTGCGTCGGTGCGTCAATGCGTCAATGCGTCAGTGCGTCAGTGCGTCAGTGCGGCAAAGCGACAGTGCGTCAGTGCGTCAGTGCAACAGTGCGTCAGTGCAACAGTGCGTCGATGCGTCAATGCGTCAGTGCGTCAGTGCGACAATGCGTCAGTGCGACAGTGCGTCAGTGCGTCAGTGCAACAGTGCGTCAGTGCAACAGTGCGTCGATGCGTCAATGCGTCAATGCGTCAGTGCTTCAGTGCGACAATGCGTCAGTGCGTCAGTGCGTCGGTGCGTCAGTGCGTCGGTGCGTCAGTGCGTCAGTGCGTCAGTGCGTCAGTGCGTCAGTGCGTCGGTGCGTCAGTGCGTCAATGCGTCAGTGCGTCGGTGCGTCAATGCGTCAGTGCGTCAGTGCGTCAGTGCGTCAGTGCGTCGGTGCGTCAGTGCGTCGGTGCGTCAGTGCGTCAGTGCGTCGGTGCGACAGTGCGGCAAAGCGTCAGTGCGTCGGTGCGTCAATGCGTCAGTGCGTCGGTGCGTCAGTGCGTCAGTGCGTCGGTGCGTCAGTGCGTCGGTGCGTCAGTGCGTCGGTGCGTCAATGCGTCAGTGCGTCAGTGCGACAGTGCGGCAAAGCGACAGTGCGTCGGTGCGTCAGTGCGTCAGTGCATCAGTGCGACAATGCGTCAGTGCGTCAGTGCGTCAGTGCGTCGGTGCGTCAGTGCGTCGGTGCGTCAGTGCGTCGGTGCGTCAATGCGTCAGTGCGTCAGTGCGACAGTGCGGCAAAGCGACAGTGCGTCGGTGCGTCAGTGCGTCAGTGCATCAGTGCGACAATGCGTCAGTGCGTCGGTGCGTCAGTGCGTCAGTGCGTCAGTGCGACAGTGCGTCAGTGCGTCAGTGCGACAAAGCGACAGTGCGTCAGTGCGTCGGTGCGTCAGTGCGACAGTGCGTCAGTGCGGCAAAGCGACAGTGCGTCAGTGCGTCGGTGCGTCAGTGCGTCAGTGCGTCAGTGCGTTCAAAATTTGAAATTTAAATTTGGCTCTAATGCTCACAAATGTATACCACCTTGTAATTTTCAAACAAATAGTTCGAATACTAATAATTTAAATTAAAAAATCCTATCATGACGGTGGCGGATGATAGGATAAACTTTAAAGCTGGTACCATTTTAAATTTGGCTCTAATGCTCACAAATGTATACCACCTTGTAATTTTCAAACAAATAGTTCGAATACTAATAATTTAAATTAAAAAATCCTATCATGACGGTGACGGATGATAGGATAAACTTTACGCCATCTCGTCGCCTATTTATAAAAGATCGGACACTGCGACAGAGCGACAGAGTGACAGAGCGACAGTGCGTCAGTGCGACAGTGCGTCAGTGCGTCAGTGCGACAAAGCGACAGTGCGTCAGTGCGTCAGTGCGACAGTGCGACAGTGTGACAGTGCGTCAGTGCGTCAGTGCGACAGTGCGTCAGTGCGACAGCGTGACAGTGCGTCAGTGCGACAAAGCGACAATGCGACAGTGCGACAGTTCGTCAGTGCGACAGTGCGACAGTGCGTCAGTGCGACAGTGCGACAAAGCGACAGTGCGGCAGTGCGTCAGTGCGACAGTGCGACAGAGCGACAATGCGTCAGTGCGACAATGCGACAGAGCGACAGTGCGTCGGTGCGTCAGTGCGTCAGTGCGACAAAGCGACAATGCGTCAGTGCGACAAAGCGACAGTGCGACAGTGCGTCAGTGCGACAGTGCGTCAGTGCGACAGTGCGTCAGTGCGACAAAGCGACAGTGCGACAGTGCGTCAAGTTATCGTTGACGATAATTGGCACAAATTATCGTTGACGATAATCGGCACAAATTATCGTTGACGATAATCGGCAGAAATTGTCGTTGACGATAATCGGCACAAAATATCGTTGACGATAATCGGCACAAAATATCGTTGACGATAATCGGCACAAAATATCGTTGACGATAATCGGCAGAAATTGTCGTTGACGATAATCGGCACAAAATATCGTTGACAATAATCGGCACAAAATATCGTTGACGATAATCAGCAGTTTATGCCATTGAGAGATGCGCGCAATTTAATTTTGACAGGGGCCAGCGAGGAAGAGAAATAGCCATCTCGAGGACGGAAATTATCCGAAATGGCATAAGAGGCGCCCAGAATTTGGTGTTGGACTCAAAAGTTACTTGAGGCGAAAATTAAACCACTTTCAAGGCATAAACAACGATAGGCGGTATGATAAGGTAGGACTTTAAATGGCGGTGCAATATATAAAATATTAAAAGTGCTGTATTTTGAAGTGCGACAAAGCGACATTGCGACAGTGCGGCAAAGCGTCAGTGCGTCGGTGCGTCAATGCGTCAGTGCGTCGGTGCGTCAGTGCGTCAGTGCGTCGGTGCGTCAGTGCGTCGGTGCGTCAGTGCGTCGGTGCGTCAATGCGTCAGTGCGTCAGTGCGACAGTGCGGCAAAGCGACAGTGCGTCGGTGCGTCAGTGCGTCAGTGCATCAGTGCGACAATGCGTCAGTGCGTCGGTGCGTCAGTGCGTCAGTGCGTCAGTGCGACAGTGCGTCAGTGCGTCAGTGCGACAAAGCGACAGTGCGTCAGTGCGTCGGTGCGTCAGTGCGACAGTGCGTCAGTGCGGCAAAGCGACAGTGCGTCAGTGCGTCGGTGCGTCAGTGCGTCAGTGCGTCAGTGCGTTCAAAATTTGAAATTTAAATTTGGCTCTAATGCTCACAAATGTATACCACCTTGTAATTTTCAAACAAATAGTTCGAATACTAATAATTTAAATTAAAAAATCCTATCATGACGGTGGCGGATGATAGGATAAACTTTACGCCTGGTACCATTTTAAATTTGGCTCTAATGCTCACAAATGTATACCACCTTGTAATTTTCAAACAAATAGTTCGAATACTAATAATTTAAATTAAAAAATCCTATCATGACGGTGACGGATGATAGGATAAACTTTACGCCATCTCGTCGCCTATTTATAAAAGATCGGACACTGCGACAGAGCGACAGAGTGACAGAGCGACAGTGCGTCAGTGCGACAGTGCGTCAGTGCGTCAGTGCGACAAAGCGACAGTGCGTCAGTGCGTCAGTGCGACAGTGCGACAGTGTGACAGTGCGTCAGTGCGTCAGTGCGACAGTGCGTCAGTGCGACAGCGTGACAGTGCGTCAGTGCGACAAAGCGACAATGCGACAGTGCGACAGTTCGTCAGTGCGACAGTGCGACAGTGCGTCAGTGCGACAGTGCGACAAAGCGACAGTGCGGCAGTGCGTCAGTGCGACAGTGCGACAGAGCGACAATGCGTCAGTGCGACAATGCGACAGAGCGACAGTGCGTCGGTGCGTCAGTGCGTCAGTGCGACAAAGCGACAATGCGTCAGTGCGACAAAGCGACAGTGCGACAGTGCGTCAGTGCGACAGTGCGTCAGTGCGACAGTGCGTCAGTGCGACAAAGCGACAGTGCGACAGTGCGTCAAGTTATCGTTGACGATAATTGGCACAAATTATCGTTGACGATAATCGGCACAAATTATCGTTGACGATAATCGGCAGAAATTGTCGTTGACGATAATCGGCACAAAATATCGTTGACGATAATCGGCACAAAATATCGTTGACGATAATCGGCACAAAATATCGTTGACGATAATCGGCAGAAATTGTCGTTGACGATAATCGGCACAAAATATCGTTGACAATAATCGGCACAAAATATCGTTGACGATAATCAGCAGTTTATGCCATTGAGAGATGCGCGCAATTTAATTTTGACAGGGGCCAGCGAGGAAGAGAAATAGCCATCTCGAGGACGGAAATTATCCGAAATGGCATAAGAGGCGCCCAGAATTTGGTGTTGGACTCAAAAGTTACTTGAGGCGAAAATTAAACCACTTTCAAGGCATAAACAACGATAGGCGGTATGATAAGGTAGGACTTTAAATGGCGGTGCAATATATAAAATATTAAAAGTGCTGTATTTTGAAGTGCGACAAAGCGACATTGCGTCAGTGCGACAGAGCGACAAAGCGACAGTGCGACAAAGCGACAGTGCGACAGAGCGACAGTGCGTCAGTGCGACAGTGCGACAGTGCGACAGTGCGTCAAATTATCGTTGACGATAATTGGCACAAATTATCGTTGACGATAATCGGCACAAATTATCGTTGACGATAATCGGCAGAAATTGTCGTTGACGATAATCGGCACAAAATATCGTTGACGATAATCGGCACAAAATATCGTTGACGATAATCGGCACAAAATATCGTTGACGATAATCGGCAGAAATTGTCGTTGACGATAATCGGCACAAAATATCGTTGACAATAATCGGCACAAAATATCGTTGACGATAATCAGCAGTTTATGCCATTGAGAGATGCGCGCAATTTAATTTTGACAGGGGCCAGCGAGGAAGAGAAATAGCCATCTCGAGGACGGAAATTATCCGAAATGGCATAAGAGGCGCCCAGAATTTGGTGTTGGACTCAAAAGTTACTTGAGGCGAAAATTAAACCACTTTCAAGGCATAAACAACGATAGGCGGTATGATAAGGTCGGACTTTAAATGGCGGTGCAATATATAAAATATTAAAAGTGCTGTATTTTGAAGCGTAGCAGAAAAAAAATTTACAGTTTTAGTAAAGTTGATAAAGTTGATTGATATACCTTTAATTTTAGGGGGTGACTGCTGCAAATTTTTCTGTTTTGTATTGGGGTCTACCCAGTACAAAGTAATTTGTATGTGAAAAAAGAAAAATTGAGCGTAATTTTAAGGCGTGATATAAAAGTGAGTATATTAAAAGCCGGCTGTCCAAACCTTTAGAAGGGCTGTACAACTGTCATGTCTTGCATTTCTTAACATTATGAGGGAAGGATCCGAAATGGCATACGTGGCGCCCAGAATTTGATGTCCAATCAAGAACCCAGACGAGGAAAATGTTGCCACAGTCAAGCCATAAAGAACGACATGCGATGTGATAAAAAACTAAAAGAGCTCTCTTTTGGGGCGTGGCAAAAAAATTTTTTTTGTGTTTTGAATAAGTCTTTAGCATGTCTTCTATTCTTGAGGGTGACTGGTTCAACTTCTTTTCGACCCACCTTATTGTACAGCGTAGTATTTTTTAGTACAATTTGAGTAAAACACATACAGCCATGTCACAGAATACCATTCCGATCGGAAGTGGTTTCAATTCCGTAAGTTGTTTCTTCAGAAAACGAAAAACGAAAATTTTCTTTGTAAGCAAACCACTTTTAACACCCATGTCACAGAATACCATTCCGATCGGAAGTGGTTTCAATTCCGTAAGTTGCTTCTTCAGAAAACGAAAAAACAAAATTTTCTTCGTAATCAAACCACTTTTAAATTTCAAAGTGAAATTGCAAAACACTTTTCTACAGACTTCATTTGCAGTAAATATTAAAAAACGTGCATACTTTTAGGAGCGTCAAATAAATATTTGTACAAAATAAACAGAATCTAAGGCACTAAAATTGTACTTTTTCGGAATGACAACTACGGAATTAAAACAAATCCGAATGGAATCTCTGACACGGCTGATAGTTGCATCACTAAGACATTTACATCTGAGCGAAACCTAGTAGATTTCAATTAAAATCTTTATCAAAATCTATACCGTTTCCAGCAAGTTTTTTCAAAACAAAAACTGTTGACTGAAAATTTTCTTAAACTACAATCAAACAAATGCAACATAGCTAATTCACACCCCTTTTAAAACAACTCTTGTACAGCGCAGTATTTTTTAGTACAATTTGAAAAAAAACCATAGTTGCATTACCAAATCTCAGCATTAAAAAACGTTGATGCCCTCCACATGCGACGTTTTGAAGTGCTTCCGTAACACATTTAAAAACTTAAAACAGGTGTAAAGTATCCCAGCGGTAAAACTTACGATTCATTCACTAAACAGGCCTTTTTACAGGCCTTCCAAGACCTAAATTCAAGATCCAAAACTAATTATTTTCTGCCATCTAAGGATAGGCCTTCTAGAATGCCTCTACATTTGTTTCTTTTGGAAGGAGTATTCTATTTTTAGATTTTTCGTTTTGTTTAATTAAAAATGTTCTTTAGAAATAACAAACATTCTCGTATTCTTTTTTCGCAAATAATTTGTATATAAGACGGAAATTTACATACAAGAGGCATCATACATGTTTCTATTATGTCGTTTATGTTGCAGCTACTACATAGACCCCTTTGCACGAAATGATCGTAAGCGACATTTTGTAAAAAACTAATTTTTTTATTGAAATCAAAATTTTATGAGGCTACTCATAGTTTAAAATCGTAAAAATATCAAGATTTTTGATAGCTTTTGAAATACAGGCTATAAAATTTGATCGTAAGCGACAGTTTATGAATATAAATCATGTTTAACTACAATAAAAAACTCTCCTCCTGAAAATTTAAATATTTGTCGCTTACGATCATATGGCGCTATGGGGTCGACATCATGCTCAGTTCGTTCCTAATAAATACACGAAATTTAGATTCCCTCATATGTACAAAAAATTACTTTGTATGAAAAGAAGGAGTTCGTAATAAAAAATCACGATTATCTAAACTATAGAAGTTATAAAAATAGCCAGATAAAAAATGTGCCTCCATTTGTTTTTTAACGGACCTTCCCAGACCAGGCCTTCCATCAGGCATGCCACGTATGATCTGCAAATAGTACTGCTAAAGAATGCCTTCAGTTAGGCCTGCTGAGTAATGGGAGTGGAAGTACTATAGACTGCTAAATATCCCTTATAAAATGCCTCTTTACGCCTTCCTTTCACCGCTGGGATGGTCTCTTTCTACATTTCTCACCTAGTGCATGGAAGATAGAGATTTATGATAAAGCACGATTTGTTTTGTCTGTAGTTTAACGATGATACAATTGGTTGACGCAATAAGACGAAAATACATGATTTTAGAGCATTTTTGATGCTTCGAAAGAAGCGCTGTTTAATATCAAAAACAAGAGCTCCAAAGTGGGACATTGCGAATATGAATCAAGCGTGTTCGAAGCACTTTTCGAAGTAGGAGAAACAACAAAACCAGCTTCTCTCGCTTACAAACCTGCTTCGGCCGAAGCAGTAGTTTTTGCTAGGGTACTACTAGATTTTTAGTAGTTTTCGTTGAAATCTAGTGATGAAGTAGATTTTGTTTTATGTGGGAAAAATATTACTATTTTTACAAAATCTTATAGATTAATCAACAAATTTAAATTGCTTCCAAGAAAATCTCAGGACTTATGAACTTAAAAATTGGTCAATACAATAATAGTGATAGCGCTTAAATATTCTGAACTCTTATGATTTGCGCACATCAAGCTTTCACTGTATTCCAATTACCTTTTTCATCATCTTTTCCAACCCAATACTTTTTTATGCATTATAACTTTGTCGCAATATCCGTGCTATTAAGAATATTTCCCTTTTGAAATGTGAATATGTATGCCATATCTTTTATCCCAGCTCAAAACAGGGCAAGTAGCAGCAATGTATGAATGATGTTTCGTCCTGGTAAAAGAAATAGTAAGAAAATTATTTTGTATGGTTGTTTATATTAATGTCAAGATTATTTGTGATTGTAAAGAATTAAAATATAAGATATAAGATAAAATGAATACAGTTTCTGCAATTTCATATTGATTATCTTGTGTTAATAATTTTTATAAGTTTCAAAATATTTGTGATGAATTCTGAACTTGTATTAAGATTTATTAAATATTTCTATATCTCTTTTAAATAAATTGTTTTTATAAAGTTATCATTTTAAAAAAATAATTTATCTCAATTTTAAACTTTTCGAAAGCTATTCAAACTATTCTTGTCGTTTTTTTTTTTTTGCTGTAAAAAATGTTTAAACTAACTTCATGTAGCCAGGCCAAATAGTTCACAAATCTTTACTTGTATTTTAAAAGTTCCTAAAACATTTCAAGTTTTCTATAACTCACGCAATGTCCCCTAGAAATTAAGTTCATTGTCATTTTCAAGGATGAGAAAACGTGACTTTATAACACATTATAAAATCTATTTCATATTTTTTAATAAAAAAAATCAAACGAGAGCAGAGAAAGCAAGAAATGGGAAAAATATTTTTTCTGAAATTTCTTCCGCCAGTAAATTGAAAACCAATGTAAAAGTAACCAGTGTATTATAGTACAAAAAATATTTGAATTTTTTTCGATTGTTTTTTCGCTTTCTTTATATCTGAATTGTTCTTTTTTACAAACAGTTACAGCAACTACAAGGACATTAATGTCATAATAAAACCAGCCATTGTGCGAAGGACCACCAATTCAACCAGTTAAACAGCAAACCAAACATTAAGCCAGCCAACCAGTCAACCATTAATACCACATACATACAAACGTGCATCTAGAAAAACGTATAAATAATAAGAAAAAATATGCGCATTTCTTATTATTATTTTTCAAAAACGGAAATACATTCATACTAAAGAAAGCGAAAATAGTAAAATGAGAAGGTGGGAGTAAAAAATATAATTCATAAAATATACTGAGAAGTTCTTAAAAAAAGCATATAAAAGCGGCTTATACATGTAAGGAGTTGCAGAAACAGATCAGGTCCAGTGTACCGTGATATCGATCACTGTATAGCGTATGCTTCTGTCTCAGCTTCCTCTAGGGGCAGTCTGCAAACGTTATCTTTCACTTTTTATCTCTGTTAGATGATATTTAAAATTTTCATGTTCTGCGGGGAGAGAATTACAATTATAGCCAAGTACCATTTTCGCTGTTCTATCCAGTAAGTCCATTTCCATCATTTCGGCTTGTAAACAAGTATAGATAACAAATTATCATCAGCTTTTTCTTGTCAATTAAAGGTGCTGTTTGATATAGTATCGAAATTTAATCAAGTCTTTAATTTATTGATTCAATTATTGTCTTAATTAAAAATTAGCAAACAAATAAAAATTTCCTATTAGCTAAATAATAGATTTTTAATTAATATTTCATTAAAATAATAATAATTGATTGATTCGATCAATTAAATATTTGAATGTAAGTATCTTGCACAGGAGCTTATGGGAAGGGAACTTTTAAATGAAACGTACCATTCTGTAAAATTAATTTGTGGAAACTCCATAGAAATGAAGTATATTATATTCGTTTGGGGGGGGGGGAATATCCCTTTTTCCCCTCCCCTGAATCCGCGCCTGATCTTACACATATAAAAAAGATAATACAACAAATACAATAAGATGCTGACTAAAAACCACCACCTTTTCAATTCTATTGAATTATTGTACTTTTTGGTGAGAGTTGAAAATTATAGTGGGAAGAAGAATTTCTTATTCTTTTGCATATATTTGCTTATGTTAACATTCAGAGCTTCTGACCAAAAGTGACTTATGTTCGACTATTTATTTGTGTTTGCTTGATAAAGTAAATTAATTGAGTCAATTAATATGTCAATATTTAGTTAATTAATTTTTTGATTCATTTAATTAAACCGTTGTTCAAATTAACATATATTTTTAATTATTTACTTAATCATAAAGAAAATTTTCATTAATTAAAAAAAAATCCTCTTTCAATATTCGCTATTCCGGTATCATCATTTTAGTGATAGATACAAAATTAAACAATTTTTTTAATTGTTTGAATCATTTTGGTAATTAAAACCATTTTTACTTTTTTCTGTGTAATCACCGAACGTCAACTCTTCCCCATCGCAGCTGGACTAGCTTACAACTTTCAACTCCCCTACAACAGTTCTTCTTTTGTGTTAACTCCGCACGTTTATGCGTCATTTGTGGGAACACCGAACCGCGACTCTTTCCAATTGTAGCTGAACTGTTTCAGAACTTTCAGAGCTGCCGTCTTTAATGTGTTGTTTCTAGAATCCAAGCAAACGGCTTGAGCAGAAAATTTTTATGGAAATCACTCGAAAAACTGAAAACTTTTCATACAAATTGTTCGTTTGTGTTTCATAAACAGCACATTAGTCTTTTCAATAGTCCTTCTATTTCCGTGATAGTGCAGTCGTTCGCAAATCTTTCGACCTCATTTCACCTTTCCCCGAAAACATTAAGATCTTCTAAGTTGTGGCAAAGTTAATTTGAAATAGTGTGCTATCTCCTCTACAGCCTTGTAATCTTTAAATCGATTACTCTTTCATATCAACTCCTCACGTTTAGAAATGATTCCCATCAAGGACTCCTCATCGCAGAACTCATTGCCGGCTGGGGTATACCTCACTGTTAGGCGTTATTGACCATTTCTGTTTCCAAATACGATTCTTATATTGGCTTCTTCAGCTCATCGCTTATTCGAATGATCCGAATCTACTCCGATTTGTCTTGTAAGCACCTACCCAGCAAAAACTTTACTTACTAGTAAGCCAAAGAGTATATGAGGATTTAAGTCGTAACTACTTACAATTTGACTCGATAAATACTTATTTTTGTTTGAGAAGTCCAAAAAGTAAGAGGTACCCCTTACAAATGTATTTACACTGTCACAGCTAGTAACTAGTTATTATTTGGCTTACTTGAAAATAACAAATAAGTAGCCAAATAAACAAATTGAAATTAAAAAAAATTTTATACACATTATATTTCATTTATATATTTAAGATTTTTGTTTGACCCAGCTGGGATACGAACCTGTGCTCGATCAGATTTGAAGACAACTACTCTACCCACTGAGCTATTGCTGACGTATAAGTTTAAGCGACCAAACATTAGTTTTCATATACAAACACATGTTGACTTAAAAAGTTGTTGTCTACTTATTTTATTAATACATATCAACAAATCGTAACTACTTTCAGATAATGGGAAAAATGCGTACTAATTTTATTAAAAACTAAGTAGTAGCTCAAATTTGAGGCATAATAATAAGATAAATTAGTACCACTCATTACTTTGTAATCTATTAATAAAGTACTACCGATTACAAAAATGACAAAAGTTTTTGCTGGGTATTTTTCTGACTGAATTTAAATCAGAGACTAACCACGCATCCTTTAGCTAGACTTCGCTGTCCATACCGTTTTGTTCGCTAAACTAGAACTCACATAGAGCTGACCTGGAACTGAACTACAAGTGAACTATAACTGATCTGGAACTTAACTAGAATTGAACTATACCTGAACTACAACCGATCTAGAATTCAGCAAAAACTGAGGTAGAACTGAGCTGGAACTGAACTAGAAATGAATTGGAACTAGTCTTGATCTGAACTAGAACTGAATTAGAACTAAATTAGAACTGAACTAGAACTGAACTAGAACTGAACTAGAACTGATCTAGAACTTAACTAGAACTAAACCAGAACTGATCTAGAGCTGATCCGGAACTGAACAAGAACTGGTCTAGAACTAAACTAAAATTGAAGTTGAAATGAACTAGAACTGAACTACAAGTGGCTTAGACCTGCTCAGGAACTAAACTACAAGTGAGCTAGACCTGATCAGGAGCTGAATTAGAACTGAACTAGAACTGAACTAGAATTGAACTAGAACTAAGTTAGAACTGAACTAGAACTGGACTAGAACTGAACTAGAACTGAACTAGAACTAAGGTAGAACTGAACTAGAACTGAACTAGAACTGAACTAGAACTGAACTAGAACTGAACTAGAACTGAACTAGAACTGAACTAGAACTGAACTAGAACTGAACTAGAACTGAACTAGAACTGAACTAGAACTGAACTAGAACTGAACTAGAACTGAACTAGAACTGAACTAGAACTGAACTAGAACTGAACTAGAACTGAACTAGAACTGAACTAGAACTGAACTAGATCTGAACTAGAACTGAACTAGAACTGAACTAGAACTGAACTAGAACTGATCTAGAACTGAACTAGATCCAAACTAGCACTGATCTAGAGCCGATACGGAACTGAACTAGAACTGATCTAGAACTAAACTAAAATTGAAGTAGAACTGAACTAGACCTAAAACTGAACTACAAGAGAACTAGAACTGATTAGGAACTAAACTAAAACTGAACTAGCACTAATCGAGAACTGAACTAGAACTGAAGTAGAACTGAATTAGAACTAAACTAGAACTGAACTAAAGCTGAAGTAGAAGAAAACCCAACTAAAACTGAAAATGAAGCCCTCGTAAGAGAAATCGAAATAGAATAATATACTTTATCATTGTGCTTGAAAACTTGTTGTTAAATTGCAGGGTTTAAATAGTAATTCATAATATTGTAAAGAATAATATCGTCTTTTTACGTTGATATTTGAGTCTTGTTGCTGTTACTATGTTTTTTTTTGTGATTATAGTTGAATGAAATAGAATTTGTTATATTTGTTTTGTTATTTTCTTTGCAAAAATAAACGAAATAAGGAAATAAAAGTCCTGCCATAAAGAAACTAAATTGAAATAAAAATAAAATTATATAATTTCAGGCATTTATTTTGTTTCTTTTCATTTCGTGCTTCGTTCCACCACAATAATAAAAATAATTCGCAGAAAATAAATAAATAAAATATTATATAAAGAAAATAAAGCAATTTTTACGTGACCAAAAAGTATGACCACAATAATAAAACAAAAACTGGGAAAAATATATATATTTATTAGCTGCCAAAAAATAAAAAAATAAAAATAAATAAATAAGCCAAAATGGGTAGAATAGCCAAACCATAATATTGTCTAAATAAGATATACTTATTTTTAAAATTGCAAAGTTAAAATTTACTTTGGAAGTAAGTTCTATGTACAATCTAAAACATTACTTCAAATTTAAGAACATATATTGTTTAAATTTGTGTTGAACATTTCTCCTTGTCTAAAATTACATCGATTTTGCAGTTATTTTATTAAAGAAAAACCTTTCAAATTAAACATATTTAGTCCAAGTGGAAAAAATGTAACATAAAGTATAATGCGGCTACGGCTGAATGGTAGATACATCAGACTATCAGTCAGGAGGTCGCGACTCAAACCTGCACGCAGCCAATTGCTTTTTTTTAGTAAAAACATTTTGTTCAAAAAAGCGTGTGTAATTTTAGGTCGATAATAATCTGTAAAGTGTTGCCGACTATTATCGACCTAATTTTCAACAAAAGTGTTTTAGAGTGTAGGGTTAGAAAATACGTTTTTTTCTAATAGCGATATTACGATCAGAATTATTAAATGTTTTAGCATTACTTAAATACTTGTAACTAATAAAACTATTTTCCTTCTTCTTTACAGGTAAAACATATTTCCTTAGAGCGTAATTGTTGACTATGCTAAAATGGTATGTATATGAAACAAAATATGGACTCTAAAACATTACATCAAATTTAGGATCATATATTGTCTAAATTTATGTTGAAAATTTCTCCTTGTCTAAAATTACATCGATTTTGTAGTTATTTTTAAAGAACAAACCTTTCAAATTAAACATATTTAGTCCAAGTGGAAAAAATTTTACATAAAATATAATACGGCTATGGCTAAATGGTAGATACGTCAGACTATCAGTCAGGAGGTCGCGGCTCAAACCTGCACGCAGCCAATTGCTTTTTTTAGTAAAAATATTTTGTTCAAAAATAATGCGTGTGTAATTTTAGGTCGATAATAATCGGTAAAGTGTTGCCGACTATTATCGACCTAATTTTCAACAAAAGTGTTTTAGAGTGTATATAAGGGACTGGAAACAGATTAAAGGTCGAGAAAACTATTTTACAGTTTCTAATACCGGCAAGTCAGATCACACATACGTATGTACTTAAGAGGTGCTGACTGAAAAAGGAGTTCAATTTGAATAGTTTTATAAAATAAATCGAAATTTAGCATTTTCGAGTATGCACAAAAAGTGATATTAGTCCGCAAGGAACATTTCCGAAATTTAATCGAAAATATGAATATCCTCGAAGCGGCAAGAACTCCACAAGAAATAATTTCATGAAACATTTTATTCCTCTAGCCCTTCGCTATATGAGTCCTTTATTACCCTTTCTTAAAAATGAGCAAACAAAAACTCCCCTTCCACGGCGAGATATCGGGGTAAAATATCCTACAAAAAAATTCTTCATAAAATTTTTATTATAAATCTTTAAATACAAAAAATTTCTAAGCTCAACTACACTCTAAAACATTACTTAAAATTTACAATCACATATTGTCTAAATTTGTGTTGAAAATTTCTCCTTCTCTAATATTACATCGAATTTGTAGTTATTTTATTAAAGAAAAGAACTTTCAAATTAAATATATTTAGTCCAAGTGAAAAAAATGTAACATAAAGTATAATACGGCTATGGCTGAATGGTAGATACGTCAGATTATCAGTCAGAAGGTCGTGGTTCAAACCTCCGCGCCAATCGCTTTTTTTGGTAAAAAGATTTTTTTTAAATAATGCGTGTGTAATTTTAGGTCGATAATCATCTGTAAAGTGTTGCCGACTATTATCGATCTAATTTTCAACAAAAGTGTTTTAGAGTGTAGAATGCCAGAAATCAAATTAAAACTAATTGTAAATTAATACGAAATTAACCCTCAAGCACATTTTTAGTTTTTACTAATTTCTGGCGTCGGACAGTATGAATTGATTAAAGGTAGATGATATTCAATTCTTGATTGCAAACCACCGACTTTGGTCGAGTAGTCTACGCGGCAAACAACTCTGACGAGATTAGCGGGAGCTATCGAAATATGTGAGTTCAACCCTCCGTGCAGTCAAAATTGTTCTTTGTCTACATGCTACACATTTATCTCTAAATAAAAATATAATTTAATTGAAAAATTAAATTAAAACCGAATTCAAGCCAAAATAATTAAATTTCTTTGGATATAAATATTTTGTTTTTTTTTTAATCAAACGATTCCCTATAAGAATCACTTATTTTAATTTTTTTGTTTTATTTTTTTCTAGTTCGAAACAATATTTCAAAAACAATTTTTTTTTAAACGGCAATACTTTCGCACCCCATAACTCAACAAATAAACATCATACAAAAAATTTTTCCATACACACGTATACCTACTAGAACTATAGTTATGCAAAAAAGAACTTTTTTATGTTGTCAGCTTCAAAAATAATGACTCATATGGGCATTTCCATGAAAATGACAAAAACGACTACAATTTTTAAATAACAATAATAACAGCGTAAACTGAATATTTCTTTGACTAATTTTAAGACAATAAACTATTTTCGCGACTAAATCATAGAATCCAAGTCGGTTTTGCTAATTGTCGGTTTTGCAAACCAATATTGGTTTTATTTGGTGTCATGAAAACAAGTCGGTTTTGTTATTTTCGAATGGAAATAAAACCGATATTCGAATCAGCTGTTTTATGTTTCTCTCATTTGCAAGGAGAATTAATACCAGGTGACCTCGAGAGCTCAGCTAACTACGAATTATTTTTCATACTTGAACTGTTACTATGACACCCCTGAATGTTAACATTTCAATTATACTTTTATATACATAAATGTTCCAACATAAAAGAACAAGGATCGCGAGGAAAGATAAAATCTAGAGTTCGATTAGCTGTATATTTTTTTCATTTTCTTTGGATGCTATTCTAATGTCACGTACACAGTGCAAAAATATTATTTGCTTACGTCATTTGAATTTGATCGATCGCAGCTGTTTCAAAATTAAAGTTTAAAGCAAGATATTTTTCGCAAACAAATACTGATTGCAATTTTTTTCAACTTGGCGTACTAAAAATTTTATAAGCACTTAAAATTCGTAACGTATGCTATTTTAGTACAACAAATGCCACTAAATGCAAATGAAAAATGACGAAATTTCCATCAAATTTCAAAAATAAATAAACTTCATCCGTTTGCATATCATGATAGTTATCATATATATGATTCTCGAACTGTGTATTCATTAAGCGAAAAAATTTTAAATTAATTAGCAGTGTTCGGACTTTCATGCAAATGCATGTTTTCTGTGCATATTTAGGTGGTAAGTGCATATTTTTGAATATTTTGGCAATAACTGCATATTGTTGGAGTTATACAATTTGTTTTCATACATATATCTCAATTTTTGAAAAAAATATTAATAAGCCGATTATGGCCGGTTATGGCAATCGAGCCATCAGTTGGATTGCCAGTTGACAAAAATGATACTCGTACTACTGATGGCAAGTTGCCAACTGAGAGCTGTCAATTTCAGTTGCTTTTTAGTGCCTTTCTGGCAACCATTAAGTTTTAGTTGCCAACTGGCAACGCAACTAGACTTCGGTTGCATTAAATAATATACCCAATTATGAGTAGAGTAGTATCATAAAGCCTCGTGAAAGTCAGCTGCGGTTTCGTTGGGGGGATGAGCGGCAGCAGCCTCCAAAATACGACAAAAACAATTTTTGTCATTTCCTCCGAACTAAAAATTTACCTGATGATAGCTTATATGGAACTATGAATAAATATGTATTGTTGCTGGGTGCATAGCGGTGAAAAAACCGCCAGCTGCTACTTTTAAAGTGGTGGCAAAAAGGGACGAATTTACAAAAAAAAAACTTCATAAATGTTACAGAGCTACTCCTAGAGAGGTAAAATGTATGACATACCCCCACCCCCCTCCCTCCTAGTTTTTCTTTGTCGCCATTTTTTTAAATCATACTTACCCCCTATCTTCGTTCCTAAAGGAGGCCAACATACAAAGTCAAAAATTGTGTAAATTTCAGAAAATTTTGCCCCTACAGATTCTAGGATGCTTCTAAAGGGACAAACTGTAGGAGCGATCCCCCCTTTAATTTTTCTATTTAACAATTTCTCTAAACATACCTGCATTCCTTAAGGGTTTCTCATACAAAATTTACAAAACAGACTAGAAATATATTGAAGAAAAAGTCCCATAAGTACCAATGAGTTTCCCCTAGGGGGGTAAAATGTATAACCGATCTCCATTGGTTTTTTTGCTCCCAACATTTTCTCAAAACATACTTCCTCCTATCTTCATCCATTAGGGGGCTCCCATATAAATAAAGTCGTTTAATGTTAAATTTGGCCCCAGCAGCGCCTAGGATGGACGTTAGTTTTTTAGCACCAACATTTTTGCTGAACATGCCTATCTGCTATCTTCATTCCTTAAGGGGGATTCCAAACAAAATGTACAATACAGAATAAAAATATATTTAAGAAAAAGTCCCATAATTTCCTGGGATCCCCCCAGGGGGTATCATATTTGCCAAAATTTACATTGTAAAAAACTAATTTCCACGAAAAATCAAAAATTTATCAAAATCGTCTAAAATTTAAGATTTTTAAATAACCAAAATCTCTTTAAAAAACGGTAAAAGTGAAAGAGGAAAATAAATTTCACAAAAATACTAACAAACCAATTCATCCATTTTGTTCACCTTTAGGTGATAAAAAGCTTTTTGCTTGTTATAAAACTCTTCTTTAATACACAAATAGATTGCAAAACCTTTCTATCCTCTCTAAGGACTTAAAGGAAAAAATTAAATTTTCATTTAAATATTGTTTTATTTTTAAATATTTTTAAAGATGAGTAAAAAGGTAAACCCTCCTCTACTTCGTAGCAATCTTAAATGAAAATCTTAAATTTTGATGCGTGTTTTCAAACTAAAATTTTGTAGCCACCAATCCACATCGTACCATTTTTTTCATTTATTTTTAGTTTTAGTGCTGAAAATTGTGATGATTTTCAGCGCTTCAAAAGCGCTTTTGTGAGTAAAAATGTAGTACTCCTACTATCACCAGGTTTGTCAGCGCTACTTTTACTCCATAATAGTAGAAACCTGCTTAATTGGAAGCAATTTTTTTACTGGGTATATATGATGGCATGTTTTATATTCTAAATAGTAAAAGGAAAACCCAAAATTTTTACACTATGAGCAAGTACATTTTTCATGCCATGAAAAGATGAAAAAGTTTTGTGACCTGGAAAATATGAAAACGTGATTGTAATAAATGTGTTTTTTTTGTGGATGGGAGGTGTGATGGAAATTAAAGGCAGTACTTGATCTTTCTCTTTCTTAACAGTAACATATGATTCCTTTAAAGCAAGTGAGAGATGTTTTAAGTAAATTTGTTTTTTTTTTTTATTTTGTTGACTAACTTTCTAAAGAAGATTATTTTAAAGAAATTAAATTGTAAAACTTTTTAAGCTCTTTAATGTATGTTGTTTTATAATGGATTTTTTTATTAATAACATGTTTAATTTATATAAATGCATTAATTATTTAGATTTAAATTTATTAATTCTTATTAATGTTGTCACAACGTTTAACTTAATTTTAATAAATTAAAATTATTCATTGGAAAATTTATATTTTAATATTTTATTGTAACCACCATTTTAACAGTTAAATTGATTTATATGTGTACTTTTTTAAATAATACATATATATGAATATATACTACGAAAGAATATGCACAAATACAATAACCCGTTGCCAGGAATATGATGTCATATGCCACACAATGCAGTGTGATTTACTGCAAAAAGTGTGTGCTACTTTTTCTACCAAAACTTATTTTTATTAAGATTATTTTAATTGCATATATTTTAATAAGTAAATTTTTATTAAACGCCATATTTTGTCGATTCTGTAGAATTTTCGCTTAAAAGCTGAAAAATTATATCATCTGTCTTTAAGTGGCTGCCAGACGCGTCGTTGAATAATATCAAAATGTTTTTGATTTTCATAACAAACGCACACAAACACTTATATTGAAACTGAATATTGATGCGTCTGACACCAGCTTTGGAATTGAAAAAAACAGGACATTTTGAATTTTTGTACACACAAGAAAAATATACCAATGTAAAATCAACATGTTGCAATTTTAATTGAAAATCATATTAAATTTGTGAGAAATAATTTGTTGTTAAAGTATGTTAGTGTTTTTTTAATTATTTCATGCACTGAAAAAATTCGAAGCCACATATGCACGAAAATGCTCGTACATATTACGAAATATTTCGTAATTTCGCACCACGAAATTATGTCGTAAAATATACGAAATGTACGAAAATAATTAAAAATAAAAGTAAGAAAAAAATATGGCTCAACTGGGGCACGAACTCGCAATCTTCATATTTCAAGTCGTAACTCTACCCACTGAGCCACTTTCTACTTATTTTAGAAGAGCTAAAAGTTTGGTTTATTTACATACATCTGAAAAATACGTCAATTTATAAAAAAATATTTTAATTTATTTTTTCATTTCAAATATATTTTTTAACAAGGAAAAATGTTTACGAAAGGTATTCGTTACTTTCATAAATTCTAAAAAATATTGCCTAAATGTTTTTTCGTAATATATACGAAAGTTTCGTATATTCTACGAAAAAAGTCACTACGAAAGTTTTTTTCGTAAAATGTTGCATGGATTATTTTCAGTGTAGCTACCTACAATGCACTGTTGTGCTCAGTTGTGTGATTTGTTGTTGTTATTTTGATGTTCGTGTTGTGTAAATGTAAATAACCGATAAACTTCGCATTACCAGCGAAAATTAACTGCTGTTAATTTAAAACTACTATTGATTGTTTCATATTAATTTTAAATGAAATATTTTTAAGTAAACCTTAAATCTCTTTGATTTAGTATTTCTCACTGTTAAAATAACATTGTCATCAACGTTACTCTTCATTTTAAATCAACATGACTATAACTAAGTTTTATGTGAAATAATCGTTTAAATCATGTTGAATTAAAATGAAATTCATTTTACATATGATGGGTATTTATTTAGTGTACATCTTAAAAAAAGTTTGAAGTTGTTGTGGCTGTAGTGGTTAGCGCATTGACTACCAAGCAAGTGACCCGAGTTCAAATCTTGGCTGAGGCAGCCAACTACTACAAAAATTTTTCTGATGCCTACACACAAAAAAAACAGGGAGTTTAAAATCCACATGACGCTATTGTGATTTGAAATCATATTAAATTTACAAGAAATAATTTGTCGTAATTTAGTATTCAATAGAACACTGAAAATGGCACATAGCCGAAACCGGTCTCTTTATCAACCAAATTTGACGTGGAATGACGGAAAATCGTTCCAAATTAAAAAAAAAACGCGACGGAAAAAAAACACAACATTAAATAAATACCATCATAAGCAACATGAATTTAATTTTAATTCAATATGATTTAGTTTATTATTTAACATAAAATTTATTTATAATTACCCAGCAAAAACTTTGCTTACTAGTATGCAAAAAAGTATATGAGGATCTAAGTCGTAACTACTTACAATTTGACTAGATAACTACTTATTTTTGTTTGAGAAGTCCAAAAAATAAGGGGTTCCCCTTACAAATGTATTTACATTTTCACAGCAATTAAATAATAATTATTTGGCTTACTTGAAGCTAAACAATAAGTAGTCAAATAAACAAATTAAAACTTGAAAAAAAAAACTTATATACATAATGTTTTATTTATTTTTTTTTTCAATTGTATTTAATTTTTTCATTATTATTTTTTTTACCCACCTGGGAGACGAACCTGTGGTCGTTCAGATATGAAGACAAGAAGATATGATGACTTCGAAGCTTAAGCGACAAAAAGTAGTTTTCATATACAAACACATGTTGACTCAAAAAGTGGTTGCCTACTTATTTTATTAATACACAGAAAAAACTATAATTCGTATTCTATTACTAAATTCATAAATGGGACCTATCACAAAATTCGTAAAATTAAACACTAAAATTCGTAAATATTTAATTTAAGAAAATCGCATTTTTTCTATCAAAATTTTGTATTGGAATATTTAAAAACCAAAGAAAAAAATAATAAAATTTAAAAACAAATTCAAACACATGTGTGTTAAAATAAAAACCTGTGATAATTTTTTCTGTGTACATATCACCAAATTCTTACTACTTTCAGATAATGATAAAAATACGTAATAATTTTATGAAGAACTAAGTAGTAGTTCTAATTTGAAGCACAGTAATAAGATAAATAAGTACCACTCATTACTTTGTAACCCATTAATAAAGTACTACCGATAACAAAAATGACAAAAGTTTTTGCTGCGTAAAGTTATAGTCATGTTGATTTAAAATGATGTGTAGCGTTTATAATAATGTTGTTTTAACAGTAAAAAAATATTAGATCAAAGAGATTTAAGGTTAGATTAATAATTTTTTGTTAATATGAAACAATATATATTTTTAAATCAGAAGCAGAAAATTTTCGCTGGTAATGCGAAGTTTGTCGGCTATTTGTTGGCTGTCTACATTAACACAACACAAACATTAAATGAAACAACAACAGGTCACACAACTGAGCACTACAGTGCGTTCAGGGTGAACTAATTTTACAGGTGGCAGCACCAAGGCATCTGTTTATTTCTTATTTTGCTTAATGGTGGACGTTAGCTGTAAAAAGTGTACTGTTTTGTTTTGTTTATTGAAGAAATTCAATAGCGTTGATAAACATATATAGCAAGCTCTCGCACTGTCAATAAAATAATGACAACTCTCTTTACACATACACAACACACTTGAGAGACTATCATTTTTCCACTTGAAAATGCTCTAAATCGTAACTTTTTTTCCACGCACAAACACTTTTTAGTTTTATTTAATTTTTTTATTTGTTTTAATATAAATTTTATATTTCTTCTTGCTGTAATTTTAAAATATTTTTTTAATTTTGTTGACATTTTTGTGTTGAAATTTATCAAAGTTTTCAACCCTATTTTTCATTGAACAGTATTGTATTTTTGTTCCTATTTGGGATAAAAATTTTTGGTAATAAATAGAAAAATTGCAAAAAAATGTTCAGCAAATCAATATTTTTTGAGCTCGAATGTATTAAAAAACATTCTAAATTCATTTTTCATTAATTAATACAACAATAATTGCATAACCTTCTAAAAATTCATGTTTAAAAAATACAAATTGTTTAGAATACTTTTTGTTACAACCAAGTGCGGCTTTAGTACTGTGGGGAAATTTTCATTTTAAGCCAATACTAATACAAAGTCTCTGTTTGGCCTCTATGTACCCTATGTTCAATAGTTTGTTTACATGTGTCTTTTGTGAAAATATAAATATAAAAATATAAATTAATTTTTTTTAATTGTGCTTGTAAATTTATTAATTAAAATTTTTTTCAATTCAAAAAAGATAATATGAAAGCGCAAGGTGACATGGAACATAGAAAACATAGAAGCCTTTATACAATATAATTTAAAGGTGTAGAAAAATTAAATAGATTCGTATCGAATACAAATTATTTGCTGGGTTTTGCACAATTTTCAAAGCTTGCTATGCTTATTTTTTGATTATATGGAAAGGCTCTGTTAGGGATGGGATGGATGGTAAAATCTGAGGAATTGGAATTCTGTTACACGCTCTGAGCCGAAACAAAATCTGCCAGATTTTGTTAATCAGAATAATTAAATAAATGGAAATATGAAATGAAATGAAATAAAAATGAAAGACTTTAGAATTCTTTTGAATTGATGAATTATGTATAGTCGTTAACGTGCAAGTACGTGGGGAACAAATGGAAATTGTTGTTTTGACATCAAAATTTTTGAAAATCTTTTACATATTTGTCAATTCTCAAATGGTTTATGAAAGATAAGGGGCTTGTAACTGTTCAAAACTGTGTTCGAAGTCTACTGACGATTTGTTAAAATTATGACAATATGTAATATGATAAATTTCTTAAAGGTTCATATATTATTTCAATATAAATCTAATAACATCTAAAGGCGAAAAACCTGGGAAGTGAATTGATTTGCGAATTTGAATTTAATCAAATAATTCAAACTTCAACCAACAACCGAAAAAAATGTAGAAATTCATTAGAGAAAAAATAAATTTCACTAAACAAATTAATATCAATAAAAACTTAAAATTAAATTAATTAAAATTAAATGTTAAAAACTAAAAAGAAATATATTTCTTTCTAAAAATCTGAATTTGTTCTAGAAAAAGGCTACTTCAATAAAACAAATCATATTTTTATATAAATTTTTAAGATTCAGAAACTATTTAAACCTGAAAGTTAAGATTTCACCAAAAATCTAAACAAAATTAGATTTTCTTAGTGTGCGAAAAAGACAAGGTTCAATTTGCACAAGTCATTTTTTTATGACGAGAGTACAAACAGTATCTTTTATTCTTACTTTTTAACAAATCATAGACAGTCTTACACTAAAAAATTAATATATACTTTCATTCATAACATTTTAAATCAAATTTATGAGCTTTTAATACAAAAATATTTTACTATACATACTTTCAACGAATACGACTCATCCATTTACATTTATACGTGTATAGTGTATAGCCGTAAGGCTTTTCATTTGAAAATGTTTATATTCAAAACAGATGATTACGTTAAACCGCTGCATCCGCACACCTTTGTTTTGCTTAAACAAAGACCATCCCGGCTTACTAGATATGGTTTCCTGTTCAAGACAATCTTTTCAGTATTTATCATTCGTAGCTGTAGTTGTGTTGTTATAGTGTTGAAATAATAGGCACCTTATGGCTTTGAGAGCTGTTGCTGATGCATACTTATGCAGCTAAAAATAATATAATAGCAACCAGCTACTACTTTTTTCACGCCAAAACATACAAATGCAGCACTTTTCAAAAATTCAACTACTATAAAAATATTAAGTAGGGTTTCCCAATGCGAGGTAGAGTTTGGAGAAGAAATTACTTTAGGGTAGAAATAATAAAAATTTAGGAAGAAATTCTTGAATCGGAAAATTGCTACAAATTCTATAAAAATTGCGTAAGCAGAACCTAGAAAAATATCCAATAACCAATACAAAAATAAAACTAGCACAGTTCGAATATGTTACAATATTGATATGTGTTGACAAAGTCCATTGCCTTTTAAATGCTTTTGTTTAATTGATTCCGGATCCCGAGACTAACCGCTACGCCAAAAATTAAGGCGATTACACAGAAAAAAATAGACAAGAATTATGTTCAATAGCACCATGTTATTGAAAAAATATGAATTTCAATAACATTTGTCATTAACAGAAATATAATTATTTTTGGCTTGAGTTCGGTTTTAATTTTAATTTTTCAATTAAACTATATTTTTATTTAGAGATAAATGTGAAGCATGTAGACAAAGAAAATTTTGACTGTGCGGATGGTTGAACTGACGTTTCAATTGCTCCCGCTAGTCTCATCAGAGTTCTTTACCGCTTAGACCACTCGACCAGAGACGGTGGTTTGCAGTCAAGAGTTGAATATGATCTACTTTTAATCAATTCATACTGTCAGTCTTAGAGCTGTATTTCATTTGATAGTTATTGATATTCCCTTTTTTCTTTTGTCTTGTGTTAAGCTTCTTTTTATTATTTCTCTATTCTAGTATGAATTATCATTGATAATTGCAAGTGCTAGTGTGTGTGAATGTTTGTTTGTTTAGTTTATTTGAACATGTACACCCCTTTTGCTAAGTGGTCTAAGCGGTAAAGAGCGCTGACGAGATTAGCGGGAGCTATCGAAACGTCAGTTCAACCCTCCGCGCACTCAAAATTTTCTTTGTCTACATGCTTCCGGTTATTTCTTTTCTTTTCATACATAAGTACTTAAACAAGTTTTATATCATAAAAATTAACTGGGACATAGCTCGGCTGAAGAGAGCATGCTTTATATCTGGGAAGCCCGGGTTCGTATTCCAGGCATGTCAACATTTTTTTTTAATTATATTTTTTTCTTTCTTTTGAAATAATTTTGTTATCAATATAGCGGAATTCTTTATCACAGGAAATTTAAAAAAAAAATATTGAATACGAAACTTGTTTTTTTCTGTGTGCGTAACCTATACTAGCATAACACGAGAACAGTTCATCCGGTTTGGGAAAATGTAAAAGTCGTACTAACATCATTTTTAGACTGTTCTATAGTTTCGTTGAGATTCGAAGTTTCAGAAAAATCCAATCAGTGCCCTGCGGGAAATGTCGTCCTAATTGTCTGGAACACAATTGTCCTATGGCTGGTGAAAGTGGGAATGGTACGAAATGTTCTTGAGTCGTGTCAGGTGAAAAGAAAACATATCACAAACTTAGAACCATAATATTAAAAAAATACCCGCACTGTAGAAGCAGACTTTTTCCAAATCAAAAATAGTTGTTAAAAGGAACTACCATAGGACAAGTACCTTAAGTTTGGTTCTATAATCTAATCACTGAGTATCTTAATTATGTCAATTGACCCTTCCAATGACAACCCCGTTTAAAAGTTACCGCTCGCTTTCATATAAAGTTCCGGAATCCGAAACGGTTCTTTTCCCTCTAGAGTATTTTAGAAGTTTTCAGATTTATTATTATATATTTCGCGAAAGTCCTCACCGAGGCAATTAAAGAACTTTGATCAAAATGAGGACTAACCTGCTAATAGTCCTCATTTTGATCATTCTTTAATTGCCGATATTTTTGGATAGGAACAGTGGTTCAACTTTGAAAAAAAAGCAATAAATCTCTATCTTTGAATCAGATAGGAAAATCTAAGCTTTGAGAATATTGAAATTTTAAACACACAAAGCCAAATGTCTGTGAAAGTATTAAGAATATCTTAATGAAATACAATATTTTTTCTTTATCTATTTATAAACTTTAAAACAAGTTTAAAAATTTAATAAAATTTGTAAAACTTATGAGTTCGACTTGGTTTTTCATGCTCCTGGTGGTCGACTATGACACTCTGCAGCTCAACATGTGTTTCAACAGGGTTGTCCAAATTTTAAAATTCTTAAAGCTTAAGTTCTCCTCTATAATTGTTGTATATATTGTTTTGTAATCGGATCGCAAGTTCCAAAGATACATTTTTATTACCCTTTTTCAATTAGAGCCTCTGTGCATAAGTTCGATCCCTGTGTCAGGCAAGTCATCAACATCATACATTTTTCTGATGTGCATTAGTGAAGTATTGTGTTTTTTTTGTTGGATTGTTTAATTGACGAAGGCGTAGCATTGGTCACTGAACGGTACCGGCAGCTATTGATACTGATCTACACTAATGTACATTACAGCGCCCTCCTTTGTCGGTATTGTAGCAGAACCATCAACGAAATAGTATAATTAATAAAATGGTTATACAGTAATATTGACTTAGCTGCATAATCAACTTTTCACGATTTTTAGTGAAGATAAGTCAAAAATGCTGTTAGCTTAAATGCACTTACCTGCCTTAACGTGCACGTAAACACAATTATTTAGTGTGTACAGTTAACTTTGATTTTTTATATGAAAGTAATTTAAAACAGCAAAAATGTGTTAAGTGAGCAGATATACAAAGTGCACTTAAAAAACTATTTTGAAGAATGATCACAGAAAACAAATATTATGTGCACTTAAGTCAAAATACAGCTAAGATTGATTTTTTGTGTGAAAATAGTTTTGAAAGGACAAACATTAAAGGCGCTTATCTTAAAAGTTCAGGTATAAAAAGTGCACTTAAAAAATTAATTTGTATGGGATTTTAAGGACTGGTAACACAAATTTATAATTTTGTAAAGTTAAGTGAAAAGTGCGCTTAAGCAAAAGGCAGTTAAATCAAAACTAATGTACAGCTTAACAAATTGATGCCATTTCGTGACACCAGAGGCGCTGCAGCACTGCTCCATAGAATTAACAATAAACTCGCAATACGAGAAACTAAGCTTTCTCTCTCTCACACTTCACCATTTATTCTCGCTACACTAACCCTTTCCCAAAAAAGGTATCACAGTAATTAATTAACTGCTAGGATTCAATTGCCTAATTATTTTACTCCTCTTTAAAAAAAGTAGAGATTTACATTTAAAGTACAGATTTAATATTTTTGTTTTTGCCATGGGCAACTCTGTACCATAGTAGCCGCACACACGCAAATGCAAAACTGTTACTATTGTATGAAAATCACTTGCTGTATACGTCTAATCATCCACTAATTGGTCAGTGCAATGCGAACTTTTATCCCCGCCACCTAGCTCGCTATCCGCTTACCCACAAAACTAAAAAATCGGTTAAAAATCTCCTCAAAATAAATGTAATAAAGGATACATTCGTATAAGACCCTGCACTACTGAATATGGCCTCTTCTTACTTGTTTACTAAAATATGGCTTCAACTAAAATTGTTAGCACAACCCTCATGACTGCTTTAACATCTTATGTTACATCTCCTTCCGCTTCCATATACAAACACTTTTAGTTATTGCACTTTTTCGAAATTCAACTACTAAATCCGTTTCTACTCCACCAGCTTTTCAAAAAAAAAATATTCTCATTGCTTTTTTGTTTATGTGTGTCGTTGTTGTAACCCAGTAAAAACTTTGCTTAGTTGTAGGCAAAAAAGTCGATGTGGATTTAAATGGGAAGTATTTATAATTTGACTCGATAACTACTTATTTTTGTTTGAGAAATAAAAAAAATTAATAAGGGTTGCAAATGTACTTACATTGTCATAGCAATTAACTAGTTATTTTTTGAATTACTTGAAGCTAAAAAATAAGTAGTCAAATAAACAAAATAAATTTTAAAAAAGATTTATACACCCTATATTTTATTTATATTTTTTCATACTATATTTTTTTACCCACCTGGGATACGAACCTGTGCTCATTCAGATTTGAACATAAGTACTTTACTCACTCAGCTATTGTGGAGTTATAAGTTTAAGCGACAAAAATTAGTTTTCATATACAAAAACATGTTGACTTAAAAAGTGCTTAAAAATTAGTTCGAATTAGGTTGAAAATTAGGTCAACAATAGTCGGCAACACTTTACCGATTATTATAGACCAAAAATTACACACGCATTATTGCACGCCTAATAAGCGAAGCGTTGAGGTGGGTACTACTCTCACTTCTCGCGAAACTACTGATTTTTCAAACTTAAAATGGCTCTATTATTATCATATATTGCACTTGTAAAAAATATATACGCACACATATTAAGAAAAAGTACTATTTGTAACACTCATGACATTTTTAATGTCATTTTTATTATTTAAACTAATTAAAAAACAGTTTAAAAAAGTTCTGTCTTGGACGTCCGTTTGTCTGTATGTACGGATCCTGTATGTGGTAACGCTAACGACCGAAAGACTTCACTAATCGAGACTTTTTTTTTCTTTTTTACGTTTCAGTATAATTAGGAATAGACGGCTATTTAGTTTCACGGTCTAAATGAGATTATGAGGCGTGCACTTTTGGATTTTCCAAACTATTTTTAAACAATAATGTTTTTACTAAAAAAAAACGGTTGGCTGCGTGCAGGTTTGAACTGCGACCTCCTGACTGAAAGTCTGAAGTATCTACTATTCAGCCATAGTCGTAATATAATTTATGTTAAATTTTTTCCACTTGGACTATATATGTTTAATATGAAAGGTTTTTTCTTTAATAAAATAACTATAAAATCGATGTAATTTTAGACAAGGAGAAACTTTCAACGCAAATTTAGACAATTTAGGATCGTAAATTTGAAGTAATGTTTTAGAGTGTACACTCCAAAAGTTTTAGAGTGTACACCCCAAAACACTTTTGTTGAAAATTAGTTCGATAATAGTCGGCAACACTTTACCGATTATTATCGACCTAAAATTACACACGCATTAATTTTGAACAAAATGTTTTTATTAAAAAAAGCGATTGGCTGCGTGCAGGTTTAAACTGCGACCTCCTGACTGATAGTCTGACGTATCTACCATTCAGCCATAGCCGTATTATACTTTATGTTGAATTTTTTTCCACTTGGACTTAATGCTCGTATGTTTAATTTGAAAGGGTTTTTCTTTAATAAAATAACTACAAAATCGATGTAATTTTAGACAAGGAGAAATTTTTAGCACAAATTTATGAGCTTAAATTTTAAGTGATGTTTTAGAGTGTACATACTAATTTTGTTAATAACTAAATAGTAGTTCTAATTTGGAGCATAGTAATAAGATAAATAAGTACCACTTATTAATGTTTAGCCCATTAAAAGAGTACTACCGATGAACAAAAATGCCAAAAGTTTTTGCTGGGAAGTGTTTGCATGTCTGATGATGATGTTAGTCTTTGTATCTGTAGGAATTTGTATTTACTTTAGAAAATTTTTCTTCATGCATTACGAACAAAAACAACAACGGGAAATTTTAGTTTTCCAACAATCAGTCGTGTAGCTTGTTGATGCTCTTATTGTTTTTGTTGCATTTTCCGTGGAAAATTTTTTGTGTGCTGTGTGCGCATATTGTTTTGTAGTAATTTTTGGTACAAATTTTTCCCTACTCTTCTTCACTTATATTTCTTTAGCTCAAATACATCCACAGACGCGTAAACCAAGTTGTTATTTCAGGCATATTTATTTGATGATGAGAAAGAAGTCTGGGATAAGTCAAAATTGTGAAATAATAAATAAGGTTACAAATTTTGTTTTACAACTTTTACACAGGAGGTTAGGGTACATACATATTTTTTTTAACACAAAGAACTCAGAGGAGAACCTGTCACAAGAGAGATCACGTGACTGGTTCGCCAGGACTAGCAACCGGTTCAAGTTCCGCAATTTTATATGAAAGAGAACCGTAACTATTACATGGCGCTGTCATTTGAGGAGGTCAATTGACATAATTGAGATACTCAGTAATAGGTTCTACTAAAGGTATTTGTCCTGTGGTTACTTCTTTAATACTAGTTAAATTACTGTACTAATACTAGTTAAATTACTGTACTTTAAACAAATATTTTTAATTTGGAAAAAGTCTGATTGTACAATGATTTGATTTTGCTAACATTTTTGTTCTAGTTTTGTGATATGTTGTTATATCATCCATTTCACTGGTAACGATTTAGGAACATTGTGTATCAATCCCATTATCACTAGTCATAGGACAAGCATGTTAAATAAAATTGGTACAACATTTTCCAGAGGGAAATAAGAAACAAGAATATTTGTTTTAATACAAAATGTAGAGAAATATTTGTATATCCAAATTTTTCTTGTATACTACATTTAAGAATTTTTTTAAATTTTTCTAGCAACAGTGGCTAAAAAATTTCCAGCAGTCTTACTGACAGCTGACCCTACAAATTCTTCTTATCTAGTGTTATTTGTCTCACTCCTTACAATTTACTTGTTTTTCACTGCACTGGCTGTTCTTTATGCCATTCTTCTGGCAATTGAATGGCAAATTATGTTCCACAAATGTATGATATATATTCATTGTATTACCATTAGTAAGTGCTTTTGTATAAGTGCATGGGAAGTAGAGTAAATAGCTAAAGTACTAGTATCAGCATTTCTTTAAGTTGGCTGAAGTATTTTCTTTAATGCCAAATATTTTCATACCTGTTTAACTTTAACAAGAAACTAAAGGTTGTTCTTTAAATATTTATGTGCTATTGAGCAAATAAAACTACTTAAAGATTTAATAGTTTATGCAAAGAAATAGTGCCGAACTTTAGGGGTTTTTGGAAACTATTTAACGAGCTGATATCAATTTGAAATTTAAACTTAGTTTAAAGTTAAATGCAAAAGATTATGAAAAGATGTATTTTATTATAATTTTTCAATTATCAATTTAAATGTTACAAACAAAATTTTTGGTGGAGTGTGAAACGGTTGCGTAGATCATCGTGAACGAAAACAGCGACATGCCATTTTTATACACAGCGATGCAATTTTTGGGGTTTTTACGATATAACAATAAAAACGATATGACATACTGTGTTGTCATATCGTAAGATTTTTACGATATGACAACATTGCGATATGACAACACCGTATGTGACTATTTTAGTGTTGTCATATCGTAAAAAAACTTACGATATGACAACACAGTATGTCATATCGTTTTTTTTTGTTATATCGTAAGAACCCCAAAAATGGCATCGCTGTTTATACATACATAGGATCTCGCTCGGTGATTGAAATTCGTAATTTTTATACGTAACTGGGTTTGCTTGTAACCGGGTTTGTTTGTATCCGGGTTTGTTTGTAACCGGCTTTGTATCCGGTTTCTTAAACAAAAAATTATATTGTGCATGTCTAGAGAAAAATACCTTTTAAACGATATATGTTTCATAAATATTGATGGACAATAAGATATTTAAAAGTATGTAACAAAATATTGTGTGGCCTATTTATACGAGTATATATCAGGCGATTCACGCGGTGATTTGTAATCATTACAGTGATTTTTTAAAAAAAATGTATAAGCTCAATAGAAATTAGGTATCTTTTGCTCGTTTTCGGGGGTGGGGATATTCCAAAATTAAAAAAATTTCAAAATGAAAAATTGTTAAAATGAAAAAAGAGCTTAAAGGAAAAAAACACCAAGACTAAAAGAATCGGTAAAACGAAAAATAACACCAAAACTAAAAAAATCGCAAAAAAAACATTAAGCAAAAATCGCCAAAACCGGAAAAAATCGCCAAAACGAAATAAACACCAAAACTTAAGAAAATCGCTAAAACTAAAAATTGGCAAAAAACTAAAAAAATCGCAAAAATGGCAAAAAGGAAAAAATCACGATAACGGAAAACATCGCCAAAACTAAAAGAAATCGCTCAAACTAAAAATAAATATCATCAAAACCGAAAAAAATCGCCGAAACGAAAAACGCGCCAAAACTAAAAAAACGTAAAAACTAAAAAGTCGCAAAAGAAATCGCAAAAATACGAAAAATTGCTAAAAAAAAAACCGAAAAGATCACCAAAATGAAAAAAGCGTCAAAACTAAAAAAAATCGCAAAAAAAACAAAAAAAGACTAACAAAAGAATAGAATTGAACGAAAAAATTTCCAAAATGGAAAAAAATCAAAACGAAAAGTAATATACAGTAATCCCTTGATTTACGTTGCCTTGACTTACGTTGAAGGTTGATAGCTATAGTCAAGTATTTGAATATCATTTACCTTTAATGAATTCGGCTGAGTGACTTTTTAAGTGTTTCAACTTTCATTTGATAGTTTGGAAATTCACTATCTTCTTTGTCTTGTTCAATTAAGCTTTATTGTCATTTCTCTCAATCCCAGTTTGAAACCTATCGCGGTGTACGAATACTAGGGTGTGAATGTCTGTTTTGAAGAGTGTACATTCTTTGCTATGTGCTCTTAGAGATTTTAACAGTTAATTTATGAATTTTTAGTAAAACTGGAAATGAGGGAGTAAAGCTTCAATGAACAAGACAAAGAAAATAGTGTATTTCCAAACCATAAAATGAAAGCTGAAAAACTTACAATGTGACTCAGCCGAATGGATTAAACGTATTAAATTTGTCAGTGCTATTATACCATACATTCTTTTTTTCTGACGTTTCAGATTCGGCTGCGATGAATAAAATTAACTAAACCTAACTAGATTTAACAATAAAAATCTAATTAAGTATGCCACTTAAAAATTTTTTTTTTGTTTGTGCTCTTGTCATTAACTTATTTTCCATTGTCCTCACCCAAAAAAACCACAATGTTTTAAACTCAAAAAAAAAGGAATTAAAAAAGTTGGTTAAAAATTCAGTTCATGTATTGACTTTGTTTTAATTCTTACCAATAATAAAATTTTATAGTTGATTTCATTAACAACAATTTGAATTGAAAAAAACAAACTATTAATTCAATTTACTATTAAAATTTGTTATGGATTTTTCATATTTCTTTTGGTTTTATAGTATTCATATGAAATCATTTCATATGCATACAAACTTATACTAACATTTAAAAGGCTTTTTAAGGACTTTCTCCTTTAACAATAAACGACAAATAGTTACGGTTTTTGTGGTTGTCGATATCATGGTTTTGTTTTCAACAACATCATGTTGCAAATATACAATAATTTTTTTTCTATTTTTTTCAGTCAAACACTTTTTCATGCATTTGCAAATGGCCAGGCAAAAAATAAAGCAAACGTAAAAGGAAAAAATGCAACATAATGGTTTAAAAAAAAGTTGTTTTTATAGCCTGTACAAATTACGCATATATTCATGGGATCTATAACGAAAACAGAAACTAAATACTAGTGTGTCGCATACACAAGTGATATAAAAGTTACAAATTGTAGTGCCCGATGGCAAAACATAAATGAGGGCAAGTATGTATAAGATGCTTTCACTTAGCTGGGCCGAATCTCGCATACACTTCACATAAGTATAAGATGTATGCCGAAACAGACTTCTACATATTCTACGAAATGCGGAAAATGCCGATATCTTTATTCGTTAAAAAGTTACATCCATCTGAACATGTAATATGTAAACCAGGCATGTCAAACTCATTTCAGTATGAGGACGAAATTCTTCAAAAATTATAGTCCAAATCCTCTTGCGGGCCGTGCCGCATTTACTTTTTAGGGTTCCGTACACCAAAAGTGTAAAGAAATCCTATTGTTTTCGCTACGCTGTCCGTCTGTCTGGCTGTCTGTCACAGACTGCTTTCTCGGGAACCATAAGAGCTACGGACCTGAAGTTTTCACAGAATATGTAAAACTTTTGGCGCTACAACAACAAATATATGACAGTTAAAAACTAAAGAGTGCTCTAAAGCGAGCAACAAAACATGTTGAAATACTAATGTAATATACAGACACTTTAAATTTTCAAAGTTAGTGTTAATTGGTGTAGTCTGTAGAATAGACAACACCAAATAACATTGATATTTAAAACAATAAAAATTAAAGGGTGTTCTATCAGTTAATGTAATTTTACTATGTAATTTAGACAATATGCTGTATCTTGGAAACCGTAAGAGGTAAACTCTTGAAATTTTAAAAAACACTAAAACTAAAAATTCGAAAATTAAAAAAATTTCAAAACGAAAAATCGCCTAAATGAAGAAAGCGCTTAAAGCAAAAAACACCAAAATTAAAAAAAAAATCGCTAAAACGCAAAAAATTATCAAAACTAAAAAAACACCAAAAACCGAAAAAAGTCGTCAAAACGAATAAAGCACTAAAACCGAAAGAAATCGATGCAACTAAAAATATCAATAAAAAACGGAAAAAGCACTCAAATACAAAAAACAAAAAACACCAAACATAAAAGAGACAAAACTTAAAAAAAATCGCTAAGCACCGGAAAAATCGCCAAAACGAAAAAAAGTGTCAAAACCAAAAAAAGTCGCTTAAACTAAAAAAAATCACCAAAAACCGAAAAACCCCAAAGTCGAAAAAAGCGCTAAAGCTTAAATACATAAATCGCTAAGGCTAAAAATATCATCAAAAAGTGCAAAAAAAATTTTAACAAAATTAAAAACCGAAAAATCGCCAAAAACTTTCAAAATCAACAAAAACAAAAAAAAAGAAATTACAAAAAAACGAAAAATCGCAACAAAAACAAAGGCGAAAATGTCACCAAAATGAAAAAAGCGCCAAAACTAAACAAAAATCGCAACGAATTAACAAATTAAAAACTAAAATTAAGCAAAAAAGCAAAACAAAAAATTTCCCAAAATGAAAAATAAGCAGAAATCAAAGGGATACATGTGTATTTGTACGGAACCCTCCGTGTGCGACCCAAAGTGGCACTTTACTAAATTTGTTTTTTTTTAGTTTTTTACGAACTTGTTTCTTTTTTTTTGATTATTTAAATTAAAAGAGTTTTACAACTAGAAAAGTTTGATAAATTTTCTTTACTCATTTTTTACTTTTTTATTATTATTGATTATTTTTGGGAAAATAATTTATATTTGAATTTTTTAATGAAAACAATATGGAGTTGAAGAAAAGTGTTGAGAGAGCCGCATGCAGCCCGCGGGCCGCTAGTTTGACATGAACCCTATGAAAAATGAGTGTAGAAGAAAACTCGGGTTAAAGGAGTTAATGGTTCTCCCTCCAGCCCTATCCAAAATTGATCGATTTTGAAAGAAAAGTTATACATTTCTTTTAAAATTCATCAGAGTGCAAAGCAGCGATCGTCAAAAAACTACAAATCTTCTTAGGGCTTTGGTGCTGCCTAAATAAATCGAAACTTATTTAAATATCACACTGTAAATAACGACAGGGCAACCATTTGTGTAGAAAAACGCATTTTTTGGAGCATATTTTCCACGTTTTAGGAATTCTGGTATTTAAATAACAAAAATGATAAATACTATTCTTCTATCTGTCTATTAGAAAACTATTTCGTTTATATAAGCTCAAACTTTTATTACAATATCTCTGTTCGTTTAAAATTTTATGTGAATTCGTATATTAGAATATTTTTCAAAAACATTATTAAATCATGAAATTTGAGGAAACGGGGTAAATAACACAAGTATTCTAGGTTTTTACTGAAGCAAAAGAAAATGTTTCTTTTATTTGGGGCGCTGAATTCTAAACTGCTCTCAGGTTTTTTTCAAATTTATTTTAGTTTACGAGATATACCGTTATGTCAAAAACAGAAGCAGGGGCACGACATATGTTCACATAACTGGGGAACTTTTTGTTCTATTTAGTTAAATAAAAAATCCGGAATTTAACAACAGTAATATCTTTAGGCCGCATCGACATTATATTTTAATTTGTTCAACAGTTTCAGAGATATCGTGCAAAAAAAATTTATAAAAAATTTGTTTGTAAAAAATGCATAAAAAATTTAAATATATATAACGAAAATTCAGTTATATTTTCCCCAGCTATATAGGTCTATATGTTTCAACCAAAACAAGCCATATTTCATTAAAATCGACCTACAAGTTTTGATTTTATTTTGAATTAAATGAGGGAATTTAATTGATAAACGCACGAATTTTATACAATGGTAACATTTTAATTTGTGTGGGTGCGTATGAGTGTTGTATATAAAAATTAAATAAAGTGCGGCTTTGGCTCGCACACGAAGGGTTCCGTACGAATACACATATGTATATCCCTTTTCGTTTTTGACCCTATTTTCATTTCGGCAGTATTTTCGTTGTGCTTTTTTGTTTAATTTTTTTCTTTGCTCTTGGCGCTTTTTTAATTTTCGTAATTTTTTCTTTTATTTCTGGCGATTTTTTGCTTTTTTTTGTTTTTTGCTGATTTTTTTAGTTTTTGCGATTTTTTTTCTTTGGCGTTTTTAACGTTTTTTTTTACTTTTTGACGATATTTTTAGTTTTGGCGACTTATTTTAGTTGTGGTGATTTTTTGTCAGTTTTGGTGCTTTTTCGATTTTGGGGATTTTTTTCGGTTGCAGGTGATTTTTTCAGTTTTAACGATTTTTTTGGTTATGACACTTATTTTCGTTCTTGCGATTTTTTCGTCTTTTATGATTTTTGGTTTTTTGGATATTTTTTTTTTGTTTTTTTGCCGATTTTTTAGTTTTGGCGTTTTTTTTGGCTTTGGCGTTTTTAACGTTTTTCCGCCTTTTGACGATATTTTTAATTTTATCGATTTGTTATAGTTTTGGCGCTTTTTTCGGTTTTGGGGATTTTTTTCGGTTTTTTGTGATTTTTTGTTCTAGCGATTTTTTTACACTTTTTCTCGTTTTGGCGATTTTTTTGGTTTTAGGCGATTTTGTTTAGTTTTGGTCCTTTTTTTTGTTTTGGCGATTTTTTTCGTTTTGGCGATTTTTTTTTTTGTTTTTTTACAATATTTTTAATTATAGCGATTTTTTTATGTTGTAGTGCTTTTTTCGTTTTGACGACTTTTTTCGGTGTTTTCGTTATTTTAATTTTTTGGTGATATTTTTAGTTTTAGTGATATTTTGCGTTTTAGCGATTTTTTTTTTAATTTTGTTGCTTTTTCCCTTTAAGCGCTTTTTTCATTTTGGCGATTTTTCGTGATATCTTGAACAGTTCCCGAGATACCGAATTATTTCCACCAAAAAAAGGTTTTAAATCATTATGCGACGTTTGCTCTTGAGTATAGTGATTTATAAAATATTGATTTTATATAGTACTAAAGAACTAAGAAATAGAAAAGTATTTAGATTTAAAGTCTTAGATGCTCCCTTTAGAAATCTTTTGTAACTAATAAAAAATCGACTGTAGTACCAACTAGTACATATATCCATGCTTTATGATTGTTCTAGTGGTCACGAAATCACATGTTTGCATATTGTATATATTTGTGAATATAATACATCCAATTGGATGTGTGCACTGGTCTCTTTATTTACATACACATGTGAATATTATTCACTGAAGTGCACAATAAAAAAAATGTATATTCATGCACACATACTACATACATATTTATGTATGGTACATCCACATAAATTTGAGAATGCATATAAAATTGCTATTTATGTATACATATTCGTTGCGAAGTAGAGGGAATAGTTTTTCGATTCATTTATGTTTTTGTTTTTATACACTAAAGCACACACACACTCATGCATACATGCATATTTTCATATACATGTTATTGAGCTCCTGCAATCGTATAAAACCTGATGACTTCCGGTAATAATATTATTTGTGTTCCATTGTTTTTTTTTCTTTTTTTTTTATTAATAATAGTGACACTATCGCTAAACTGCAGGCCAGAAAAAATAATGTTTTCATCAATGTTTTTAGGTTAAAGATTTTGAAAAATAAAGCAAAATTAAACCATTTTAAAAAGCAAATCGAAAGAGGGATATTGAATGAAAAGTATGCACAATTTTTAAAATTCTTTAAAACATACATGAGTGCTGATTACGCAATCCAGAGATAGTCGAATGGCTTAGGAAATTTGTATAGAAGTCTCTCGTAAAACTGAGTGCTTTTCTTACAAATATTTTACTAATGTTTACGGTCTATGCTTCATATGAATGCCAGGTAGGCATTATGAGTATAGAAAATGGAAGAGGGCTTACAAATTCTGCTCTCAGCATAATGTTTCCACAACTTTCACTTAAAGTCTATGAAAAACTTCACACAGTGTGTTTGTGTGTGTGTAACCATATGTTCATTTTATAATTAGTTAAAATGTTGCAACTAGCAAGAAACTAAAGGAATTAATTAAAATAACTCATACGCTCTGTTGCACATAAATATTTTAAATATTTTTATATTATTTCTTGTAGAATACAATTACAAACAATTTACTGCAGAAAATTAACAAACCAAGAATGCAAAATATTTTTGTGTGCTGTTTCTTTTTCGAATACAACAAACACTAAGGACTATTGGAGCAAAGTTAAGAAGGGTAAACGAAATATTATGGCATCATAACTTTTTGATGAAAACGATAATGAAACATTTATTAATGAGTAGAAGTTAAGGTTTTTTTAAATAAATCATGGTGAAAGGTATCATAAAGTTATTGACAATTTTTCGAGGATTGCAAGATAGTAAATACGAAGAGAAAGACGAAAATCAAACACTCGATCAGCAGTCTATCACACTACTAACGAATACACCGGGACACCCTTCAACAACTTGTAAAAAGATAGCAAAAAACACTGACTCGAAAAATAAAAAATAAATATTATAATTTTTATTCTATTAAAAATTAGTCGAATAAAATTATTCGTATAAAAAATATTTAAATAAAATTATTCAAATAAAAAATTCATATAAAGTTATATTATTCGTAATAAAATTTTTTGAATAAAAGTCATTCGGATATCATTATTCGAATAAAATATGTAATTCAAAGTGAAATCAGTTAAACAAAATTATAATATTGTCTCTTTCCCTTTTTCTCTCTCTCGCTCTCTCTCTCTCCCTCTCTCTCTCTAAATGCATATCCTTTTCATGATGTAAGTGAATCACGATTCATCTTACATTTTGTATCAAATTTGCAAATTCTTCTCTGTTTGCGTAATCATCTCATTATATCATCAATATTTTTTCAAGTGAAAATTATTTCTTATAAAACCATTTAAATAACCTGATTCGATTACAAATCAATCGAATAAAATTATTCAAATGAAAATTTATCGAACAAAAATATTCGAAATAATCGAATAAAGTTATTTTTGTACAGTTATTTGTGTCGAGTAATTCGAATATAAGTGATTCGAATATATTATGCAATTAAAAATTTTTAATAATATAATTCTAATAAAACTTATTTGTCTAAAAGAAATTCTGATAAATTAAATTAATCAAATAAAAAGTGTTTAAATAGTATCCAATAAAGTTAATCGAATTGAAGTTATTCGAATAATAATTATTTGTATAATATTATTCGTATAGAAAAAATGCAATAAAAATTATTTATATGGAATATATTATTCGAATAAAAGTTTTTCGGATAATATAATTTCAATAACAAATATTCGAATATACGACAGTATGAATAACGAACATTTGGCGTTAAATTAGCCTAAGTGACTAAATTGAAGACTTTTTTATACAATTTAACATTAAATCACTGTAGATTGTAGTCGAGGCTCATGACTATATTCTACGGTGATTTCTAATTTCAAACTATATTGAAAAACTGGGTATGCTACAGTTCAATTTCTTGGCTTATGCCAACTTTATGCTAAGTTTTTTTCATTGAACTGGGATCTTCCTACATTCAGAAACTCCACCAATTTACACAGCTTGTCCGATCCGTTGTTTTGGTACAGGAGTGTTGATGTAGATGAAGATAATTTATCTCATCCAGAGTTTATAAGAAAAGGACAACAGATTTGCAATCCTGAAATTCGTCTAAGTAGTGTAATAGGGAAATCCTTTATTATTTTGGACACACGTAAGTCTTGAGGAGAATCTCAAAAAATATATATAGAAGTAATAACCAACACGATTATGTAGGCTCTAAGGCTGAGGCCACACGGGCGTTTTTAAAACGCAGCGTTTCTGCTTTTTATATTAAATTTGAAAGTTCTCCATTTTTTAAAACTTCAAATTTAATATAAAAAGCAGATACGCCCCGTTTTAAAAACGCCCGTGTGGCCTCAGCCTAAGGCGAACTCATTTTACAGGTGGAAACATTGAGGTAGCTGATTCTTTTTTGGGTGTACGTTAGCTGTCAAGCTCCTTATATTTTGTATGGAGTTTGAAATTTTTAAATTTAGTTGTCTAAAGATGTGTACACTCTTTATTTTATTGAAATTGGTCCGGTGTTTAAAGTTGCTATTAATCCATGGACACATAACTTACGTACATGTATTAGTCTACGGTAAGCCCGTAGGCGAAGCCTTCGAGATTTCATCGATGCATGTGCGAAACAACTACCTCTCACCGACGACGAATGGACGACAGTCCAAGCCAACTATTAATGATATTTTCGAACAAAGGGCACAAAAGTTGTTGATCACGACGTTGAAGTGAAGCCACTGATAGGCTAGCACGCTACCTACTAGCCTACCGCGGCACTCAAAAATCTTTATACAAAATACGTTTTGTGGGCAACCTAACTTTTTAATATACTTAAATGGATCACACTCAAAATATTAACTAAAATTGTAATATAAAATAAATGAAAATTCAATTAAAAACCAGTCGAACTATTTTTCATTTAAATTTAACAAAAAAATTATTAAATTTTAAATAATTAACTAACTTAAATCCGTAAAAAAATCATTTTTTCTTTGTATGGATCAATTTAACGGTCACAAGAACTAATGACAACTTCCGTAAAATTAAAAGATGAATCCATTGTTTCTGCTATTTTTACTGTTAAATAATGAACACCAAATTCCGTAAAAATAAATGATTTTTATATATTTTTAAATGTTAGAGGCTTATTATTTCTTATTTTTATTTGTCAGTTTATTAATTTATTATTTTTACTCACTGTCTGTTATATTAATTTCCACTGTGAATCGAACAAAGCTTCTTCGGCTAAAGCATATTATGTAAGCCAGCAGCACGAATTTAATATAAAGTTACTCATTTTTATGTATTTAACATTAAAAATAAAAAAACACACGCATGGTCTTGGCTGAAATTGAACATGTGATCTCCCGGTTAATAGTCTAGCATACGACCCACTACACGACTGATTTTAAATGAATACTTGAGTATTTGCTTGTGTGCTATTTTTAGGCGTGAACTTTTTTGGTACTTGTAAGATAAACCACGGACAATATTGAAAGCAACCGAAAATCCGGATTAATGTGTTGTACTTCTGTTAGAATCAGTTAAAAATAATATTACTTAGAATTTTAAATGTTTACTCATTTACAAATAACTGCACGGCCTGCAATGACTTTTTGAATGAAGTACATTCTGGCTCTGTAATAATATTGTGTGTGCACGACAACTAAGATGCAGTTGTTACTTTTGTTGTCTGCAACTAACCCGTACACATGACATCTTCGATGCAGTTGCTACTCTTATTGTCATCAATAAAACTGTACACACGACTACTTCAATGCAGTTGTTACTCTTGCTGTCGGCAATAAAACTGTATAGATGTCATATTGCATGCAATTGTTTTGCATCGTTTCGTCAATAAGGCTTTGTAGCACAAATTTTCATAATCTTGTCTTAACAAATTCTTTAAACACAACAACGTTTACCACAATGTCGCCATACTTATTTCTAAATGTGTTTTATAGGCGACAATCATCAAAATGTCGCCGGGAACAACTGCGACTACAGGAAAAAAAGAGACAAACCATGAACGTGTATTTCTCATTTTTTTTGCAAAGATATTACCAATAAGATATAGTAGGAGAACAAAAGGAAAGAGAGTTCACTAAATTGGTTTCGTCTATTTGAAGGTGTTTTCTTCCTATATTTGCGGCAGTTTTTTTTCTAATTTCAGTATATCATCACCTTAAATGCAAACGGACGTAACTACACAAAAATTTGCAATCAAGTTTTTTTATTGATTATAGCCTGTTTTATCAAACTACATATTCACGTAAAATTTTAGGCTACTAGGATCAAAAACGGCAACTTTATTAGAGAAATTCAAAGGGACGTAAGAACAAACGCATGTATTTCGCATTTCAAAAACACGTATGAAAAACATGCAAACATCTGTGTGAGTTTGTAAACAACGGTATGAACTGTGTTCTGGATTTGTTGCTTTTCGTGTTTTTGTTGAGTTTTCAACAGATTTCGTATTTACATCTAGAATACTAGTGATTGTTTAATTTTCAGCAGATTTCTTATTTACATATAGAATACTAGCTGTTGCTTCGGCCGTTGGATGTTCTAGTAATAATCAAATTCGGGAACTAATGATAAATTTTGTAGTATATAGAAATCTTTCGAGATCGAGAAAAAAATTTTAAATAACACTAGGGATTTTTTAAACCCCTCCCCTCCCAACTTCGTAACGCTTTTTACAAAATTTTCAGTATAAATTATCTAATCCGTAACAAATCTTATTTAAAAAATAAGAATCATATCCTTAAAATTTAAGACAGATCGTATAAATCTGCTTTGAAACAAAGAAGTACTGTCTGTTTAAAATGCAAACTAGAGGTATTTTATTTTTCTATCGGCTCCAACAAAACAGAATTGGTGCATGAGAACCTCTGAATATTTTAGTGTATCATAGTGTAATTTACGTAATCTCAAATTAAGATACTGAGGCCAATAGCAAAAATAATGACATTAAGAGCAAGCTCGCGAAATGCTAAATAAACGAATGACCCATTTTATCAACAGTTTTCTGACGTCTGTGTGATAAAGTAAAATATTAAAGCAACAACAACAAATTTTCCTGTAAATGTAAAATGTCCTTCAGTCTCGCCGTATTTTAAGGCATGTCCATGTGCATTATTTTATGTATGCATGTGTGCATATCTGAAAATGTGTGTATGTGCGTGTGTAATTTACTTAGATGAAAGTTCAAGTGAAACCGCGTAATAACATAAAAATAGCGGTTAACTGTTGTCATTTCCGTTTCCCGTGTAAAATGCAAAACTGTTTTAGGGCCGGTGTGTTCTTGCATTTGTATGTTTTATTTTGAGCTAAAAGTGTATTTAAGTTTATGCGTTTGACTGTTTGGCTTAACATATCTGTAGGTGGGAGGTAAACTACACCAAGTCACATTTTTTTCAAAATACGTTTTTTATACTGTTGAAATTACCATATTTAACTTTTGTCGATGTGTAAAGTGCAGTAAGTTTCAAGGGACGTAGTACTGCTCAAAACCATCTGCGAGGTAAAAAAACCACCCACCAAGTCATTTTTATAAGTAGCGGATATATTATATATAATTTTATTAAGTATTTTATTTGCGGGGAAATGGCACCCCGATATATCTTTGGAACTGGCACCATCAGGCTCCAGAACGCCAGTAGGCTCTGGTGTGGGAGTTGTAGGACCAAGGACTAACTACCACGAGTCCTTGTTAAAAGCTCCTACCCTTTTTCAATCGGAAGTTTATGCTCTTGAGAGATGCCCGCAATTTAATCTTGACGGGGTCTACTGAGGGAGAGAAATAGCTAGCGATAGCTCGGATAGTCTGGCTGCCATCAAAGCACTCAGCTGATATGAGTTTACCTCTAAGCTAGCTTGGGAATGCCACATTAACCTAAATCAGCTAAGCAGCATGAATAAGGTCACACTCTGCTGGGTTCCTGGACACGTCGGGGTGGTAGGAAACGAAAATGCAAACAAAATGGCCAGAAGGGCGGCTAGTACACCCATGGTCGGACCAGAACCGTTTTGCGAACTTGGATTGAATCAAATCCGAGAAGATATATCGACGGAGATCAAGAGTACTAGGGAACACCTTTGGTTCAATCTCCCCGGACTGAGGCATGCAAGGCTAATGGTTTGAACGTATAACCAAAATCATTTCATAGCTCTCAAGTCCCTGAGTAAAAACAATCCAAGAATGCTCACAGGCTTCCTCACAGGCCATTGCAGACTGAGAAAACACCTCACCAGTATTGGCATTGAGAGTAACAACCTGTGCAGATTCTATGATTACGAATATGAAACTCCAGAGCATATCACGAAGGACTGTGAAGCGTTATGCTACAGAAGATATAGCCAATGGGGCAAGCACCTATTGGAGGACTGCGAACTTCCAGCACTAGAAGCACTGGCAATCTTAAGATTTCTCAGGAGACTGGGTCTAGATGAAGTGCTTTAGCATCTGGCAAGTGATACAATAGATCTTATTCGGTCGTAGTGTCCTATATTTCCCGCATAATTTAAATTCATTCATTCATTCAAGTATTTATTTTTTTAAGGATATCTTCGATATAAAAAAATTTTATTAGACTATATAAAATATTGGGGGTAAGTTAAATTGTTAATACTGCAAAAGTAGAATCATTTGTAATTTTCAATATGTTTTTGCCGCCTCCTGTAATGTGACTTGTTGTAGTTTACCTCCCAACTACAGATATGAACATCTGTGCGTGTTTTGGTCAAATGTGTGTCTGTGTGGTAAACGTGTGGATTAATTTATAACCATCGTCATTACAACTTTACTATTGCCGTTTGCCATTTATATTCTTGGTTTTATTTTTCATTTTAAGTTTTTGCTTAAATGCAAATATGCTCAACTCTTCCGTTATCATTTGCATTGGGAATTGGAAAAGGGTCTAGCGAATACAGACTTTTTTATTAAATATTTAAAAAAAATCAAATATGATTTGATTTGATAGAAATGAACGAATTTCAAGCCTCCAGAAGAGTCTTTAACTTATTTAAATAGTTAAATAAAATTTTCCACATTTTGAACACCCTTTCTTTCTGCAGGCTTGGAAATGTCCAGTGTAGTGTGCCTGCCACACACACACACATAGCGGTCTAAAATTTCTTTTTAGTTTGATACGCCTGAATCTTTGTTCAGACATTTTCAGTCTACTTTTACAGCTATAGCGAGTATAAATGATAACAATTCTAACAACAATGACAAAACCACAATAAGTCTTATGCAACATGTATATTGTCCTTGCATTTTCTGAAAGGAAATGCCTGGCCGACAACATTAGATGGTATTTTTGTGGAAAGTATCAAAATACAATGATCACGTGGCAAGTTATAGGAGACTATAATTACACTTTTCAGTTAATAAGAAGCATAAAAAACATTCATTATTTGAACTATTTAGAGTACAAAGCATGCGCTAAGGTTGCTATTCTAAACTTCCTATTAGAAATATGATAACTTTTTCGAAAATGGGAGTATTTGAAAACGGATGGCATCCAAATGTGGACTCGAAGAAGACGAACCAGAATATGACCTTAACTATATTTTGACTTAACTCGAGTTAAGATGTTATGTTATTCACGCTGTTCCAACATGAAGTACCATAACCAAGAAACTCCATCCGTTTTTATCAAGAGCTTAAAATTGTATTTCTCTCCAGGTCTTCGCTATTTTTGTCATATGTGACCAGTCCAATTCCACTTAAGTTTGCGGATGGCTGATGCGATGTTAGCCACAGTCCTTAGTAGAGAGTAGCATTTGTTTCGGACTAAGGTCACCTTTGTTATCCACTTTTAATATTATATGGTATCTCGGCAAAAAATATTCGACATATAGAAGCACTAAAAGCTATTAGAAGCAATGCATTGCATATTTAAGAACAAATGTTTCCAAAAATGCTACTACAAATGCACTAAAATTTCCAAAAGAGCACGAGCGAACAGGAACAAAAACTTCTTAGCTTTTGACGATAATTTTAAAATGCAAAAAATATATAGGCAAAGCAACAATTGTATTTGAGATTTAACTTATCTCACTGATGATAGTGCTTATTGGAAGCACTAACGTAAGCGAGAACCTTAAAATATGTTTTACGATTCTATGCACGAACTGTACACACACATAAAGTATGCACAAACAGTACATTTTAAAAATAACGTGAAGTAAATAATTTTAAAATAATGTATTTGTAAGAGAAAGCTTAGGTTAACTTTGTGCTGCCGGCTTGCAACAGTGTTTTTGGTTGAGTGGTTAGTGCGTTGGATTTAAAATCAGAAGCTGTTTAAAATAACAAACAATGAGTAAAAATATAAATTAATAATTAAAGATAAGAAATATTAAGCCTTCAATACAACGTTAGCCCATTTGTGAACACGTCCATCCATCTTCCTCGTCAATCTATATCGAACCATTTTTTTTATATATATATTCAGTTTTAGTGCTGAAAATTTTGAGGATTTTCAGCACTAATATAAGCATTTTGTGGATATAGAAACTATTCCTTCTAAGCGGCTCATCGCGAACAAAAATTATAAAAGAGCAATTGCAAATGATTCCGTTTTGTTGTCTCCCTGACAAAAATGCTCCCAGCAAGCAATAATTTTTGGCTGGGATATGACATCTTATAGATCATAATGTAATGCTTTTCACGCATAATATTCAGCTTTGGATATGATTTTTCTAGATACATATTTCTTTATTATCTTAATTAGATGGCATTTGAAATCTCTGTGTTCTGTTACTAACACATTTTGCCAATTTAAGGTAGTCTCGGTTCACACTATGCAAGTTTTCTTTCAGAAAGTCTTAGTTTGATGGTGAGAGTGGGAGAGAAGAATAGTATGGGGTTCATTCTTTCATATTCTTTGAAATCCTCTTTTGTTTTGTAATTCGTAATGGTCAAACTCATGTTGGCTGCAGCTTATTTTTACATTTTCTTTTAATTTTCATTAAGAAATTTCGATGTGTAGACATAAATGGAAGTATAAAAGAGAATTAGAGAAAATTTCAGAAAGAAAACTTTACTAGACCTATTTACTTTCTTCAAGGTCTTGATAAGTCCTTATCCACCACCAGTTCGTAGTAGACGATCAATGCCTGCATTAATATCATTAGCGAATGGATATCAAGGTCAATTATTATTTTCTTACCTTTCTCATGGTCTTTTATTAGGTTGAGCTGACGAAACCATTTTTTTTCTAACATAATATAAAGAAGAAAATGATTTAGCCATTTTAGTTTTCCTTCCATGATATATCCAATGAAATACTTTTCTGATTTTTTAAAACCACCATTTTCCCTTGGTTTACCTCCAAGCAAAGCCTCTTTCCTTTTCGTTGTTGCAGCTTCCTAAGTTGGTGCTCCTAACCATCTGCCTGGTATACGGATGTGTATTCTAGCAAGCATGAGCAAAAAATATTAACTTATTTGTAAAACCGCCCACTTCTGATATTCCGTCCTTGTGAGATCCAACAGTGGAATACTGGGTTCTAATCGCAGCTTTCAATCGAGTTTTTGTAGCATGAGATTATCTGTCAACATTCTTCGATGGTGTACCTATGTACCAGCAACTTGTCAGTGAATGGTAGGCTATATAAATCTCTATCGCAGTAAATCTTGTGATTTTGGCTCAAATCACAACCGTGTTAATTGCTTGTTTTTCCAAAATGTCGGTGCTTTCAATAAAAAAATCGACTCCTAACAAGGCATAGAGGCTTGATTTGTATCTAACCATTTCAAAGGTAATTTTCTGGTGGAGAAAACTTTTGTAAAATTTCGGATATTTGTATATACTCCCAAATATTTCACATTAGTACCACAAACCATTTAGTAAACTAATTATACGTATTTTCTTTGCCCCACTATGTATGAAAATGGAAGATACGAATGGATATCAAAATACCAAAATTTAAACTTTATTTCAAATTGTGTTTCAATGACATGAACGAATGCATGGACAAGCCTGATGCAGCTGAAAAAAAATTTAGTTTTGAGAAATTACTGTTTATTTGCTTGGCAGGAAACATGAGTTGTTGCCAGCATTTAGCCAAGTGAAAAATTTATTGTAGCCTCCATTTGAGATGATGTATAACAACGAAGAGGAACAGAATACATACAAGATTTGCATAAAATGACGAGAATGATTTATGAGTTTGGTTAAAGAAAAGTGTGAACTTGAGAGTTGAGAAAAAACTTGCGAAATGCACTAATAATAAATTTAAGAAATACGTTAGTAATTTAAAATAAGATTTTTTATTTTTAATAATAAAATTTTGATTTGATTCCAGATGGTTTGTTGACAAAAATATTTCTAACAATGAAGATATTTTAACCTACATTCTGGTTCGCGAAATATAGCAACTTGAAAAAGAGAAAATTCAACAGAAATATACTCAAAACGCTATATTTCGCGAACAAGTATGTAGACTCTACATACATTGTAGAGTGACTCATACATTGACATAAATTGTAGTGTGACTCACGATTTTGCATTAATGGTAATTATGCCAGAGGCATCATTCGTACAAAATTTTATCAAAATCCGAAGGGGTGAAAAACTTGAATTTGGTGTTCATCGGCGGCATCTAAGTTTTGACTTTAGATCCATAGTTTCTTAGGGTAATTATCTTAGAATTTTGATTAGATTTCGTTTTTGCTAGATGTCTCTTACTTTTTTTCTAATCCGAACAATTTTACCCACCCTAACATATATGCATACTTATAAAAACCTTTTAGTTCAATTCACATTTATACAAATTGTTTTAAAAATAATTATATTTTCACAAGAAAAAAAATTCAATAAATACCATGTTCACAAACCACTTTAATGTATTTTATACTCAAAAAGCAAATAGTTTCAAAATTTATTTGTTCAATAGTTTTTTTCTCTTATTTTTCCACACTAAAAGCTTTGATGCTAAAAAAAAAAGAAACGATAAAGTAAATATTTTTCGAAAAAAATACCAAATTTGTCTACACATAAATGGATGGATGGATGATGTACGAGAAATCCATCATAAACATCACAGCCATTTATTTATCCACTAAAATGTTGTGCGAATATTTTATTAACCATTTGAAAGCCAAAAATAATGCAAAAAAGAAAAAAAATTAACCAAAAAAATATTGTCATGACATGGAATGCAATGGAAAATTCAAAGCTACAGCTACACTAACTATATCAAATGTCAATTTATGCAAAAAGCTTTAAAAGTGTGTTTGTACGAGTATGACAACAAATAAAATGGCATAAAACGTCAAAAGCACCACCACAGAAATAGCAGATGTAGCAGGAACTGAATGTAGCAGTAACTGAATTTGGTCGAATCGATGAAAATGACAACTATGATGACAATAATGATGATGATACAAATTTATGATTGTCATCATCATCATCATTGGCAAGCCATGAACAACACAATCATGTTCCTTATTACCAGGGATCGGACTTTCATGCAGCTAAAAATTGATTTTAAGCGCTTAACAAATGCATCTAAAAATCAAAAATATGCGCAAAAATATGCGAACAAAGTACCAAAACTAAAATAATGAATATATTTTATTTTATTTTGTATTATTATTAGAGAAAAAAACACAAAGCAAACATAATTCGGAGTATTATTTAATTCAAACGAACTTTAGTTGCATTGCCATTCGGCAACCGAAAATTAATGGTTGCCAGAAAGGCACTAACTAAATAGCAACTGAAATTGACAGCTCTCAGTTGCCAGTTGCCATCAGTAGTATCATTTTCAGCAACTGGCAACCCAACTCAGGCTCGGTTGCCATTCATAATCGGCCTACTAATATTTTATTTTCAAAAATTGAGAAATATGCATTAAAATAATGTTTTTAACTCCAAAAATTGGCATTTATTGCCAAAATATGGAAAATATGCACTTATTGCCAAAATATGCAAAAATATGCAACTACAAATCGATGTCAAACTACTTAAAATTTGATAATTTGCATAGATAATTAGGAAATACCTCTTTATCTATCATCACAAAAAACATGTATGTGCATGAAAATCAGCAAAAACAGCAAATTTGTAGTGCAAATTTGTAATTCCGGTTAATATGCTGATATTGCTTTGCCGTTTAATACTTTAGAAATTTTTCATGCCGATCTCGCTTTAAGTGCTAATTTGCATTTTCCTCAACATCGTTATGCCACAGAAAACAGAAAGCATATAACTATTTCTATATTAATAATAACTTTTTCGAATTGTGTTCATTTATGGTCACAGTAAAAACGCTTACAGTTATTGAACCCTACAGTATGTCCCGTTAGTTCGATCCTAACCCAGCAAATACTTTTGCTTACTGGTAGGCAAAAAAAGTATATGAAGATTTAAGTCGTAACTACTTACAATTTGACTCTACAAATACTTATTTTGTATTTACATATATTTACATATATACATTATACATTATATGCATTATTTACATATATTTATATATCACAGCAATTAACTAGCTATTATATGGTTTACTTGAAGCTAAAAAATAAGTAGTCATTTAAACAAATAAAAATAAAAAAAATGTATACTCATAATGTTTTGTTTATATATTTTCAATAAAATTTTTTTTTAGTCTTTTTTTACCCCAGCTGGGATACGAACCTTTGTTCGTTCAGATATGAAGACAAGAACTTTACTTACTCAGCTATTGTGGACGCATAAGTTTAAGCGACGAAAATTAGTTTTCATATACAAACACATGTTGGCTCAAAAAGTGGTTGTCTACTTATTTTATTAATACATATCAACAAATTGTAACTACCGTGCGGAAAATTTGGTGACAAATGATCTAAAAGTACTCGTCCTATGACTTGAGAAAATGAGACTGATACCAAAAATAAGAAGTAGTGAATGGTGAAAAAAGGCATATTGTGTAAATGGTCACATATTAACCATTTTCAGTCAATTTAGTTGGCACTCTGGCTAGTATTGTAGTAAACGGCACTGAACAACTTCGATGCACCTGGATCTAAGCACAGAAACAAGCCGAGGTAAAATTATCGGCGACGGCGGCTGGGCAGATTTTGGTTCGGCGGCGGCGCACCGACAGAGTTTACGGCGGCTCACCTATTCACGGATATTTTGGAACAAAAGGTAGTAAACAAAAATTTTTCGAAAAAAGTACGCAAATTTGCAACCCAGTCGTGAACAAATTTAAACGAACTCGGCGGCTGGTTTTGAGCAGATGCGAGCCGATGTAATCGGCGGCGGCGCGATAGTTAAAAAAGCAATCGGTCAATACGATCATATATTGCCAAAATTTGTGTTGAAAATTTCTCTTTGTCTAAAATTACATTGATTTTGTAGTTATTTCATTAAAGAAAAAAATTTCAAATTAAACATATTTAGTCCAAGTGGAAAAAATTTAACATATAGTATAATACGGCTATGGCTGAATGGTAGATGCGTCAGACTATCAGTCAGGAGGTCGCGGTTCAAGCCTGCACGGAGCCAATCACTTTTTTTAGTAAACATATTTTGTTGAACAATAATGCATGTGTAATTTTAGGTCGATAATAATCTGTAAAGTGCTGCCGACTATTATCGAACTAATTTTCAACAAAAGTGTTTTAGAGTGTATATAATATTAATTGTATCCCTTAAATGAAACTGCCATGCCACTCATGAACCTGTGCCGTAACTATATTCAGATATTAACTCCAGCTTAACTGGTATCTATAACAATGAAATATAAGTGCGCCTGTGGTCGAGTGGCTAGTGACTAGCCTGTCATGACGGAGCTTGTCGGTTCGAATCCTATCAAAAACACCGCTTAAAAATAAAACACAATTTCTACTTTGGTTTGTAACAATAAAAAAATAAATTAATTGATAATTACAGCTGAATTTCATAATAATATTTATATAATATATATATATATATATATATATATATATATATATATATATATATATATATATATATATATATATATATATATATATATATATATATATATATATATATATATATATATATATATATATATATATATATATATATATATATATATATATATATATATATATATATATATATATATATATATATATATATATATATATATATATATATATATATATATATATATATATATATATATACACCGATTAGGACTCCATAAGATAGTTCAGAGACAAGTTACAAGGTGCATACAAAGTATAATTAACCCCATCCCCATGTAAAAGTGGCTGGTCCGCTTCATAGGAAGTGCTAGAACTTGGACTGGTCCCTACCACCTGGGGGTCGGTCACGTGACATGGTTTGTGTCAGCTCCATTTACCTTTCAGATATTGATAAAAATACGTACTAATTTTATTAAAAACTAAGTAGTACTTCTAATTTGAAGCATAGTAATAAGATAAATAAGTACCACTCATTACTTTGTAAACAATTAATACCGATTACAAAAATGGCAAAAGGTTTTGCTGGGAAGTTATTAATATAGAATATTGGAAGATAATTATGGAAAACATTTCTTTAATGAGCTTGTATTACTAATTAAATTGCTATAAAAAATTTCTATCATCGCCAAATTTTCTATGTAAACTCTCTGTTGATCGTTCAAGTCGGATTTTGATTTTCGGTGTCTTTAAAGACTTGAAGTATAATTTTATGGCAAATATATTTGTAGGACACTTCAGTTCACTTCATCAATAGAGGGTGCTGTTGGCCGAGTAGTTAGCGCGTTTGACTACAAACTCTGAGGTCTTGAGTTCAAGACTAGTTTCAGGCAAGCCAACAACATCATGCATTTTTCTCATGTGCATTGGTGTGTTATTGTGTTGGTTCTTGTTGGACTATTAAGGTGATGAAGGCATAGCACTGAGCACTTTGGCAGTACCGGCAGCGATTACTACTAACATATCCTAATGCACTGTCGGCGAAGTTAAATAACTAATAAAATGGCTGCACAGCTTAAACAACTCAATGCCTCTACTTGACACCAGGGTGGCTTGCAACACTGCTCTGCAAAAAAAGAATGCACAATAGCAGAGTTGTAAATTAATTAAGATTTCTATCTCTCTTCCACTTCACCACCTTTTCTCTCTACACTATCCCTTTCCCAAAGAAGGTAACACATTAATTAATTAACTGGTAGGCATTAATTGCCTGATTGTGTTACTTCTCTTTAAAAAATAAAAAAAATAAAAATATTCAAGAATAGGTTTACGCCCATTTTTAATTAAAAAAGAGACGCTACTGAAATGAAAGAGGTTTTTGTATCCGGAAAATATTTTAAGCTTTGCAGGACCAGTCGTGAAATATTAAGCGAATAATAAAAAAATGGTGTAAATTATGCATATATGAAATGTCACTATGTCTTTATTACTAGAGATGCTAAGGAAAACCTAATGATTTTTTTAAAGAAAAGTAACACAATAAGTAATTAATGCCTACCAGTTAATTAATTAATGTGTTACCTTCTTTGGGAAAGGGATAGTGTAGAGAGAACAGGTGGTTAATTGGGAGAGAGATAGGAAGCTTAATTCATTTACAACCGTGTTATTGCGCTTTTTTTGTAGTTCAGTGCTGCTGCCGCTCTGGTGTTAAGTAGAGACATTAATTTGTTTAATCAGTGTAGCCATTTAATAGTTCTTTTACTTCGGCGACGGTTCTGCTACAATACCGATAAAGGAGAGTGTTGGGAAGTGCATTAGGATATGTTAGTATCAATCGCTGCCGGTACTGCCAAAGTGATCAGTGCTATGCCTTTATCACTTTAACAGTCCAATAACAACCAACACAATAACACACCAATACGCTTAAGAAAAGTTCTTGATGTTGTTGGCTTGCCTGAAACTTGTCTTGAACTCAAGACCTCAAGGTTTGTAGTCAAACGCGCTAATCATTCAGACAACAGCACCCTCCTCGTAAACAGCACTCTTAATTTATCGAAGAACTATGAACAGAAGTCTGTAATATTTTTTAGATTGTTGCCCTGTGTTATTAACAAGCTAAGCCAGATTCTATAGCTTGGTTCCTTATCTTGGTTAGCATGCTTGTTTGTCTATGTTTGCCTAGTTGTGTTTAATTTTATATTTGGTACTTGTTCTCAGTTTAAGCTGCGGCACTTGTAGCTTAAATGCCTTAAAGCTTTTTAGGTTTCAAATCCTTTTTTTCATACAATATTGTACATATAAATGCAACCACACATACATACTTCACATAAATTCAGATAAAATCTCACTATGCATGTAAGTGTGCTCCTTATGTAGCCTTTCAGTCAATCCAAGTTATGATTGCTATTTGCTGCATTATGGTGTAAATGCCATTTAGTTTGTTGACATTTATGTGGTTAAATGTCTGATGACATTTGATGCTCACTCGTACATACGCACACACACACACGCACACAATTATGGCTCAAAGGCGTATTGATTTTTGTTTGTTTGTAATTTGATTTCTAATGTTCATATAAAATTTCTGCTTCATAATAATTGCATTAGAGGATATATAAATTGGCAGTAGCAAACAGAAAATTGTTAAAGTTTTTTGCCGCGATTAAAGCTGTAGGGGCCTTAAGCTAAATTATTAAATCACAGAAGAAATAGTAGTTATATCATATTTTATATGATCTAAATTACTAAAAAAAAGAGGCGGCTACCACTCCCTAGAGAAATAAAAAAAAATTAATAACATTCTTTATAAAAAATATATCAAGTTTTTTTTTTGTAGTATATTTTTAGGAGCTCTAAATAAGCTCAAGTTATATAAACTCACCATATTATTTAAATTGACCTAAAAACACTTTTCTTTCCTTTTCTTTCAGATTCCAATGATATACAGTGCACACACATACAATGTCCAAAAAAGTGCCCAGATGATAGTTATCTCAAGTCTACACTCGATGATGAGGAAGAAGACTTTGAAGACTACGAAGATGAGCTATTGGGTCATGATCCATATATAGAGGAAATTGGACATTTTGAAGAAATTCCTCCCGTAGAGGAGTTACATGATGCCCACTCTCCCCAGCACATTCTTAAAGAGAGACAAAAACGTGAAGTGTTCTTTCAAGAAGACATCGAAAGATGTTGTGATGACCAGAAATGTGTTTGCAATAAGTGCCAAGATGTGCCCAAATGTGCAGAAGGCTATGTGGCTGTAGAAATTCTTGAGGGTCAAGGTGTACCGGGCAACTGTTGTTCGATTTTTAGATGTGTCAAAAAGGAACAGTGTCAGTTAGGTGTTAAACAATCATGGTGGACAAATAAGTGTCGAAAATGTTCCTGTTTCGGTGAAAATGAATTGTGCATTCAGATTTGTCCAGAAGAAGAAATTTTACAGAATTGTTTCTCCGAATATTGGCAAAAGCCCATGATGAATGGAGCTTTTTGGAAAGAAGGCAGGTGTACTAGCTGCTCTTGTGAGCAGGGTGAAAGAAGATGCTTTACACCAGTATGTCCCAAATTGGATTGTAAAGAAACCATAAGATTTGAGGATGAATGCTGTCCGAAATGTATAAATGATGAAATAGATGCTAGACCAGAAATTGTACACAATAAAGAACTAGATTTTGATGAGATTGAAGAAGAAGAATACTCTACAGATGCAACAACCGTAGAAAATCCTTTTGTAAACGTAAATGAAGAGCAGAGTTCTAGCTTCCCTCAAGATCGTAGCAACTTCTCAGCAACTGCTGAAAATACAATTAGTGAAACTCAAACAACTTCGCCTTTTGTGGAAGCAATAGAAAATTCCACAGCTTTAGTTATTGCGGGGATAATAAATGAAATTTCTGCCATTTTACAAACAGAGCCAGTTGAATCTACTACTGCTACTTCTCTATCATTGTCCAATTCTACCTTGCCTTCAATTTTAGAAAATACATCTACTGCTGTAACTTATAGAGAAGAGTCCACAACTGAAGTACTACAGGAAGATAACTCCTTAATAGCTGTTAATACAACATCAACAGAAGGGCCAAAATCTATACCAGAAAATGAACTTGATTCTACCACTGATGCCACGTCTACTGAAGAACCAAAATCTATAGTAATAATTCAACAAAATATCTCTTCTACTATTAGTACCACGGAGGAAGTGCACATAACCTCAACAGCTACCACAGGCATGTCAGAAGAGCTTACTACTGAAGACACAACAAGCCCAGCTACTGCAATATCGAAACTTTCACAAGAAAATTCCAGCTTAACTTCAACGACTTATATGGAGAACACATCTGGCTCCGAACCAGCTAGAATTTCGCCAACACCTTCTACAACTGATACGCCGATAGATTTTTCTACTTCTATTGCTACAGATTCTTCTACAGAAATTGACAAGGCTTCCACAACTAATGATCCAACTGACAAACCAGTGACTCCCTCAGTTATTTTTTCAACTTCTGCACCAACTACAACCAGCCGTTCATCGGAATCTACCACTATAAATATGATCTCATCTTCTGCACAGCCTAAAACATCCACTACATACCCTACAAATACTCCCCCAGACTCAACTTCATCACCAGCTGCTCTAACATCTTCATCCTCCACCCAATACTCTACAGCATCTACAACCTCAACTACATCTTCGCCTCACTCAACAAGCAGCGATTTCACTACAACAACTTTCAAACGAGAAGAATCAACTTCAACATCTACTACCACATCTCCAGAACCTGTAAGACCCCTGTTTCAGTCTTATGGCGATATTATTGCAGATGAGGGCAAATCGAGCACTCAAAATCAAATGCGCATTATGTTCGATGAAATCGACTATGTGGTCATGATTGTACTTTTCATCGGCTCCCTTTTGTGCATTTCTTTGGGTTTGATAATACGTCATACAAAAAATCGTAAGAAAATGTACTCTAGCATACCAAATTCGGAAACGAGTCTTAGTCAAACTTCTACCAATACCGTAATGACTGTGTAGATGTGATATCATTATGGCAATAGATTTGAATGAGTTAGGACCCTAAGTTACAACCAAAACTTGGCATGAACTTAGATTAAGTGTCGAACTGGGTCTTAACGTGTTCAACTGGACAATTTGACATTGAAAATTAGTGGTACAATGTAGGGATGAGTAACGAGTACAAGATAAATTGGTTTTTTAAGTACAATTGTATAGAAAAACTCTTTAAGACCCAGTTCAATTTCGTCACTTGTGCTAAGTTCCTGCCAAGCTTTGATTATGCATAAGGCCGTTATAATACATAATTTTAAAATGATCTTAAATAGAAATTATTAAAGGAGGGAAGCGAGAAAGATATTAGAGGTATTCACAAGGGTATACTAATTGTTGTATCGGTTGCACGAGGTAATAGTTAAACGTGATCAAGGAATTTGCTATTGACAACTGATATTGCTGTTATACACCCCTATGAATGCCCTTATTTTATTAGGAATGAGATTTTTGGTATAGTGATTTAGAAGGAATTAGCAGGTTACAATAATATCAGATATAGTATAGTAAAATGAGCATTTCACTTTGCGATTCCTATAGGATGCCATTTTTCCACCTGTTTAGTTACACATGTGCTCGTGACTTCAAGTTTGAGTTTTCGGGGGAGGTAGGAAACGTCCACTATCTTGAAAATAAGACAGTAACTATTTTTTTTAGATTATCTCGTAAGCTATAAGGAATATGAAATTGTTTTAGAAGCTTTCTTTTAGACAATAATATTAGCTACAACTCCATTTAACACCTTTTGGCTTTAAATCGTACAATTAAAAAGTTATAGATAAAAACATCTTGAAAATTAAGCGATTTTTCTCTTAAAAATGTAATAACTCTATTGTTATTGATATTACCGAAATAATTATTAAGCGCTTTTTATAGAGTGCTTTTTAGCAAAAATATGTATATACATATGTGGCTTTCCACTCCACACTGAAAGAATTTTGTTCATAAATTCTATGAATTTTTACATTAATCCAATGAAAAACTTCATTAAAACTCAACCAACCTCATGCTTCGTTGGATTAATGAAAAAAGTTTCGTTAAATTAAAAAGTTATAGATAAAAACATCTGGAAAATTAAACTATTTTCTCTTAAAAGCGTAATATCTCTATTGTTATTGATTTGACCGAAAAATGTATTAAGGGCTTTTTTATTTAGAGCTTTTTAGCAAAAAATTTTATATACATATGGGGCTTTCCACTCCACACTGAAAGAATTTTGTTCATAAATTCTATTAATTTTTACATTAATCCAATGAAAAACTTCATTAAAACTCAACCAACGTCATGGTTTCTTGAATTAATGAAAAAAGTTTCATTAAAATTATTTTAATAAAAACTTCATTATATATATGAAATAATTTCACTGATCTATTGTAATAATTTCGCTAAACTAATGAACATATTTAATAGTTTCGGTGAAATTATTTCATGGTATTAATGACACTGTCTCATTATTTTAATGAAACTATTTAATAATTTTAATGAAATTCTATAGTTATTTTTATGATATTTTGTCATTATTTTACTGAAATTATTTCATTGTTTAAATGAAATTATTATATTACCAAGTAGCTTTATTAGGTTATCTCTTTTATTGACTATTTTAATGTATTAACAGTCCCATACTTACTCTAGACGCCAATGCACATCAGAAAAATTGTATGATGATGACCGCTAATAGTATCGAATTCACACTATGGATTCTCATCATTCGCTTTATAGGCAACGTTTTAACTACTTCAGCCAACTGCACTGTTAAAACGATGTGTGTATAAGTGTATAATAATAAGAGAGAGTACAACAACAACAAACATATAAAATGACAAAATGTTACTGTCGTGAATCCAATGAAATTTTCCAACGAAACTATGAAAGCTATTGAAGCAATTCCAAAGAAATTCTGTCACAATATTGGCGAAATTTCATTAGAATTGTGAAATATTTCATTAGAATTGTGAAGAAAATCTAACGAAATTGTTTCATTGGAGTTATGAAGAAAAATTCTTTCAGTGCAAATGGGATGGTTCGACAAAAAATTTTTTTTAATTGTCCTAATGCTGTGGTATATTTTAGTACACCTTAAAAGAGCCTAAATGGACCAGCATTTCGAGATTTTGTGATAACTCGCTTAAAAGATATTAAATCTTAAAAAAAATCATTTTTTAGTTTTTTGCTCATAACTTTCTTAATAATGGTCCAAATGGGAAAAAAAAGTTTTATTTGAAATTTTTGTTTTTCGATATTTATTCCAAAAAAAAATATTGAAATTTTTTGAAAATAAATGTATCCTTAGATTTTTTGAAAACTTCTAATTTTTAACTTCAGTCCACCCAACAACTCTTAATGCCTTTCCGATTTTTTAAGTCTTGTGTTTATGGTATACGATATATTCAGCACTTTTATGTAAAACACAACACTTTTATGTAAAACACAACTCTTCGCTGTACTTGTCGTTTTGCTTCTTTCTTAAAAAAGGCAAAAAACTACCCCTCAGTGTTGATGTAGCGGGCTAAAATGTTGAACAAAAATATTTGGCATAAAATTCTGCTATAGGTTCTTAAAGCCACTCAAGCTCCAAACTCAACTGGAACTCATTAGAAATCAGTTAAAACTTAAAATATGTTTAAGGGTTAATTTGGTACTTACTTACAATTAGTACTCAGTAAGGAAATCTCGTAAGCCTTACGTTTAAGGTATAACACCTGTCCAGCACTTTTATATAAAACACCAGGAGGAACATTTTTGTAGAATAATGTTGCCCGTTATATCACCGCTGAAGGAGAGTTTTTTGCCTTCTTTTTAAGAAAGGGGCAAAATGACCCATACAGCGAAGAGTTAGAGGGATAAAACATTCTACAAAAATGTTGCTTTTGTTGTTCTACAAAAAACTGCTGAACGTATTGTATACCGTAAATACAAGACTTAAAAGATTTTCTTATGCTTTATAGAAAAAAAAACAAAAAAATGTTTTTTTAATTTTCAAAAATCGAAAAAATAGTAGTTATAGAAAGAAGGCCCACTACCGGACCGCCCTTAAAAGTTTTCGGGTAGATAGAAGCTAAAAATATGAATTTTCTAAAAAAATCGAAGGATACACATATTTTCAAAAATACGATTTGAAGTTTCAACCCCAAAAATCAAAATCAAAAAAAATTTCAAAAATGTTTTTTTATTTTTTTCTGGAAAAAATATCGAAAAACGAAATTTAAAAAAAAAATTCCATTTTGGACCATTATTAAGAAAGTTATGAGCAAAAAAATTAAAAACAAGTGATTTTTTTGAAGAGTAATCAAAAAATCTCAAAATTTACCAGGAAGGCCCATTTGATGGGTACTAAGAAATATCACAAAACTAGGGCAATCAAAAAAATTTTTTTCAAACCGTTCGATTTGACGTGGAATGCCCCATATATGTCTACGGGTTTCTTCATTACTTGAGGTGTTTTTTAAGACTGCTCAAACTTGGTTTGAAATACTTTATAGCCAAGGGACGTAGTACAAAAAAAATCGATGAAATAGGAGCGGGGCAGGACTACCTTCCATAGAAAATACATCTGGTACATATAAAGTAATTATCGTATATCTGGAGAAATATATTATAGAGAGTATTTCATTTTGCTGTAATAGAGTTAAAAGCCAGTATGAACAGTTGCACATAAAATTGACAGGCTAGGAGCGGGGAAAAGGGTACCTCCCATACAAAGTAATATATAAAATTTTAAAAATCGCATTGGAGGTACCCTCTATCCCAGTGCTACCCCAACAATTTTCTGTGCCACTATTATTTCAGTTAAAGACTGTCACTGATATACAGTATGTAGTTCCCCAGATATGATATAATAAAAAATTGGTTTGCATGCGAGGTACAATTCTCTTCGAAGCTATCCAGTCAATTTTTCATTTAAGTACGTACACCGTAATGTACCGTAATATTTAATGTACTTCTCCAGATATACGATAATTAGTTATTTTATTACTTTGTATAAGAACTAACCCTGCCACCACTCATATTTCATAAATTTTTTGCTGTACTACGTAACTTGACTATAAGGTAATTCACACCAAGTTTAAACACAAACTTATACAGTTCTCATATTTTTGATGTAGCTTTATTGGTTTTAAAGTACAAAGATGCATATTATGCTTGACTTTGTGGCTCTAAGCCACCGCAATGATTGAAGGAAATCCTAAAATTGTATATGGCTGATTCTCATTCTAATCGTACATTTTCTGTTTTTTTTACCAATGTAGCTAAGATATATATGAGAAAATAGGATTTTTATTATAGTTTTCTCTTCATTCAATGGCTCCTGAAATAATGTTATATTTTTCGATTTGTTTAACGTTTTTTTATCTTGAGCGTTAGTTACATTTGATTTCGCGGTTGTTCCAGCAATGATTTTTGCGAAGAAAATACACCACAAAAAATGAGTATAAGGTTTGAAAGCACTATACATTTACTCTCTAACCACAAAAAAATTATAATAATCGCAGGACGAAATTAAAAGTTATGACCACTTTTTCAATTTTGACTTGGTTGCACATGGAAAAGCAAAAAGTTTGTATGTTTTAAAATAATTCTTTGCAAACGTTTATACATAAGCAAAAAGTAGACTAACTCTTCTTTCAAATAAATAAGACTTATTTTAATCAAATTGACCAACACTGTGAAAAATTATGTCAATTTCAAATAATTTTTTTGTAGCACAATACGACCTACGACAAAATACGACATTCTTAAAAAATATAACAATCCACAGTGCATAAGAAGCAAAATTTTTTCAAAGAAAACCAGAAATTTCCTTCAGCCGCGGTTAACTTTTTTAACGTCCTAAAATTTATAGATAAATTATATATAAAAATTTTTTTTCGTAACGCTCTATACATTTTTATACGTATTAATGAAGCGTACTAAAAAAGCGTAACGCTCAATACACAAGACTCCGGACAAAGAAAATTTAAAAAAAAATTATAATTTCTAATATTTTTCAACAATTTTATGTTTGAAATAAGAGAACCAAATGCAAACGTTCTAGGACCGTTATAAATTTAATCTCGTTTTTAGAAAAATTCATAGTTTCTTAATGCGGATAATCAACAGCATGCATTACGGACATGCCATTTTGTATGAAAAGAGGAAAACCAGCACTTTTGTTTTTTGTTTTTAACACATAATGGGCAGTCTTACACAAAAAAGAAGCTTATGTACATTTATTTATAATCTGTTAAATCATACTAAAACAGTTTTCATGTTAAAATGTATGCGCTTATTTTATAAAATATTTTACTATACTTTCAACGGACACGAAAAAAGCATTTGAAATGAGAATGAGCGATATATCAAATTTTTTATTAAAAGCAGCTCTATAAAAAGCTGTGAATAATTTTTATGCTAATATCAATAACAACAGAGTTATTAAGATTTTTAAAGAAAAATCGTTTAATTTTCAAGATGTTTTTCTCTATAACTTTTTAATTGAATCGGTTATTTCAGAAGCCCGTCAAAGACATAGGAAAAGTACCTCAGTTGGATAATATTATTATCTAAAAGAAAGCTTGTTATAAAATTTTAATATTCCAGTTTACGAGATAGTCTAAACAATTTTTCACTCACTTATTTTCAAGACAGCGGGCACTCCCTACCTCCCCTGACTACAAAAACTCAAATTTAAGCTCACGGTCATATGTGTGGGAAAGGGTTAAAGATTTGTTACGGATTAGATACTTTATACGGAAAATTTTGTAAAAAGCGTTACGAAGGGGGAGAGGGGGGGGGCGGTGTGAGGAGTATAAAACATTCAAAAATAGCGTTACGTGACATGTGAATAGGCCCTAAACACAAAAAAAATTCCATCCTATATGAAATGCTAAGTTGGCCTTTTTTTATTAGTATAAAGTATTTAGTTTTTCTTTTCTCTTTGTTGTTTTTGTAACTTTAATAAACAATAATAACTTTTTGATTAACTGTTATAAATTTGTAAGTAACCCTTATATCTTTCTCACCATACAATAGCTAATCACTAAAATGTAAAAACTCTTACGGAACTGTTATACACTTTACTGGTTTAATATATTAAATAAACTATTATAACACATTGAAGAAATTTTCAAAAGCAAAAAAATTAAACTACCTATTAAACGGTTATAAACTTTTTAAACTGTTATAAACTGCTATAAACTGTTATACTTGATGAAAAATTCCTTTAAAAATCACAGTTCCAGCAAGAAAGTTGAACAAAAATTTTTTATTATCAATTATTTATTTTTATTTTCTCTTATTATATTCTTTTTTTATTGTATAAATGATTGATTTCGTGTTTTTTACATAAGCTACATAATTACAATTCCATTGTTTATCGCACATTTTTTATTGATTTTTATTTTTTTTATTGTTTAATTCTTTACCACAAAAATACCAAATTATTTTTATAAATTTTTAGTAGGCGTATTATTTTCTGATTTAACTATTGTACTTTTTGTGTGTCTGTGTATTTTTATTATAGCACATTAAAAAACAATTAATTATTTATTTAACATTGATAACTGTTTATCAAAATAACAATTTAAATATTTAAATTTAAATGCGTAATGCTTAAAAATAAAGCAAAATTTGACTAAAGTATTAAATCAAAGTTAATACACTTTTCATTACAAACAATCAAAACAAATTTAAATATTTATGTTAAAATATTAAGATTTTAAGTATGTACTTTAAACTATTATTTAAAAAAAGGTATATGCTTACAAAAGTTTATAGACCATTTGCACCAGATTGTGAATTGGGCTATTAACCCAATTCACAATATTGTACAAATATGGTCCTGCATCGTAGCATTTGCAAAATGGTATAGTATATTGATACTCACCACTTAACAATTGCTAGTGGTGAGTATAAATATACTCTACTATTTTGCAAATGCTACGATGCAAGACCATGTGCATAAGATTGTGAATTGGGCTATTGTGTTTATTATTTAGAAATTATCGTTCTCTATTTTTTACAAATTCTTTTTTAATAAACACTATGGAGAGGTACAACTTTGCTTTTGCCTGTTATACTGTACAAATAAAAGCAATTTACGAGTATTAGCGCTTTGAAAGCTTAGGTCTATCCCTTATTTTAGCGAGAGTTAAAGCTCCCGCCATTTTGCATATTGTTATAATGAATTGGCATAACAAATCTTATAAATCCTTCTAGTTTAGGTGTAAGGTGTATTCAGCAGTTTTATGAAAAACACAATCAGCCCAATTATGAATTTTCCCGTGGAGTTTTTTCTCTTCCCATTTATTTGTTTCCCGGGAAAACCCCTCCTGTTCTAAAAAGCCGGGAAATAAACAAATAAGGGAGAGGGAGAAATCTGGATCAGCTGTTCAGTGTTTACATTTTATTCTGCACTAACGCACGAGCTCAGTAATAGAAATTAATAAAAAAAAATTATGTTTTCATTGATAATAAGATTGTGGGTTAATATAAATATTTGTTTTTGCATAAATAAAAAATAAATTGTACAGCATAGTCACTCAGAAGCTCTCGGAAGAACTTTATGCTGAGGAAGTGAAACAAAAACTGGGTCAGGGCCAGATGCATTAAATCCCCAATGATTGTGTGTAAAAAGGAAATTGTAAATTTTTTGAGCCGCAACAAATCTCCCATTTACCCATTATGTTAACTCAAAGGAGGCGTGTAAAATTTAGTGTGTCTTAAGCTCTTCTTCCGAAGTAGTTCATGTTTTTGGATAAAAATGACTAAAACAAGAGAGAAATATAATATTTCGGTGTTTATTCAATCTTATTGTCCTAAATAAATCGTTTCACAACATTTTTTAATTTGAATTTTAAATTTTTGCATGAGTTCCCTGCAAAATGCTTGGGAAAAATTTTTTCAAGAATTTCTCTTTCTATCATATTTACAGAATACTTACTTTTTTCCCTGGGAGTTTTTTCCCGGGAAGATTGTAATTTATAATAGGAGGAATGGGAAAAGAGAAAATTTTCCCGGGGAGATTTTATTTAGAATAGGGGAACAGGGAATAGGGAAAAACTTCCGGGGAATTCTTATTCATAATTGGCCTGCATGAGAAACATTTTTGTGAAATTTTACTAGAAGTCTTCAAAAATACCAAAGCTTAAAAATGCTCTGTGACGCCAGAAGTTTAACGGGTGTACCACATAATCCCCAAACACAAAATCCCCAAGCTCAAAATCCCCAAAAACAAAATCTCCAAATTCAAAATCCTTAAATTCAAAATCCCCAAACATAAAATCACCATGTACAAAATCCCCAAGCACAAAATCCCCATTTTCTGTGTGAAATACATTTAAATTAGGTTTAAAATCGCCCAGATTTTAAACCTAATTTAAATGTATTTCACACAGAAAATAGATATTTTGTGTTTGTAATTATTTCTGACATTAAAACTCAAAATAAATTTTATGCTAAATTTACAAATATTTATTAGATATAATAAATATTTATAATATAATATTTTCATGAATAATATTTTCATGAATTAACTTTTTGTTCCATTTACTCGTACCTAATAAATATTTGTTAATTTATCATAAATTTTTTTTTTGAGTTTTAATTTCAGTTTGGGGATTTTCTGTTTGGGGATTTTTTGGCACTTTCGCTAAAGTTGGATTTTGGGGATTTTATGCTTGGGGATTTAGAATTTGGGGATTTTGAATTTGGGGATTTTGTTTTTAGGGATTTTGTGCTTGGAGATTTTTTTAGGTTGGGGATTTAGTGTTTGGGGATTTTGTTTTTTGGGGATTTTGTGGCACTCCCAAATTTAACGGCTAATTTCGTACTTATTCAAAGTTAGTACTAAAATAACATATGAAAGGATTATATGAGGCTATTGTCTGTGTTAGAAATATGTCTTGAGTAAAATTTCACTATAAACCACCATACACGCAGAGAAAAGATATGGTTGTGGCATGGTTGGGTCAATAATGTGATGTTTCCCGATATAGCTTATGGTTGTGGCAAATAAGCTATTATCGTTTTAAATAATTGTGAACCTTGAATAGTTTACGACAAAAAACTAAAGATTATTTAATTATGACATTATTAGCATTTATATTAATAGCAATATGGTTGAGATTAACAATTATATATTCTTAACAAAATTCTAGCTACAATCATGGCATATTTAAAAATTCAACAACAGTATGGTTTTATAACAGTAAAATATGAAGCTTGTCTATACTCTTTTAAAGCAGTTTGTTAGCAATCAAGCTATGGTTACACAAGAGTTATTGTTCTATATTTTGGTTGAATGCGTTTTTGCGAGTTTTTTGTTTTACTTGAGAGCTGTTGGTTTGTTTTTATGTGTGGCTTACTTTGAAAAAATAAAAAAATAAGTTAAAAATAACAAAAACGGAAAAAGGCTGGCCATGTTCTGAAAAGCATTTCTTTTTGAAATCGCAAAATTTCAAAGAAGAAAAACACTGTTCTTGATAATTCCTCCATTGGACGACAAAAAATGTAGGAACGATTTTTGTTTAAAAATCTATTGATGAGTTGGCATTAGCAACCAATGAAATGCCGGTAAATACGATTCACTATAATATTGTGCAAAAGGGGGACCTTAGCTCCACCACAAAATAAAGGCCAGATGTAAACTTTCAAAACACCGATACACATATACATATATATTTTTATTTTGATCCCCTCTGGCGTAGTCGGTTGTCAGAACCTTGCTATTCTTTTAGTGTTGTGCAGTCTTATTGAAAGTGTTCAATGTTTTATTTGAAAAAAACAACATTATGATTCAAATCAAAATCGATTGATGTTTTTATTAAAATATTATTACATGGCATCTAATATTTGATTTTATTGTCTATCATCTCTACCATAAAAGGTCAAAGCAAACTTGTCCACTAAATATTTTCTTCTTATTTTCTAACTCATTTTATTTTAATTAATTTATTTTGAATTTTTAGCATTAAAAATGTGATAATTTTTTATTAATTTTATGAAAAATATATTTATATGTAAATTTAAGCTGATTATTTTTTTAAATCAAAGTAAAATTAAACAAACGAAATATGTATAAATAAATTTATTATTATTATTATTTATAAGAAGTATTATAGAAAATTGTATGTATTATTTAAACGACTTTAAAATTATGCACTTTTTATTTAACTGAAAAAGAAATGAAAGAAAATTTGCATATTTAACACCTTAATGCAAAAACTTTTATCAAATTCCATACAAAATTTTACTTATTTTTAAGGAAAAAATTCACAATTTCTGGGATTTTTTTTTCTAGAAAGAAAATTTCAAATTTCACTCTTATATAAATAAATTTTAAATTTTAGCTGTAAGTAAAATTTAAACTTTTATTTTACTTAAAAAAAACTGTATACATTAAGTATATTATAAAAAGTAGAAACTAATAGTTATAATTGGATTATATATAATTTAAATTGGGTTTCAACTACCGATACGATTGGAGGCATATTTGTTGCAAAAAAAATAGTTCTCTAAAAATTTAAGCATAATTGAAAAGAAAAATCATTTTATGCAAAAGAAAACTCTGCTAGAAAAACGATGTATTTTTATGATATTTTTTTATAAAATTGTAATTAACTTTTTTATTTAATTAACTATGACTGAAATTCATTAAAGACCATTTTGTTTGCAATTTGTCAAAAAGAAAACAAAAAATTTAAATACTTAACAAAAAAAATTTTGTAAATATTTTTATTTAGTTTAATTTTGTAGTTACATATTTTATCGTTTAATTTAAAATTTTTAAATAAATTATATTAAATATTTCATTTAAAGCAATAAGAGCTTGGTGTTCTTTTTTATATAGAAGACCAGCACTTAGGGGATGGTACCTACTCATTAGTACTAAGTACACTTAGCAGAAAATCAGAGTAGACTTATTCACAATCTTGTGGAAATGGTCTTACATCGTCTATTGATATTCACCACTAACAATTGTTAAGTGGTGAGTATTAGAGTCCGACCGAAACCAGTTTTTTGAGGCCGAACCCGAAAGGAACTTAATATTCGGCCAAAAGGCAGAATATTCGACCGAATCCGAATTTTACCGAAACTTTTTTAACATTAACTAATATTCATCCCAATTGTGAATTTTCCCGGTGAGTTTTTTCCCTTCCCATTCATTTGTTGCCGGGGAAAATCTTCCTATTCTAAATGAGGGAGAGGGAAAAGTCTGGGTCAGCTGTTTAGTGTTTACATTTTATTCTGCACTAACGTAAGAGTTCAGTAATATAAGTTAATAGTGGTGTGTATAAAGGAAATTGTAAATTTTTTAAGCCGCAACAAATCTTCCATTTACCTATTATGTGAACTTAAGTAAAGGAGGCGTGCAAAATTGAGTGTTTTGAAACTTTCTTCCGAAGCAGAAGTAGTTAATATTTTTGAAGCGCATGTTTGCAAGGCGTGTATAAAAATTTCTAAAACAAGAGAGAAATATAACATTCCGCTGTTTATTTAATCTTGTTGTCATAAATAAATGCTTATACAATTGTTTCACAAGTTTTAAGGAATTTATTATTTGACATATTCGAGTATGTTCTGTATTTCATGTGGAATTAAAATGTTCGGAATTATCAACGCATTGTTGTTGCAAATTAATATTTATAACAGCAATGCTTTGATAATTGCGCACCTTTTAATTTCCGGGGAAATTGTAATTTATAATAGGAGGAATGGGAAAAGAGAAAATTTTCACGTGGAGATTTTATTTAGAATATGGGAACTAGAGATGAGCGATCCCGTGATTTTTAAGGAACATTGTGAACAGTGAACGTGATTTAAAAATCACGGTTACCTAAAAAAAATTGTGATCACTGTTTTCAGTTCTCTTATAGCAATGTAATTATTAACACACACATGCATCTCTACAACAAAAACGGCAGATTTAAATACGCCTTAAGATATACTTTGAATTTTAAAAATAAATACTAATAAGGAAGAAGAGAACAAAAGAAATAGCAACGCTATACGTTTGTTGTTATTGTACGCAAATAAAAACGTTATTACCCACACAAACAGTGAAATATCATAAGTTTCTGTATGTAACAAATAGAAAAGAACAACTTTGCAAGTAGCAGTTACTTGACAAATTTTGTCACAACTGTGAATAGTGATTTTTCAGTAACAGTGATTAAATCACAGGTACTGAAATATCGCTCATCTCTAACGGGAACAGGGAATAGGGAAAAAACTCCCGGGGAATTGTTATTCATAATTGGGCTGATTGACATTTTTAAAATTTATAAGAATTAAAAAGTCATTTATTTTATTAACGGCCCTTTTCACAATGTGATTAAAAGTTAACGTGGTCTTTAACGGCAAATTCGGCATACAAAACTTCCCGTCAAATTATACGTTAACTTTTAACCGTACTCTGTGAAAAGGGGCGTAAGAGTATGGGTGAGTTCCAAAACATCAAAATACATTGTAGTGATGCGACTTTACTTTGTTTACAAAAACGAAACAAATAAGACTTCGCATCACTACAATGTATTTTGATGTTTTGAAACTCAACCAATTTCTACATATATACAGTGTCAGTCACAATAATAGCAGAAATTGAATATATTTTAGTCCATCGGACAAAAATTTGACTTACACATTTACGAGGAATGACTAATAAAAACTTGGCATAAACGATAAATAGAACTGGAATATTGGGCTTTGTACACATACATTTAGGAGTCTTTCATCACTCTATTGATGACGTTACAAGAGCTCCAATCAAAAAGTTGAGTCGGAATAACTAAGAGGCTGATAAGCTGAAATATTTTTTTGAACCCATACACATTTTGTACAAAGCAAATAAATAAAAATATACTATATTTTATCCAATTTATTTAGAAAAATATATATAAATAAAGTGCCTCGCAAAAGTAAGAAAACATCGCGCTTAAACTCCTTTACAGAAACGCAGTCAAAAACAGAAAGTTTCCTCAAACTTCAGGACAAAGGTTCAAGTCTGTTAAGCGTTGAAGAAACAAAATTGAAAGACGAAGAAATGTTTCCATGTGAAGCTAATGTTGATGAAGAAATTGAGCTTGAGGAATTAAAAAATAAGCTTCAAAAGCCGTTATCAAGGTAAGTTATTGTACACAATTTTTTAGGGAAAGTCTTTATAAAAATCGTTTCTAGAACCTCTTTGTTGATCCAGGATTATTTAGAATTTAAGGCGGCCCGTTGCTTACAACGTTTTGTACGCGGTTGGTTGTACCGCACCAAATATAGGCGCCAACGCTTGGCTGCTATTAAAATTCAAACAGAATGGCGTCGTTTTTACTGCCAGCGCATGTACTTTCGTAAAGTCGAAGAGACTTTACAGCAACGTATTGAGCAACATTTCTATCGAGCGGCACAAAAGATTCAGGCTTTTTGGCGCGGCTGGTGGGTGCGTCATTATATACACGATTTTTCGCGTTTGCAACGTTTACAGTTGTTGGCAGGAGAAGATTTACTTTATTGTGTGGCCTTTAAATTACACCATTTGCTAAGAACTCATCAGATACCGGGAGTGTATTCTTTAAGAAATAGCAAGTATGTCTTAAAACGAAAGATTATGTGCCATTAACAAAATTTTTATATTTTTAAAAGCGTTTTGTCCAAAGTGGAAAAGCTTTTAGCCTCTTTAAGGTTTACAAAATATAATCAAAGTTCAATTCAAGCCATGAACCAATATCGCTATGAAAAGTCAGAAGCTAAAAAACAACATAAGAAATCGGCATTTGGAACCAAAATACCTTTTACGGGACCAGATGTAAGCAATGTGTGTGCCCAGAAGTGCACACCACTCTATAGTGCAAAAGATGTTGATATCAGAATGGCTAAAATTTTACAAATGTATGAGGAAGCAAGTGTAAAAATATCTAAGCCGCGTGTGTTAAAGAAAAAATCGGGTTAGTATGCGTAAAAAAAGATCTTTAAGTTATTTGTAACACAAAATAACTACAATTTTAATTAATTTACGATTACCCATTGACAAAGAGTAATCTCTCCTTCATCTCTAAAGGGATTCGAACCTGCAATTCCATGATTAAAAAACTAACAAACAGCATTTGATCAGGATAGAGCGATATTCTCTTTCAGCGCCCTTTGGTCGACTCTTTCTTAGTGCTTTTGGCACTATTTGTTGTTTTTGTAACAGCTCTACTCCTTTTGCTGGGAGTTCCTTCCTGAAAATATTACGGTTTTATGGTATCAGTATTGTGGAGGTGTGTCATCGGCTGGAGGTTGTAGTTGAAGAAACCTTGCCACCTCAATTGAACAAATGCGCAGTATCATGGGGTCTTTGTAGGCAATCTGGGTATCTGTTTATGGCACCTGGAACTATTCGTACCTGGTAGTAGTTCAGGATACTGTTCCATCCGCTCCTTAACTGTGCCAGTATTGAGCGGGATTGTTCAGGCAACCGGCACTCACTGTCTGAAATCGTGGGGGATCGAGTATTGAGAACTCGGTTCCATCTATAACTATTCACAGTTTCGTTGATCGACTGTAGATACAACATTTTTATGGCCTTCGCTACAGACACCGGGTTGACGTCGGATGGAATGACGTTTTTGATATCCTCGCGATATCGCCGAAAATCTCATCGAATGTGACTTGGAAGAGGGCCCTGCATCAGATTTGATGATTTGGGTGGGTTGGCAGGTGATAAGCCATCAGGAACTGCTTTGTTAGCAGTACATTATGCTGCCTCATGGGTAGTATTAATGTCTCCTCATGCAGATGTTCTATGTTAGTCATTTGTACACATTCTGTTGCGATTCTGAGTGCATTATTTTGTGTTGTTTGCAGCACTCACCATTGGGTGTCACTAAGGAATGAGGTCCATGTTGCTACTATGACCTCCATGTTCATGTCCCAAGAAGTTCCTGAAAGTACTTTTAGGACCATGGTTTACGTGGCTGCCTGCACAGAAAAAAATAGACAAGAGTTATATTCAATAAAACCATGTTATTAAAAAAAAATATGAATTTCAATAACATTTATCTTTAACATAATAAAATATTTCGTTGTAAGTATTTCTTTTCCATGCCGGTTATTTCTTTTCTTTTTATACATAAGTACTTAAAGCAAGTTGTATCCCATAAAAAAACAAATGGGATATGGCTCAGCTAGAGAGTGTATGCTTTACGTCCGGAAAGCCCGGGTTCGTATTCCAGCCATGTCAACATTTTTTTAATTTATATATTTATTTTTATTTTGAAATAATTTTGTTATCAATATAGGGGAATTCTTTATCACAGGAAATTTGAAAAAAAAATTATTGAATACCGGGATTTTTGTTATCAAAAACGAAACTTATTTTTTTCTGTGTGTTACGCACAAGCATTCAAGTAGAATTAATAAGATTCGGTTTCGACATTTAGGACGATATTTCGGGATTTCACGTTTTGGTTTATACAGGTGGCATGCGATGAGAAGTTAAGGAGGCTGTCAAAGACTACACCTAGGATTTTGGGATTTTTACCTTAGGTATAAGTTTGCCTTCGAGAGAGATGTCAAGTGTGATTCTTATTTCTTCGTCCGAGAAGTGAAAAGTGACACCGACGATTTTGATGGAGATAGCGTCAAGTTACGTTCTTGCAGGAAGTTTGTGATGGTGGCCAGGTATTGCGTTATTTTCGCACTTATGTCGGGAATGTTTGCGCCGGATGACATGATAGTGCACTCATCAGCATATGACACCAACGAGACTGCCCGGGTTGGGGTGGGAGTTTTAGCAAGATAGATATTAAAGAGTATAGGTGATAGTACTCCTCCTTGTGGAACACCCATTTTTATCTTGCAGTAACATGATTTTTAGCCTCTAAGCTGTACTTTTGGCAGGGTAGCTAGCGCTTTTGACTACAAACCTGAGGTCTTGAGTTCAAGACTAGTTGCAGGCAAGCCAACAACATCATGCATTTTTCTCATGTGCATTGGTGTGTTATTGTGTTGGTTGTTGTTGGACTGTTCAAGTGATGAAGGCCTAGCACTGATCACTTTGGCAGTACCGGAAGCGATTAGTGCTAACACATCCTAATGCGGTTCACAGCACCCTCCTTCGTCGGTATTGTAGCACTGTCGGCGAAGTAAAAGAACTAATAAAATGGCTACACAGCTTAAGCAACTCAGTGCCTCTACTTGACACCAGAGGGGCTTGCAACACTACTGTATAAAAAACGCGCAATAGCATGGTTGTAAATGAATTAAATTTTCTATCTCTCTTCCACTTCACCACCTGTTCTCTCTTTACTATTCCTTTCCCAAAGAAGGTAACACATTAATTAATTAACTGGTAGGCATTAATTGCCTGATTGTGTTACTTCTCTTTAAAAAAAACAACACCAAACGCTTGCCTACCATTGAGATAGTTGGAAATCCAGCGTTTGATGTCGTTGTGATGGATGGAGCTCAAGATATCTTCAATCAACAATGAGTGATCGACCATGTCGAATGCCTTAGATAGATCCAATGCCGTCACAATTGTGCGTTGACAAGGTCTATGTTGATTGAGGCCATTAGCGATCTGGGTAGCTATCAAATTTAAAGCTGTCGTGATGCTATGGGCTTCCTGCTGTCAGGGATGGCAATAGTAGGGTCTCTAAAACCTTTTCTAAGGGCGATAGGAGGGAAATCGGGCGATAAGAGTCTTTCCGAGTAGCGGGCTTGTCGAGTTTCAGGATAGGGATGATCCTTGCAACCTTCCGGATATCTGGAATCACCAGTTGGCGAATCAAGAGCTCTGGGATTCCTGCAAGAAAATCCAATGCTAATTCACCGAGTTTTTTCAGCATCACCATAGAGATACCATCGGGTCCAAGGGCTTTGGAAGGTTATGCTTTCAACTTCACTGGGGGTGAAGAAGCGGCACTCAGAGTCATATTTGAGACTCTTGGCTCTCCGGGCTATAGCTCTTTTGAACCGTTTCTGCGAAATGGGATGTTCGACGAGTTGTCGGCACAACAAAGTTGCACACTTTTTTGCATCTATATGTTATGCGTTGTTGAAGCCAATAGCTGCGAGATTTTTCTGCTTATTCGATCCAGATAGACTTCTGATCGTTGACCGTAGCTTTTTAGAGTTGAAGGAGCATTGGTTAAAATGAGCTAGCCATTTGCTATGGCGATTTTCATTCACAAGGTTAGAGATTCGTGCCGTAAGCTGCTCTTTTTGCTCATCTGCCGGGTTACAGGCATGCAGGAGATCTCGTTCTTGTGCCAGGCATGCTGCACCAGATGGGAAATGCGGTCGGATGTTAGGTATTCTTCCTGCTGGGATGAAACGCTTGCCTGCCCTAAGATTGGTGTCTCAGGGCTTTCTCCCCCTTTTTTTGCTCAAGTGGAGAAGGAGACGCTACGTAGGGAATCGTCAACAAAGTTTGGGAAACCATGCCAGTTGGCTTTATTATAATTCAGAAACGTGCATTTATCCGGCTCCACAAAGCCGCTGGGCTTCTCTACGGTGACTAGGATGGGAATGTTGTCAGAGTTAAATGCTATCGGGACTTGCCAGGTGGTGAATGCAAGCAACGACGAGCATACAATGGAAATGCCTGGGAAGCTTGAATATCTAGCTGTGATTCTCGTAGATGAGTCTTCATTAATAGCAGCGAAATCTGATTCGTCTATCTGATCTTCAACTGTGATAACCCGCTCTCGTGGGGAGCATTGAAGTCGCCAAGTATTATTTTGCTATCGCCCTGCAGAAGGTGAGATATGCTTGGGTGATAACTAGCCCCTATGCTGTTAATGGGTGGGATATAAGTATTGACAATCTCCAACTCAATACCTCCAGTATCTATTGAGATACTCATTGCCTCTAAGAATGGGTCGGGATCGGGAGGGGATGGGGGGACTGTCAGCTTATAGTTGACATTGCGTTCTATTATGACGGCAAGTCCTCCACCGTGATCTCTTTCTCTATTCCTTCAAACGATTTTATAATTCCCATGGGACGAGAGGATACTTCTGCTATGAAGCTCAGCTTCTTGTATGGCGGCTATGGGTATATTGTTAGCGTGCATAAAATTTATGATTTCTACTATCTTGCTCCGTAGACCATTACAATTTAGTTCTAATATCAGGAACGAAGGTATGGAGTCAGGTATATGCATGTTTTGCTGAGAAGGGTGTCTATGCTGGAGTCGGGATATGGGATTAATTGTATGGGATCTCGACGTCGGTTTGAGCTGTTGCTGGGGAGGGGATTGCACTGGGTATTGTTTTTCGCTACGAGTGGGTGTTGAGCCCTCATATGAGATTGCAGAATTGCCATCAGGTATGCGCCTTGAACAGCGGGCTACATAATTATCATTCCAATGTCGTGGAAATCGCGAGTTAGTGCACCTCTTCATATGACACCAGTTATTACAACCATTGCTCTGGATAAATACTGTGTTGCTCCTAATTATTCCCTGATATATAACGCACACTCGTTGGGCGGGCTGTGGTCTAGCCTGAAGTGGTGTTAAGGAAGCTGGATTTTGTAGTCATGGGAACGTGCACCATTTGTAGTACTTTTTGATGCCTAAAAACGCCTGATTTTCAGCTTTTGAGTTTTACTAAAGAAAAGCACTAGATTGGTGCTTTTCCAATTTTTCGTCAGTCCTTTTAGTGATTTTTACTAATTTTCATAACTTTTTATAATAATAACTCTTGCAAAAATAAACCGACTACAGAATAGGAGTAGCACTGCCCACATTTTTGCTCATAATTATGTTCTTTCACGTTCATACTAATTGTGTGTGCGAAGTTTCATAATGATCGACTAAGTAGTAGTTATAATGAATATATGGCACTGCCGCCTTTTCTAACCAAAATGTTATATGGTGACGATAACTAAATGTATGTGCAACGTTTCATGGGAATCGGTTTAGTATACGTTGTTGAAAAAGAATATTTACTTTGCATGGGCGCAGCACTGCCCACTGTTTTATTTATGGTGGAGTAGTATTCAAACAGAAGCTTAATGTGTGTGAAAAATTTCATAAGAATCGGTTGAGTGGAAAAGGACCAATCTGGAAGTATATCCAGAAGTCAGTTTATAAATTGCGGAGTTTTGAGGTAATATGCAGCATAAAACATATCTGACAAATTGGAAACCTTTTTCTTTTTTTTTTCAAGTCCGTTAAAATATACAAAAGAGATCAAAATTGTTTTTAGCATTTGGCCTTTTTTGGCGCCTCTTGAAACCTTACGCCTAGAGCGTGCGCTCCACTCGCTCTACTCCAGGGCCGGCACTGCTAACAAGCAACCAAGCCTTTCACGCTGGCACTTATAAATCGGAATTTCAAAAGCATCCCAATTATGTTTGATTTATATAAAATTTCAAAATTTTCTAATTTTTCTTTTTAGTTCTTCCCAAACAACCTCCTGTCACTACTACTCCCACTTCCAAACCTACATCATTTTGTGGTGATGTAGTGCAAAGCATGAAAAAATGGAAAATATTAACAGAACGTAATCTTAGTGTGGACTCGAATGTTTTCAAAAATCCTCAAAATGTTGAAAATTTCCTTAAAGAAATTGAATCGAAAATGAGCATTTTGCAAGGCAATGGCTATATTAAGAGCGAACTTTTGGAGGATCTCAACAAGGAAAAGGCAAAAAATGTATCAGGGAATGAAACAACTATCGCTTTGAGACCCGCAGGTTCAACATGCATTAAACAAAAAGAGCCAAAGTACTTGTGAGAGTGCTGCTTCGCTTTCAGGAGTAAATTTAGCAGTTCGTTCCATAGTTTCTAAGCCTGTGTTTAATATTGAAGAAACTGAATCATAAGTAAAAGAGGCTAGTTATACAAAAAATACAAAGCTTAGCTCTGCGCAAATAGAACCACTCTTACAGATTATTGTGAGCACAAATAGCGGTAATGCGATTTAACTTTTTATATTTTTTGCTTTATATTTTTTACCAAATTGTAAAATAAAAAATGAATTTTGTTACTCTCAATATATGTACGAGTTTAAAAAAGCTTATAAAAGTATTTGTTTTAATATCTTCTTAGCGGCCCTTTTCACAATCTGTGATTAAAAGCTAACGAGGACTTTAACGACAAGTTCGACATAGAAAACTTGCCGTTAAAGTCCATGTTAACTCTTAATCGTACATTGTGAAAAGGGCCGTTAATGAACTAAAATATACATATGTACCTCCACAATAGATTTTGTTCTGATCTCAGCAATATGTATGTACCCAGGAAACAATTTTGGCCGACATGTCTAACATCAGAAAAAATCTGAGACTTTGCCAGACAATCAGCCGAGCTGTCTAAAATTCCCTCAGACATTTGGCGGAGCAGTAGACAGATTTCTGGTACGACGTTTCTGCACATTGTCCTGAAATATTATCCGATTAATATCAGAATAGTCTGCACATTATCCAAAGGCAATTTAATTTCCTTTAAGGCATTTATCAGAGTAGTCTGCACACGTCTTACAACTTTTAGCAGTCACTTCTGCACATTGTCTGATTTTAGTTTTCGTTACATTTATCATTTATCTCTTGATTTTATACGCACAAATATTTCAGTTTTTAAACTTATAAAATATGGCTAAATATTTTCTGATGAGCTGCCATAAGCAGCACAACAATGCATGGAGAATTTTAAACGACATTTCTGCTAAATTTCTAATTTTAGCTCCGACTTTTCTCTGATATTACTACGCCTGGACGTAAAACGTATCACATAAATCAGAAAATTTTCTGATGTTTTGTCAGACATTTTCCCGACATTTGTAAGACGTGACGAAAACTCCTTTAGAATTTCCCTAGGAAATTAGTCGGACTTCGTACAGAATTCTGTTAGACCCTTCGGTATAGTTTTTAGAATTTCCTCAGACAAAGAGATCCGGTTTCTTGACAACCACTCATATGATTTTCGGTTCGTTTTCTCACCGATATCGGATACGAATGCTGCATCTTGTGCAGACTTTCTGACCGACTTCGTACGAAAATCGGCAAAAATTGTTTGCTGGGTAATTATCCAAACACCTATACAATAACGATCAAGGTACGCATATAAAGAGGTTATATAAAGCACATAAAGGAGTTATATAAAGTCAAAATCAACGTCTACTCTTCATATGGTTGTCACGAAGCCCCTTTTTCCACTTAGGTGTACTCAACCCGTTTTTCGTTCCGTTTTTATAAACACGTGGTCTGATTTGTACTCTCCAATTTATGTACAACAAAGTATAAACCTACGGGTATAATCTTCGATCGTTTAATAACAGCAAGCGAATAATACGAGCCGACAAATTAAATGATTCGGCTTACGGTCGGCCAATTACGATAATTTTTTTTTTGTAAAAGATACAATAAAAACTAAAACAATTATCTCTGGTTACGCTTTAGATTTTCCGCTTCTATGATTTCGCATGAAGCATGAAACGTATAGATGGGCATGAATCATGCCTTTAAAAAGACGAATTTTCAAGAAAACAACGTTAATATTTACATAGCTGTTGTTTCCTTACACTTGTTTAAAAAAGTGACTCACACAAAATTTCCTAGACACTAAAAAACTTTCCTCTTGTCACGAACACAGAAATTACTAATGCAGAAAATCTTTTAGCATTTATCCCAATTCAAGCAAAAACAAGAGCACAACACTGGGAACATGTTAATAAACCATACACTTCCATAGTAATTTATGATGGAATGTTTTATCACGCTTGAAAGTAACAACGAAAGTACATTTTTAACAAGTACTTTGGCTCAACAGGAATGAAAAACTGAAATAAAAAACTTGTAAAAATAAGATTGAACATTTTTAGTTTTTGGCAAAAATTATGACATCCTTTCATTTTGTGAAAGGTATTTAATTATGAACTGGCTAAAAAAGTACATACTTAATTTCATCCCTTATTTTTGTTTAAACTAACCTATGGATATAAGTAAAAGTTTGGAGCACACTGGAACGTAAAGCAAAAATAAATCAAAACAGGTTTATTTAATAACATATCGTGCGATGCGATCAATCAAACCGGAATAGACGATTTTTATATGTTTTACCAGACGTAGAAATTTTAGATTCACGGTGTCGATATTAAATGATCAAACAGTTTTCTATAAATCACTCACTTGTAACTGAAATATATTCTATGCGGCCAACAAAGGCATGAAAGAACATCAAATGCTCTTTAGCAAAATGTGGACTTAAGACCCAGAATTATTTGCTGATAATAAGATTAATGTCTGCCATATTCTACCCTAGTAAGCCTTAAGCAATTTATGTTTTCTTTTGGAAAAGGATAGGGCAGCGATAAAAGAAAAGGCAATTCTTTTACAACTCTGCTATTGCACATTTCCTTAATTTTTTAGAAGAGGTTTGTTTTTATTTTGCCAATGATTTAATACTACACTGAAAAAATTCTATGCAACATACGCACGAAAACGCTCGTATATATTTCAAAATATTTTTTAATTTCCCACCACGAAATTCTGTCGTAAAATATGCGAAATAAAATAAAAAATAAAAGTAAAAAAAAGTATGGCTCAACCGGGGCACGAACTCGCAATCTTCATATTTCAAGTCATGTACTCTACCCACTGAGCCACTTTCTACTTATTTTATAAGAAAAATACATCAATTTATAAAAAACTATTTTAATTTATTTTTTCATTTCAAATACATTTTTGAACAAGGACAAATGTTTACGAAAGGTATTCTTTACTTTCGTTAATTCAAAAAAAAAAGGTTGCCTAAATGTTTTTTTTTCGTAATATAAACGAAAGTTTTGTATATTCTACGAAAAAACTAAGTTTTTTTTTCGTAAAATGTTGCATGGATTATTTTCAGTGTAGAAATAGCGACGAAAGAGGGCGCTGTGGCATACATTTGCATAGACAATAATGAACATCAGAAAAATTTATGATGTTGTTGATGACTGTACTCGAACTCGGGCTCCTAAAATTATAATTTGCTTCGTATTCAACACCTTAACTACTTCAGACCACAGCACCACTAATGAGAAAGAAAGTAGGTCTTTAGGACTGCACTCCGCCTAGCAAGTTGTATGTATTCGGGGACGTGGTGGTTCATAATATAAATGCATATTGTTTACAATTTTGTCTACATTCGAGTTTCACTTGATTTTATTCGTAAATTTGAAAGTTTGTATTTACAAAAGCTTGCTGCTGCTAATAAATATATTTTACATAACTTTTGGCAGCTTAGTTTTATAATTTTTTGAGATTTTATTGTAGTGAGCGATAGAGACAAAAACCGACTTATTAAAATTCAAAACAAAGTCTTGTATTTAAGGGTGAGGAAAGTCTTTGAGCGCCTCTTGCATCAAAGAAGCCGACCAAATATAATTGACACTGGTGGCCTAGAAATACGGCCAACGGTCGAATCGAACCTTATGGAACAAAAGTGCCTCAGGTTTATTTTACTGAGAGTTATGACCCTGATTTCCAAGAAACTATTTCCATGGGTAAGTATTCGACCATATTACTATATCAGAAGCCGTTCGACTTCTGTAAAAAATGAAACCCTGATCTAATGAGTCTATGGAAACTTTTAAAAAACAACACATTATATCAGGGTTGCATTTTGTGCAGAAGTCGAACAGCTTTTATAATAGTCTAAAAATACCTTTAGCTCGACTAAACATTCAAATGAGCTTAAGACTCAGTTTGTTCCCCATTATGGTGCTCTTTGCTCGAGGCAGATCCCAAAAGATATCATCGCTCGATAACACCGACTTAAGACAACTAATATCATGATTTGCCGGACACTTCGACTTTATTATTGTAAACGGTAAGACTAAACATTTCAGATTCCGGAAATTGTACAATTTATGGAGGAACTTTGATGATTCCAAGAGACATAAATACATATCCGTTTTCTCTTTATACACAGCGTTAGTCTGTCTCAGTGAATATCTAGGCCCTTTTCTAATACTCATTATAATTATATTTGAAACTTCTAGCATCAATATGGGTGCTGGAGTTTCAAAATATTTAAAATGTCGCTAAATTAGGGTTGTAAAATTAGGTGTAGAAAAATCTGGAAATTGAGCTCATCTTGATATTCCAGGTTTAACAAAAATATGATCAGTAGTTTAGAAGTTATATAGCATTTATCACATATTTAGTGAACCGACCCAGTGTGCAATATTATTTTAACTCTAACACTTGTGACACTTTATTTCTTTTATTTCTCGTTTATTCATTCATTCATTCCTCTTGAACACTTACTTTATCATTTTTATTGTTGTTACTATTTGTTGCTTAAGTACCAACTATACGATTTGGTTCAAGTCTCAAATGTACTTCGCATGCATGTAAATGCAACAGTACGAGTATCAGCTCTTCGTCTTTCCTGCTGTTAACCTTTCTGGCATGTAAAACTTTTTTCAACTTCCACTTGTCATAGTTTTTGTGATGATGTATTACTAACACTTTAAAGTAAAGTACGACTATGAGTACTAAGTATATTTAGAGTGCTGGTAGTAAAATAACTTTAAACTTTTCTATTTTGTGGTTTATTCTCAACTTTATGCACTTTTTTTAAATAAGAGTGTCATACACACATAGAAATGTATATGGATGTAGTTTAATGTGCAATAGGGAGTTATAAGAAAGGAAAAAAACTATCATCTGTCATATATTAAAACGTTTAACAAATGTCATTTAGAAGCATGAGAGACGAAAAAGTTAAAGAGTATCAGGTGGCAGCGGTGGTTATTTTTATGATGCTACTGGATACAATTGTATTTAATGAAGTTCAGCAGAGCATTTTTGAAATTTTTGGAACGATTTCATATTTTTTCTTTTTTATTTCTAGTTTTTCCATTATTGATTTGATTTTTATTTTATTTCTGTATATGATATGCATAACTGTGACCATAGGGTACATAGAGGCCAAACAGAAACTTCAAAAACCTAAGTGTGCTGTCAAAAACCTAAGTCTAAGGTTGTATTAGTAGAACATTTTGTATTAGTATTGGCTTAAAATAAAAATTTCCCCACAGCACTAAAACCGCACTTGGTTGTAACAAAAAGTATTCTAAAGTATTTATATTTTTTATACATGAATTTTTAAAAGTTTATGCAATTATTGTTGTATTAATTAATGAAAATATGAATTTAGAATGCTTTTTAATACAATCGAGCTTAAAATATATTGATTTGCTAAACATTTTTTTGCAATTTTTCTATTTGGTACTAAATTTTTTTATCCCAAATAGGAACAAAAATACAATACTGTTCAATGAAAAAAAGGGTTGAAAACTTTGACACACAAATGTCAAAAAAATTTTAAAAAGTTTTTAAATTACAGCAAGAAGAAATATAAAATTTACATCAAACCAAATAAAAAAATTAAATAAAACTAAAAAGTGTTTGTGCGTGGAGAAAAAGTTACGATTTAGTGCATTTTCAAGTGGAAAAATGATAGTCTCTCAAGTGTGTTGAAATGCAAAAATGGTGCCCTCTCATTTTTGTTGAATTCACAACATATATGCGTGTGAAGAGAGTTGTCATTATATTATTGACAGTGCGAGAGCTTGCTATCTATGTTTATCAATGACTGTGACCTTAGGCTCTCATTTTACTTTTTTCACACATCCAGTTCGAAAGACCATAAACAAGTTGCTATCACTAAGTGAAAACTTTTCTCTAGTTGGCGGTACCGAAGATGAACTTGTGGACTATAGTTTGTTCAAATCAAGGCAAACTCATACCAGGTAATCTCACTAATAAAACAAGTACAACATGTAACAAAAACCACAAGCATTTTGTTTTTGTAAAATAATTGTTCGTACTCAAATAGTGTATTTTGACATCCGACCATAAAGAAAATGCAAAAAAAAAGTTAACAGCTGTGTTTACAAGTTCACCTGTAGTGAATTCGCATTAGTTCAAATTCAATCTCTTGCATGCGAAGAATTCACTATGGTCACTTTTCTGGACATAGATGGAGCCTTTAACTTCGTGAATAACCAGTAGAGAGCGGGTAAGGCCCTTGTGGCTATATATACATACATGCAATAGAGTAGTCGATCACAGTTGGGGCATAGAACACAGAGGGATCGACTGGATCTTTGAGATAGTAAAAAAACCCAAAATAGTTTAGGGTGTAGTGGTCTGGTGCGATACGGTATAGAAAGACTGATTGCAAAACGCTTGCGAAAGTCTTTCGGCTGGCAGCGCTCCCTGATAACAGGTGCTCTCAGGTCAACTTCAACGAAAACATATTTTATGATGATAAATTGGCTTCCGGTGGACGTTCCAACAGCGAGCTTTATTTTCCACTGTTATATTCAAGGTAGATTGAACAGGTACCACTACAAGAACAGCTGTTTTAGTAAATTTGAGAATGTGTGCGTCACACAGACAATAGATTTTGACACATGTCTGGGATTTTTCTATCAACAACGGGCATGTGTTAGTAAATTTGAGAGCTTATGAATTTGTGGGACTCACAGATAATGGATTTGACATATGTCTGGGGTATTTCTACCAACAAAATACATGTGTTTTTGGTGTTGTATTTGTTTTAGTTATGGTGGTACCTGTAATGAATATGCCTTGGTTATATTCCTAAAATAAAACCAACTCAATTCAATATATGTATAAGATTATTCCAATTTGTTCAAGACTTAGTTCAACAGAAAAAATCACGTCAAAGTCACGTCGTTAACCTATGTTGACATATGTCTCAAACTGACATGTGGTGATGTTGACTATCTTACACTTCTTCCCCCACCAAGTAGTCATCAAACCGTTTCGGAACTTTTCTGTCTCGCATTGGACGTGTTGATGTTGCCTGTGTTTTTTCGCCTTGAAGCATCATCTGGCGTTAACAATCTATATCGGTCATCTGCCTCTGTCGATTCCAAACTCGTTGGAATTAATTTTTTCCGATCTTCGTTGGCTGCTGTTGTTTATATACCGTCTAAATTCAAGGGGTTATTCTCACCTTTTAATGATGGTACGTTTAGCGCTGAATTTCTACCTTTTTCAAATGTTATATCCAGTATTCGTTCCCGTATCTGATCAGTGTGCCTTTCATGAAACTTCCCGTTCGCCGAGATACTATAATTCCGAGACCTGGTAGATTTTATAACTGCAGGCAACCATTTTTCGCCTATTCCGAAATTTCTATACCAAACTTTGTGGCCTGTTTCAAATTGTCTCATGGTATGGTCTTTTTCTTTGCATGAACTAGAGTTGGGCAAAATCGTTCCTTTTGTAGAATCGTTCCGACCGATCCGAAAGACCATAGGAACTAGGTCGTTCCTTTCGTTCATCGTTCCGGTTTTTTTTGTTTGAACAGTGAATGAACGAGGAACGAGAGAATGACTCCGTTGCTGCGAAAAACGTCAACAAATATATTTTACGGGTTATTTTCATTTTCTGGCATAATAACAATAAAATAATTCTTTATTTTCGTAAAATATTTGTAAAAAAACAATAGCCCACAACAAGCACTAAATTTTTGAAAATAATAAAATCTATCATAAACATAAATAAATAAATCATTCTCTATACAAAAAAGTGAACACAAATAAGTGAACGAAGCAAATGTGTTGTCTTGAACGTTTGTCAAAGCAAATTAATTACTCCTCAAGACGGTTTGCAATTGCAGAACGAGGAACGATAAAAAAGGAACGTTTGGATCGGTCCGTACCGTTCCATTTAGGGAATCATTCCATGGAACTAGGTCGTTCCGGAACGACACAACTCTAGCATGAACATTTTCCGGATGTACGTGACTTAGTAATGTCTTGGTTCTTTTGGCCATTAAGCTCGGCGGGACTTAATCCGCATTCGAGATTGGTGTTGTTCGCAGATGTAACAGTATGTTGGCCACACTTTTTTCTAGATTATTCTTTGGTATTTTCTTTAAGTGATTTTTTAGCGTTTGTACCACGCTTTCGGCCTGGCCATTTGATGAGGGATGGTATTGAGCTGTTCTTATGTGCTTTATGCAATTATCTTATCTTTTAGGTATGATGTAATTTCATGCGATACGAAGTTACGTGCATTGTCGGATACGATTATGTCGGGTATGCCTTAAATGGCGAAAATTTCCCTCATGAACTGAATTGTCCTCGCTGAACTGATATTGTCAGTTATTTTAACTCCTAACCATTTACTATGGGAATCGTCCATTATAAATAATTTGTGGCCAAAAATGGGCCAGCATAATCAATATTTAGTCTTGACCAGGGTTTTAGGGTCGTCGGCCATGGACAATTCAATCATTCCGCAGTAATATGGTCTGAACTGGTATGAATTCTTTGGATATCAGTACCGGTAGCGACTTGTGCTTACATATCGTAATGCACTTCACAACACCCTCCTTCATCGGTATTGTAGCAGAACCGTCGGCGAAGTCAAAGAACTAATAAATGTCTACACAGCTTAAACAAATTAATGCCTCTACTTGACACCAGAGGGACTGCAACACTACTCTACAAAAAACGCACAAAGCAGAGTTGTAAATGAATTAAGCTTTCTATCTCTCCCACTTCAGCAGCTGTTCTCTCTACACTATCACTTTCCCAAAGAAGGTAACACATTAATTAATTAGCTGGTAGGCACTAATTGCCGGATTGTGTTACTTCTCTTAAAAAAAGTGGATCTATTAACGTGTAGTCCCCAATTCGATGGTGAATTTTCTACCGCTTAAAAACTGATGAAATTTTTTGAGACCAAATATTCACCCCTAACGTAAATACTTTTTCCCTCGAAATGTTTTCCCTTTCCCTTGTTTTTCAATCGTGAATAAAAATTCGAAAAATTCCTCTTATCATAAATGATTTTTTCACGTAGATTCTTTCCCTTTTCCCTTGTTTTTGTTGACTATATTTTAGCTGGCGAACTGGATAAATACATCATGTAATTGCTATTTTATCCTTCCAATTAATTATTAAAACTTGAAAATATTTATCCTAAAGGCTGTAATATTATTAGCTACTTTTGTTCGAGCTATATCTTTCCCCCTCTCCAAATTGTCATCCATTGCTTGAATGCATTGTTCAATATCGACAACAATGTGTAGTGGTGAGAAGTTTCTTTTGTCCACCGGCAGAGAAAACTTTTTCCCTAAAGATATTAGCCATTTGCATTCACTTGGCAATATCACGTCTGTTTTGTTTTCTAGCCAATTTTCATTGAAAATATTTATTTTTAGTACAAAATCAGTAAATAGTGTTCATTTATCTTAAAACTAACACACTTATCTTAATATGTATTCCTTGATACACCTTTCTGACACACATGAACTAAGTTTTGCGGTGATGGAGTAGCAAATGATTTTTCTGCGTCTGCGGAGAGAATCATTCATCACGTCCAAAATATATCAATACACAACAGTATTCACTCTAGAGAAAATGTAACTTAGCACCAAAGATTATTCCATTGAATTAGGCAGCTTGCAATGGCTCGGGTACTCCAAGGTATTGGATGTATCTAGCAAACCTAGACGAACAGTACGATTTTGATTAGATTCCTCATGGAATGAACGGATAATTCCAATTCTTAGCACTGTTTTTTTTTATTTTTAAACAAAAATTTCTTTCATTTTTAATTTATTTTATTAGCTTCTTTCCTTTTTCACATTCACAGAGAACTGATAGGGGGAAAAATGTTCACGGGAACTTCACGATAGCAATTTTCCATCGAAGGCAAATGAAAATTTCATGGGAACATAAATTTCACTTGTTATTCGGGATAGGGGTGATTATTGCAAGTCTTGTCCAGGGTCAAGGACTGATTATGGACATGCCAGGATTCTGCGATAGCTTGAAGGAATCCATGGTGATACCGAATATTGCATACCGAACCCTTATTTTGGTGGGGTATTTCTTGTTCTCGATAGAGGGCAATATAATGCACTTCACAACCCTGAAGGAGCGGGTTTCAATTTAAAAAACTTCAATATATGAGTTCTATTTAAACTTCAGGATGGCTGTAGCGCCTTGCAAGCGGAAATCTCTGCTACCACTAGGGCTGTAAGATGGCATAGGTACTAGATGATATCTATATATTTACCGATAGCAAAACGGCCATCGCCGCTATAAATGGTGTATACACTACATCCGTATATGGATGTAGAGTCGAATGCTTGGTATCTCTTAATGATATAGCCAGATATTCGGGAGTAATAATAGTTTGAGTTCCAGAACATTCAGATTTCTCTAGTAACTGTACTGCGGACGGTATTACCAGAAAAGTTGTAACATTGAACAACTCGATGATCTGCCACTTCACTGGCATTCCTCTATCTCATTGCAAGTTGTTGATTCAATACGAATCATACAAACTTGGCTCGCATTAAGCCGCTTTTAAATACTTGAAGGGTTTGTTTTGAGAGTGTTGAGATATCGACTCTTCATCGTTCTGTTCAGTAAAAGAACATCTCGAATCCAAAACAATCGAATTTATTCTTATGATATCGCAATACGATTTATATACTAAGTATTGGAGCAGCGAGATGTTGAAAAACACTTCCTGGCCACAGTGCAGGGCAATGAAAGAGATCTATAGTTTCCTCCTACTTTTGAATATGATAATTTCTAAATGTTCTGCAGAGGTCACCAGGTTTTCTGCAATCATATTGTGGAGAGTTTAGCCTCATTGTTAAGCAGATAGCGTCGATACGATATCCAGATGTTATACATCGATAGGCAGCTTGAGTGGGTTCCTTTCCATTCAAAATTTCAGGCAGAAATATGGTATCTCGTGAATAGTACAATATCTGTATTTTCGCGTTCAGTCTAAGACAACGTTTGATATTCCACCTACTGATAAGTTTTACTAGTGGTTGTAGATAAAGCGAGTATCTATTTTTTACGAGATACTGTCACAACGTCATGCACATGCGTCACAGTGCCCTAATCGCGAGAGAGCAAACATAACGCCTTCTTGTGGAATTTATAAAAGAGCAAAAATTTCCACCACTTTTTGTGAATTGTAAATTCTAGCTTAACTCCCAAGTGGAGATGTTAGAAGTCAACTGCGGCAACCATAATGTATTATTCGCATGTTACCAACAATGTGAAGCACTAACTATTCGTACTTTAAATAAGAAGCGCAATATATATTAAAACTTGAAGATATTTATTTTACCAAAATAAGTTGAAAAGGAAAAGTTCTGTTGAAGGATTTCACTTTCAGAAACCGAAGATGTTTTTTTTTTTGTTTATTTAACTCAAGTATGTATTCAAACAGACAACCAGGCGTCTGAATTTTTAACATGTCAAGTTGAAAGGTTTTTTAAATAGCTTATTGTGTGTTTTAAAGCCTGTTTAGTGAACGTGTTGGGTACAACAAAAAGCAATCACATAAAATTTAAAGCAAGTTGTGACATTCCAACAATATATGACAATGCAAACTAAAGAAATTTTATGTTTGTTGCTTAAACATGTATCTTTTAAGGACCAAGTAATATAAATATTTTTGTAAGAAATTACTGAATTTACGGAATTAGAAATTAATACAATTTGTACTCAAAATAAAATGTTAGAATGAGATTTTAATTTGTTTAAATTCCTTTAAGCCAAACAACTGTTTGCTTGAACTATAAGACTGCTGACTTATCTACTTATATATAGCTTTTGTCTCATTAGTTAGTAAATTTTAATAAATTTCAAAATTATTATGTTTTTAAGAAAATGATAAGGAAAAATAAACTAGGATTGTGCTTTTAAAATGCAGCCGTTAAAAAATCTTAAAATACAACTTTCTTATCAAAATGCATTCCACAGTTGTGGTTAGTTTATTTTGATAGTAAATAAGACTTATCATATATTGAAATAAGGAGGAGATAACAGACAATAGAACAGCTAATAGAATTTTAATTTAAAAGTTCTGTAAGTTGAATTAGACTCAAAAGGATTTCTAAACATTTATAGTGACATTTAAAATGTTTAACGGTTAGGCATTATTAAGCCCATTTTTTATTGAAAACAAAATTTAATTAATTTCCCAAAAATAACACTTTCCATCACCATTCACTTTCATGAAACACTCCATTTTATTCTATAAACTAACCGAAAAATTCATATTTTTATTGATGTGTATTTTTTTTTAATAACAGCCAATTTGCTTTTAAAATCCATTTCAGCAATTAAGTATTTTTTAAAAAAAAGTATAATTCAAAATTATATGAAAAAATATTAAATCCAGCTATATCTTATTCCCAGAAGTTTTCAACAATTATAAAGAACATTACAAACATAATTTGCCACCAATTATACCGCAAAATATTTACTTAACCCTTGAAATTATCCTTTTCCTTGCGTAAACTACCCATTGTGCGTATAGGATCCGTTTCATTGGCATGTTTTTGTACAACGGTTTCATGTACCCGCATAAATGGATTCCATGATTTTTCTTCTGCTATGGTAGAAGGAACAGTAGGCGATTGAGTAGCTCTGCGCAGTTTTGCCCATTCAATTCTTTTCAAAATATTTTCATTTTGTGGCTCGACATGACGGGCAAAGGACATATTTTGCAAAGTATATTCATGGCCGCAAAACACTTTTGTATCGTCGGGTAAAGCTGACAGTTTTTCAATTAAGGCTGTATACATCTGTTCGGCTGTACCTTCAAAGAAACGACCACAACCTCCCTGGAATAGAGTGTCACCTGTAAAGACACATCTTTCACCATTGGCGGCCTCTACGTAATAGCAAATATGGCCCGTAGTATGACATGGTGTAAACAAACATGTCACATTTAGATCACCAATTTTCAAACGATCATCTTGCGTTACTTTGTGATTGAGAGCTCCAATGCGTTCATCGCCACCATAAACTTGTAATGGTTTATTAAATAGTTTTACTAGTTTTTCATTTCCACCAGCATGATCCCAATGATGGTGAGTGGTTAAAACTTTGTTTAAATTTACACTTTCCTGTGTAACAGCATTGATGACAGCTTCGGGGTCTACTGGGTCGACAATGGCAGCCTCACGAGTAGAACTGCAAATGATCTGCAAAAAATTTTGTGATGAAAATTTTTGAAAAAAATGTTTGGTATTTTTTCTTATAGAGAAAAGAAAACCAAAAAATTGTGGTAAAGATATACTTTTGCACTTTTTTAATACGAAGTTTCGAATGCGAATTTTTACTCAATAATTGATATCGTATTTAAATTCTAATTGAACTTAAATTTAAATCACATTAGGTGTGTTCCAGAAGATTTTGGGTAAGTTCGGACAAATACTGTTTGTCATCTTACGGCTGTGTCTTTTACATAGAGATTAGCGATTAAATTAAATGTAATCTTTGAATGTTGTCTTTCACTAGTCGATTATCTCAGTTTGTTTGCTAGTTTAAACTACCATAAGTGGCGGTTTAATTCTACTGAAATTTTTCTTAGGTTCTGCTGAAATTTTCTACAGAAAATTTTCTTAGATTCTGGTGTAATTTTCTTTGTCAATTTTAATGTTATTTTTTTTATTTTACAATTTTCTCTTGATAAATTTAATTTAAAATAGTAAATAAATATTTTTTCTTGACTATAATTTCGCACACACAACAAAAAAACGCTCTTGTTTCTTCTTCTTGTTAATGATGTATTCATTATTTTGATGACATTTTGTGAAATTTTCTTAGATTGCCATACTAATACAAAAAAATACTGTAATTTCGTATGGCAAAAGGTTTAAGCTAGAACTGAAAAACGTTCAAGTAGATTAAAGTTCGATTACATTTATTTTAAGATTAACTAATCAAGTTATTAATTGTCGTTTAAGTTTTATGTAAAAGACCCAGCCCTAAGGTGAAGGTACATAGCATGCGTTAAATATGCTAATGCGTTACAGACTTCTGTCAAAAAAGTTGAAATAGTGCGTTTCCATAAGGCAAGATACAAAGAGAAGTTTGCGACGCGCGTAACTCGCAAAAAGTTGAACATTCTTCAACTTTCACGCGTCGTATACAAAATGACAGGTAGTGCTGGCTCATATGCTAAAATGTTTGTTTAATGGAAATAAATTATTAGAAATTAAACATTTTTATTAAAAAATGGATGAAAACTGCATTAAATATATAAAGAAAAATAAAACTTAAAGGCAAGACAAAATATAGCCGGCAAAGGCTTGAAATTGTATAAGCAGAAGAGCATCAAAAGCGTGGTGTGTAACGCGTGGTATGTACCTCCACCTTATAAAAATTGTCCATTGTTGTCCATAATAATTTATCGTAAATAAAGAAATTTTGAATTTCACTGACTTTAACGAATTTTAAATATTGAACACTTCTCTTTTAACTATTTTCTTAATCGTACAAAATATGAAAAATTATTCGAGACGACAAACACAAAATATGAAAAATTTCTTGAGCAAATCGCATTGGTGCTATACAGACTCGGTGCCTCAGGAGAAAGTTCAACTATTCTTAAAATAGCAAAACTTTTCAGTATTGGATACGGGAGCACAATCCAAAATATAAAAACGAGAGTATTTCGGGAGTTTCTGGAACTCCAACAAATTTTTTAATTTTAGCCGATAGAGCCGAAACAGCGCAAATTGTTAAGGAGACATTATAGTGAATTACCTTTCTGTATTGGTTATCTAGATGGCACAGAATTTAAATTGGCCGAGACACCTATTCATAGACCTTTGGACTACTTTTCCCGAAAACACATTTATTCAATAAAGGCACAGAGCTCCTGGAAGTGTTCATGTTGCTCTTTTTATCTATTCTTCGTGTCCTTAAACTATAAATTCATCAAAATATTTTTCAGAAAACCAGTGGATTGCTGGTGAGTTTGCCTATTCTTTGTCCAATACAGTTACTACTCCATATATGTAGAATAAATTATTCAGCTATGACTCCTTTTAAACGCAAACAGTTCGAGCATTGTACTGGTTTATTAAAGGAAAGATTCGGAAGTCTAAGAGTCTGTTTCTTTACTAAATCTCATTTAGTTTTCAATAGAACACTGAATATGGCACATAGCCGAAACCGGTCTGTTTACAAACAAAATTTGACGTGGGATGACGGAAAATCGTTCCAAATTCAAAAAAACCCCGTCGGAAGAAACACACAACACTCATAATATTCTTTATTTACGCTCCATGAATTGTTGTTGAAACAGTATAAAAGTTGGAAATTGACTCCTTTTAGTTTAATTATTTATAAGCAAAGTACTTTTTGTGTTTTATTTAAAAAAAAAATTGGGATTATGTATAAATAATCATTCTTGGAACAATATCGATATATATCGAAATATCGATATATTGTATTCGATATGTATCGAAGCCGGTCGATATTTGAAAATATATCGATATCGATATATGTCATATATTTTTTCACTTGCCCATCCTTAGAACGCATCTAGAAAAGAAAAGAATGAGAACAAAATTGAAAAGTTCCTCATCATAGTAGAGAATGTGTTACGTGTATTTAGGCTAAATACAATGAATCATCCAAAAAAAACTACGTCTCTGCTTTTGTTTTGTTTGCAATTATACGATTGAACCGGTATATTAAAGGAAGCAGATGAGTGGAAAGCCAATAATTTTTTTGTTTTAAATCTTTGTAATTGCAAAAATATTTGTTTTTGTTTTGCTCGTGTACAAAACGATTCAAAATATTTCAAAAGTTTGAATTGAGTCTTCGCATAAAACATTTGCTTAAAGTTTTGTTTGTTTTCACACTCTATTCAAAACGTAGAAGTCTGAAACGTTGAAAACTCGATTTTCGAAAATCGAGGTGAAATCGGTAAGTTAAAAATCTACTTAACTACCAGGTATGTGATGAAACAGCATTTCGAACGATTTTGAGAATAATTTGTGACCTAATATCAAATTATTGACTTGATAAATCAGATCAGGGTTAAACATATTGTTCGAATGCCATAATCTCATACTAAGAAACCTCAATCAATTCGATCGATTATCGATTTACATAAAAAAATCTGCGGTCTAAAATGGTGTGAGATTGGCCCTTCTTACGCAACACCATCGATATGTGACGCAAATCGATAATCGATCAAATTGATTGAAGTTTCTTTTACGGGATTTAGATTTTTTAGCTTGACTTTTTTAAGTTTATGGTCAAACGGGGTATAAGGACGTTTAGTGGGATACCAAATCCAAAAGAAGTTTATTCACTTAGACAATATCTTTTGAACTTGTTACTCGGTTAAACGTATTTTTAACGCTTTCGACCATCAACTCTAAAAATATCAAGCTAAAGTCTTTGTCTAAGTCCCGTATTAGTTTGAGATTATGGCATTCGCTATCGAACAATAGTTGTGCATTTAGAAATACTGCTATTTTTAAAAATTGGTCAAGTGACCACCACCAAAAGTTTTCTAAATAATGCCTTAAAGTTCTGATATCAAGCCAAAGCGGCTTGTGCCTGAATGTAATGGAAATAATGCTTACCATGTACATGTAGTTGTCCGATAGTGCAGGCAAAATTTTTATTTGCATAGCAGCCATTTTAAAATCTTCGACGGAACTGTGTTTTTCTCGGTAACCAACTTTGCGTAGTTTTTGTACTAAAAACAAAATATTAAATAATTAAAACATAGAACAGTACTGAAATACATTTTGTACGATACAATAATTAAGCCTGTTTGTAAATGAATAACTGATATTGCAAATGGGATATTTAAATCTCCTAAAATACTTTGCTAACGTTGCACAAAAATGGGAAGTGCTATACAAGAGCATGAGAAAACTTGTGCAGGCAGTGGAAAGGTTTGCTTATATGATGCACAGCTGTGATGCATTTACGAACAGACCCATTATTGTATCATGAAATTTTGATTTAACCAATTTTAAGTTTTAGCGCTATCTATATTTGACTATCAACATGAACTGTTCAATTTAGCTAAACCAACAACCAGTTAACTAAAATACAACACAGTGCAGAAACAAATTGCTTTATGCCAAAAAAACGGCTAAAGCAAAACAGAAGAAAAACACAAGCAAACAACATACAAACGAACACAATTGACAAAATTCTGAGCGACATTTAATTATATATTATGTATGAAGCAAGTATAATTACAAATTTGCAAATTGCCTACAGCATTTAATAAACATGTACTAAAAAACGCTCCATTGTCCGGCACCATTAATAAACAAAAACCACCTGTCACCAATCTATTGCGAGACACTGTGGCCACAAACATGATTGCAATGAAAGTGACCTGTACGGCACATTGTGGGTGTCGTTGGCAAACAAACCTCGAAAATATGTTGCGGTTAAATTTTGTAAGACACTGTGTTTAAAACGTGACCAAAATGGAAGCATTTAGTTAATTTTGTACTTAAGTTTTCAATTAAAGGTAGATAAACACACAACACAGCCAATAAGCTCTTCAGGTATCACTTGCAGTTTTTGTAATTTTCTTATCTTCAGTTTTTTCTATTGTCCATTAGTTTTTCTGTTTTGCTTCCATGCACTTTCATATGAGCCCAAAAAGGTTTATCTTTTTAGGAAATCGGTAATAATGGCAATGATTTCTTGTGATTTTTAAACAAAAAAGTTAACTAGAAATGAATGAAAGTATGTGCAAAATTATTGTGCGTTCACTATTATTGAAAAATTCTTTTATTCTTTTACACTGACTTACTGCGTTAGAACAACTGCTTGGGAAGAAAATCTTGTGATAGGGCACAGTGATGCCAGATCAATATATATTTGTTACGTAATAGACAAAAACGTAAACGGTATTGTAAAGCCGCCCATCCATTATACAATATTATTGCACATGCTATTGTACATATTGTTGTCGTTTCGACATATACTATGCAATCAATTGCACTATGGGGCTGCTAACGAGTAAATGAAATATATTTGAAAATTTTCACATTTTTCCGCATTGTTCGACTTTCTTATGATAATGGAGTTGCTTGCGAACATTTGAGAATTATTCATTATAATTTTAGTTTTAAGCGTCCCACCCATTTGCAATATAATTCTGCAATTTATCATATTGTACAATAATATCGCCAATGTGAATGACATATTCGAAGATGGCGCAATATATTTTGAAAAATTAAAAGAATTGAATTTTATTGTACAATGAAGAAAATTGTGTAATGTGGTGGCAACATTGTTCAGTGTTATGTTTTCTTTTTCACTGTCAGTAAAATTGGGTAATATTTTCTTTGAAAATATTGTGCCATTTATTGCACAGTATAGCTCAAAACGGCAATAATATGTACAATAACAATGTAATGGTGTTGTATAATATATGAATGATATTTATTGCAAAGTAATTAACACGATACTCTCAAAGAAAATACTGCCCAGTTTTCCTGGCAGCGATGAAGTAAACAACAACGAATAATGTTCCCAGCACATTACACAATTTTCTTCATTGTGCAATAAAAATCAAAAACCATTTGATTTTGGCCAGTATACTACGCAACATTCCAAGATGGCATACACATTGGCCATATTATTGTACAATATGAAAAATTGCACAATTATATTGCAAGTGGGTGGGGCGCCCTAAGCACAATATATTATGTTCGATGTGTATGGAGAAATGCTTTGCAAACATATCAGACGAACAAATCATACGTGTATGGATAGGTATAGCCTTTATAACATTAATTTTAAAAACAAAAATTCTTTTGTAAACAAAATTTTTCCATACATATATCAAAATTATAGAACCGGTTTTATTTTCAAACCTCAGTGCCGATTATCTGAAAATATACATTATACCCGAACGAACTGGCAGCTCTGTTTTTCGTTTTTTTTGTTCTTGTTTTATTCGCTGTTTATTGCTGAGTGATACAACAGTTGTTTTGTATATTACATTTCCGTTTAGTTGTTGTCTAGGATATCACTTGAATACGTCGTACTGTTATTGAAATATAGATGGACATACTAGTATATACCTCACTATCATTAAAGGTTCTTTCACGCTGTAATACAAACTTTTAGATATATATTACAGACCAACCTAAATTACGACGCAAAGCGCAACGTAATTTAACGCTTAACTTTTACGCTGACATGGGTATCCTAAATTAGAGCGTTAACGTTGTGCCAGAAACAGATGTTTACTCACTTTGATTAATAAAAAACTCTAAATAGAAATAAGAAATAGAGATGAAGACGCTTAATTGACCTGAAAGTAGCTACATTTACATTACTGTAAGTATATGTGTGAGCATTAACAAAATAAACAACACTACTTTTGCAGCCAACTTCACTTCTTTACGCGCTGTCAAAATTGGATTTTTCAATTGCAAAGCGTTGACGCCGCGTTATTTCGGTTGGTTTCATACATTTTGTATGGGCATGAGAAATTTTGATAGCCAGACAACGCTTTACGTCGTAATTTAGGTTGGTCTCTTAGATTTTGTAAGACGACCATCAAATCAAAATCTTCTCATTACATTTTGTTTCTACACTATCACATTCCAAATAAAACATGACACAAATAATTTGCAATAAAGCAAATTTTTTCGTTCTTTTTATTTATTTATGGCGGCAAACAAATTCATACCTGTTTTTGTTATTCCTATTGTTGTGGTACATGACCATAGGATGCTTGTTGGGTTACATTTTCACTGGGCCTTAACTTATTTCCTCCTTGGGATGAATTAAACACACAGTTTTGTTTAAACTCCACAGCAATTTGTATTTTATTTATTTTAACAATGTTCTTTGCCTTTAATACTTTTATTTATTTGTAGGTATAGAACAAGTCAAGAATACCAACGCTGTTGAAACTTAAAATAAAAAAATTATGAGGTAATAGTGTATAAAGTATCTAATACGTTATAAATCTTTAACCCATTTGTTTTCCGCGCGTGCAAATAAAAAGAGTGTCATGAAAGAAATTTCATGAAATATTTCATCGTGTAAATTTACTAAAAGCTTTTTTCGATATCGATCAACTTAAAAAAAACATTTTCAGTCTCAAATTTATTTTTACTCGAATTATATAGAATTTTCAATTTTAAAAACAAAATGTCTGATGTCGCAAGCGAACGTAATTCGGGTTCAAAATCGAACCTTATAAATGTACAACATGTAGGAGTAACGGCCAAATTGCAATCACCATTGAAAAATCTGATGCTAAGCTATAGTTCTTCAACGGAGTCTGAGAACAATCAAATTCTTTATCGCGGCAGTCATCACAGCAATACAAAATATAATAAATTCCTAAACGATGTAGCCAGTGCAACGGACACCACAATAACGGATAACTCAAAAGTACTGTACGAAATGAAATCTGTACCTAAGGTATTGAAAAAGAGATCCGCCAAAAAAAATACTCCTTCGAAAATCGAGTTTCAATTGTATACCAAACCGAAGAAACGTCTACAGACGAAGAAAGGCAGCAATGCCAAAGATAATAAGAAAACTAAAAGACAGCTTTTCGATGATAAGGAGAACTCAATATTTCAACGTTTAAAGAGCTCGTTAAATAAAGTGAAGGACTCCAAGAAAGAATCACAGCCTGAGGTTGAGAAAATATTCAATGATTTGCCAGAACCGCAAGTTTCACATACAAATTCCAAGGAAATCAGAATTGGCATATATCCATTTGAATATGGTTGTGCTGAATATCTTAAAACTCATGACTGTCCACCTCATATACTGTCCTTGGTTTTGGCAGAAAAGGCCACACTTTATGCTACACGATTTTGGGCAGAGTTCTTTGGAAGTCTACAAATTGGCATCGCTTTTATAGTTACATTCCTGTTGCAAAGTTATCGCTTTCTTTTATATTCCTTAGTAAATATTTTATTGGTGGAAATGTTGCACATGACCTCGGACTATTTGGTTAAACCTTTGCTTACGGTGATTTTCAACGGCTTCGTACAGCCTCCCTTAATATTTTGCTTTAATATTTTGTCATCAATACGAGATATTTTGAAGCCTATAGCAGATACAATAAATAATTTTATGAAACCAGTGGCCACAGTCGGTCGCAGTATACGCCTCGTCCATGCTACTTATAATAAAAAGAACATTGCATAAAATGTTTAATAGCTGTTTTGTTAACTTTTTTTTTATTTTGTACTATATTTATGTAATTTTTTAATTTATTTTTTGCTATTTTGCTAAAACCACTATTTTCCTTTCACTTTTAAACCATTGAGAAATAAAATGTGTACTTACATATCGATGGCTTAATATAAAAAGGCGTAACTCGAATTTTCGTTATTTTACAGGAGAAGGAAAAAACAGTACACAAACTAGAACACTTGCATGCAAAAAATAATTATTAAGTGGCCATAACGTCGTTATTTTCAACAGTGGCTTAGTTAGTTCTTTAGGGAGGATGTATTTAGAAGTTGGCTGCCAGAAAACGTTAAAAACTCTATTTCGAAAAAAGTCGAGATACGCCCTTTTTACATTAAGTCATCGATATATTTTAAACCATATATAGCGATGTGTTTACCCCCCTTATTTATAATACTTGTCAATAGTTTATGAAAGGTCTATGAAACAAATTTTGTATGGAAATCGGTTTCATAAACCTTTTATTAACATTTGATAGTTTATTATGAATGTGGCCCTTAATTTTTAACCCTTTCTTTTTTACGATATAGCAAAATTTTTCAGATAATTTACGTTTATTCAAGGTAGATTGAACAGGTACCACTACGAGATCAGCTGTTTTAGTAAATATGAGAATGTGTGCGTCACACAGCAATCGATTTTGACACATCTCTGGTATGTTTCAATCAATAACGGGCATGTGTTAGTAAATTTGAGGGAGATTATGAATGTGTGCAACACACAGACAATAGATTTGACACATTTCTGGTGTGTTTCTACCAACAATATAATGTGTTTTTTGGTGTTGTATTTGTTGTCGTCGTGGTGATACCTATATTATTGTATCATGCGTTTATTTAACTTGTCACATACTCTATATCAGAGCTGTGAAAGATTGCAATCAATTTGATTGCAATCACATGATTTCATGTTAATGACTGCTAGTTTTTGATTGCAATCAAAATCGTAAATTTGATTTCATGATTTCAATTTGAAATCATGAAATCATTTCAATAAAAATGATTGCAATCAATTTTTTAAATTAATTTCTATATTAATTGACTGCAATCAAATCCAGTGATTGCAATCAAAATGAAATCGGAATCAAAATTATCGTTCTCTTCAAATGATACAAATTTTTCTAGAAATAAAGCTTACTCTGATAAAATTACCGAACATATGGGCTGATGCACAGACCTTATATATCGACCTTGGTTTGGAAGTTCCTTGAACAATCGTTTGTGCTGATAACGCCACCTGTTATGAATTCACCTTGATATTAACAGGTGTGTTTCTTTACTCTACTTTGGGATCTCGCGGCAGCCCCATTTTCAACGAAAAGCGTTCCCGTACTTCAGATTTGTGTAAATGAGAGCGTTTCTAAGAGAGTAATATTCTTCTTCTTATTGCACGAAACAGCCCAAACTTTTTCTTCGTGCAAATTACGTGCGCCAAGATAGCGTCGTTTTTCGAGCGTAGAAATCGTCAGAATTTAGAACAGAAATAATGTGGCCGGATTTCATACAAAACCGAATAGAATAAATGGATTCATTTATTCCGTAGAAACTAGGATACTTCAAGCAACTAGCTAAGCGGAATATGAAACTAGACTCCTTGGAGGACTAAAAATTCTTTCCGTGAAAAAATCGGAAGAGCCGTTTTCCAGAAGAATGGGTTCATCCATTTTGGCCACAAAAATGTGGAATCTTTTATATCTTGGAAACTAGGATAATTGTGCGTATTACGTGGCAACTCTCCGTTTAGTTATTAACGGTCGATTTAATTCAAAAGATTGTTTTAAATAGATTGTTCAATTAATATGATTGTAAATAATTATTAATATTAATGAATGATTATAAATGTTTCAATATAAATGTTTTTTAAGTATTGATAGGAATTTAATTAATATTTATAAATGTTTCAATTAATGCCATAACTTATTATCAATATTATCATAACTTATTTTATTATGTAGACCAAAAACGAGCCTGCGACTTTTTGTCGTCACACAACTAGTACAACACCACACTAACGTACATCCGAAAAATGTATGATGTTGACGAAGACTTTTCTGGCATATCGATCGAACCCGGCATCATTGGTTTTTAGTCAACGCCACACTACCTGTCTTGTGACAGATTATTTTCCCTCTAGGGCACTTCCTTTATTTCACGTAACCGTGTAACGCTAATGTTATAGTTCAACCGCAAGTATTTGGGCATTCCGTATATATAGAGGGATAAAACAAAAAAAAAAGCGCAGCTTAAGATCACAGAAGTACGATCAAATTAAAATGAAGTATTTGGACTTTGCGAAAGAGCAAAACAGAGACGCGAATTATTTAATGAGATCAAACTTTGCCCGAGCCATAACGCTAAAAAAAGAAATAAGAAAAAAATAAAATCTAGATCCTTACGATTCTTTTTTATTCGGGCAAAGGTTCTGATAGCTGATCTTATATAATTTTCTGCCAAGGAATCGAATGGCATGTACCATTTTTTCAGATTGGCTCGAGTTTTCGAGATTTGAATATTTTAATTTTTTTCTTTGGATACCGTATTATTCGTTAAAAATCGACCTTTTATGCAAATTATGTTAACAGAAAATGATTATATATTTATGTTTACATTATATAAGATACAATAGAAGAATTTAATGTCCATTTTATTATTTTTTGAGCTATTTTCGGCGTTATTTTTTTAATTTTTTACCACTTTTTTCTTACTGAAGTTTTTGCTCCTGATCATGTTAATTGAAAAATAAATTGTCACCGCTTGCTCAAATAACCGTTTCAGATATTATCGTCTGGGTCTTTCCTCATTTTTATTCAAATATTTTATATTCGAATGTCGAAAATTTCATATTCGAGTATGAATAATAGGGTATTCAAGGAAAAATATTAAAATACCAATATTTCGAAAAGACGATCCAATCTGACGAAACGGAGAACGACATATCCCCATATTATATAAGATCAACTATCAGAACCTTTGCCCGAATTTTTGACTACCACAGTGTAATTACTTAGTTTATATTTTACTAACCACGCCAACTGCATCGAATTTCCCATTCAAAGTACCTTTAATGAGTTTTAAAGTATTTCGTTTTTCCAATAGACATAATCTCAATATGTAATTCAATACTTCGAAATTTAATTTCAATCAAATTCAGCACCCCTTCAGCAAACGATACTTAAAAGAAACAAACCCTTGACAATTGTGTAATTGTTTGTAAAAATGTTTTATTTTACGCAAACAATATTTGTTCATAAATTTTGTGCCAAACACCTATTTGCCATTTGAAAGTTGACAAGAATATACTTACAATACTCGAATAATAATGATGACAGGTATAAAATAATAATAGAATATGAATGACATTTACAATGCCAAGCGAATAAAAGGCAGATATTTACACATGCTTTTACACACACTCATTCATTCAGCCATTGTTGAAAGTGGGAAAAGGTAAAAAAAAATCTCGTCCATATACTGTAGTAAACTGCAGGGAAATACAACAAAAAAAATGTGATTTTGGGTGAAAAAGGTGCGAAAAAGTTGGAATTTTTTTAGGGCTATTGTCTAAGACAAAAGACAACAACTATGAAATATACAATAACGATGACAGTCATTCAAACGACGCGACGCAACCTGACTGTCATTATGTTTCCTTCTTTCACTTACGACTTCATTGTTTGTTGTTTTAAAATTGTCAAATATTTGTTGTTATTTTTAAGACCAAGTTAGGAGAGAATAAGTGATTGAGTGAATGATTCAAGAACGATTAAGTAAGTGAGTAGTTAAGAGATTAACACACATTTAAGTATTTGTTTACAAAACATTAACCATTGTTTTGCTCCATTTTCGAGAGGTGATTGTGTGGGATTAAAAATCCTTTTTTCACAAAGTGCTTGTGTATTAGATTGTCTAATGATGAGTTTGAGGAAAAGTAGTTTATTGAGAAAATAAACAAGGTTTAAAGAGATTAACAAAAATTTAGTTTGAAAGTAAGTTAAACAGTAGAGATTATGCAAAGTTGTTTAATAATCAGTCAGGCTGGTTTTCAAGAAGAGGTTTGCTCAAGGAATTTTGATGGTTGGTTTATATTGATAAAAGAAATATGAATTTTTAAATATTTTTGACAGTACTGATTGAAATGAATTATGTCTTCTTTCATAGGAAGAACTCTGGATATTTTTAATCGTGGTAGAGGAATTCTCTAATACTAATAATCGGTTACCACAAAATATCAGCAGGAGTATGTTAACCAAAAGCAATGTGGCCATTAAGAGGTGTGCTCTTTACAATCTTGGTAACTAATGAAGTCCGTGTATTTCAGAATGAGAAAACGAGGCATTACGTAATGATACTGGCCGTGGTTCATTAGCAATCTACTTGCCCAAATAATTTAAGTTCGGATAACGTACATATCTAGACAGAGAAAATTTTTGAATAGTTAAACTATTGATCACGAGCTTACTATTTCACACGAATGAAGTGGGAAAAAAATTTCAATTATTTTGGAATTCTGCTATTGCGCGCTTTGTAAGTTTTTATAGCACTGTTGCAGCAAAACATTTGACAACATATATCAAGAAGGTAGAGTTGACCACAAACCCGTTAGCCTGCAACATTCTAAATTATAGAGGTTCTACTCGGCTGAGAACGAGGGACACTCTTGCTCTCAGCCGAACACGAGAGTCGTAAAGAACAACCTAAGAAGTAACGGCAGAAACAAATATTTTGGTTTGGCATTAGCTAGACACACAATTTAAAATTTTTAAACGAACAAAAATGTTGCAGTACCTCTGGTGTTAAGTAGGAGCGGCGCATTCACTTTTCAAGCTGTCTGTATCGTCATTTTATTAATTGTCTTACTTCGCCGACGATTCTGCTAACATAACCCACGAAGAAGGACGCTAAACACTAAACAAATACAAAATTCCTAAAAAAAATCCTAAATAAGTACAAAATTCCTGGTATCAGGAACAACTTGCCTGATTTCATCGGATCGCCTTGAATTGAAGTAACGAGAAATCAACGAAACACAGCCCACATTGCGTCGATGCTGAAGCCCGCCAATAGAGTTGGATACCCTACTATCTGCCGTAAACTTCTTCGCCCCCTCCTGTGCGCGACCGAATAACTTTTAAATAAGAAGCAGGAGAAAGAACGGTAACCCTGAATTAATCGTGAGCTCGTTTGATGACAATCCATCTATTACAAGTCGTCGAATGCGATGCTTGAGGAGGCTAACATGGACACCACAAACCACAAGTTTTGACAGGCCGCTCAGCACACAAGAGCTAGAACCATTTGGTCTTAATGAGACTTGCGTAGAACATTTGATTCAGGAATTCGGTTTAACTAAAGTACAAAAATAATTATGGGAATATACACATAGGTACTCTCACGGTAATGTACCAACTTTAATGACTCTTGTAGGCGCTATCATAATAAGGAGAAGGTGGGAGCGTTGCTTCACCTTCGAGAAGATGAAGCTTAGTAAGCTATTCGACTCCGTTCAGAGATTCTAAAAAATGAGCGACTCTGATATAGGTTCATTGAGGTAAAGCTGTATTACTAGTATTTTGTCAATACAGGTGAGCTTAGGGAAAGTCGTTTTAAATGTAGTAAAAAATATTCAAAGCGACGTATACTACAGTAGAATTTAGGAATAAAGGCTGATGGGGAGGATAATACCTTTTTTCCATCATCTGGATCAGTGTCTTGTTCCATCGATTACTCATGAAATCTAAACTAACCTGTGCAGAGCCACAAGTTCTTAGTTTTTTATTATTACTGTTGCCCAACAATATTATTAGAAGTATTCATGCTTTTGGTAAATTTGACGATTTTATATCCGATTAGAGGAAACTATTAAAAACTATTTAGAAGAGGCTAAAAGTTCGGAAAACCAAAGGAAGAAAGGCTAATTAATGGTGATACCAAAATCGGTAAACCTCTAGGAGGTTCCCATTCCTGAGAACGTCCCTAGAGGGAAAAGAACCAGTCACAAGCCAGGTCACGTGACCGGTTCGAGTTCCGGAACTTTATATGAAAAGTACCGGCAACTTTTACATGGCATTGTCATTGGAGGGGGCTAATTGACATAATGAAGCTACTAAGTGATAGTTTCTAGACCCAAACTAAGGCTACTTGTCCTGTGATGGTTTTTTTAATACTAGCTGAACTAGTGTGCTTTAAACAAATATTTTTAATTTGGAAAAAAACTGCTTGTGCAATGAGGGTTTTTTCCTAACATCTCTGTTTTTGTTTTGTGATATGTTGTGATATGATTCTTTTCACCGGTCATCACTCACGAACATTTCGTACCATTCCTATTTTCACCAGTCATACTACAAGTACGTTCAAGACAATTGGTACAACATTTTCCGCAGGGTTGATATGCCTACTTGATGATATTGACAAATCCCTAGAAAGACTCATCTGCAACTGGACTAGTGAAAGTCGTGGATGTGATGAAACCAACCCTCTCCGAAAGCTATTTCGGATTCAAAAAACCAAAGGTAAATTGGCTTAATAATTGACTCGGCGAGAAAATCGGATTATTCCAAGGACGGAAACTATTTTTCTGGGTGTAAAAACAAGCTTTCTATAGGGTGGTAGCTTATAATATACTCGTTTATATCAAACCGTAGTTTGACTGGTTAACCAGCATACATGCTAGTACGACAGGACTTTCCTATAATTCATTTTGCCGTAGTTGTTATGAACAAGGTAGGGAAGAAACAGTTTTCTAACTTCTTTGCGAGTACCCAACTTGGTATCCCTCAAGGCACAATTTTGTGGACAATCATACACATACTAGGCGACCTATCAAAGTTATCAGAGATTGGTGCTTAAATACCTCAATGTTATGGGGTGAACTTGGATTAGAACATACAAAGGTAGACACTGACTTGATCTGTTACAACGGAATTATCTTGATTATACTTGAATGCTTGCGCGTTCGGCTAAAGAAGGAATTTTCTCTTTAATGCGTAATACGTCAGTGAGTATCGACCGAAAGTCGATGTGCTATTAATGAAGAACGTGATGTTCGCAGAACAGATAAGGCTTTGGGAAAAAATTCCCCAAAATTGTGATCATGCTCCAGTAAATCAATGGAGTTATCTACCCCACTGTCACCGATGTCATTCTCCATTATCGGTCGGATATATGTGGGCGGTATGAATAGTAAGGCAATCAGATGGTAGTATCTCTTGCACCGTGTTAAGAAAACCAGGCACTTGCTTCTATGGAGATTTGAAAAATGTGATAATTTCATCGATTTTAATGCCAAGAACAAACATTATGAGCTTCAGATTCCTTGACAATTATACCATCCATAATAACAGATGAAACAACATGTTCGGTCGTACGCCTGTGCGTAAGCATACAACATTGAGTCTTACGAGCATTGAAACGGTTCTTTGTGGAAATGGTCTTTTTGGAGAGGGTACTTTTTGAAAGATATATTTTCCGAAAAGTCTATTTTCCAAAAGATACACAGGAAAGCTTAGTGGATGTCTGTTGAGTTTAGCTAAAGTTGATCCCCGATTCGAGGAGTAGTGAGGGAGAGTCAGTTAAGTACATAATTCGGTACCGTATAGCCCGTTTCCAAGAGAAAGAGTACCGTGAATCGAGCATATGCTAAGTAGCAGTTATGAATATTCCTCAATTGCAGTGGGCAAAAACTGTATGTATTGTATATTGCATGTAAATATTTATGCGTGTATTTATCCATGTAAGTATGGATGTGAGTACATACTCAATAGTACAAAGAAAATCTCAAAATTTGTCAATATTTTCTTTAATTAGTCCTTAATATATACACAATACCGTTTCCATCACGCTTGAGTTGATTTTTAAAAATATGGTTTCAAATTATTCTTGGCTGCCAGTAAATCAAATATGTACGAGTATACATATATTTATGAGGAGCATGAACACATATGTATAAATATTTATACAGGTAATTTTGTGGTACATTTTGGATGTTTTTCATTTAACTAATATAGACATGTTTATATATATATATACATATACAGACATAAATACATATTTAAGTACATTTTCCAACTAATTGCTTGTATATTTTTGTAGTTGTTCTTCTTTGTTGCAAGTTAGAGCACGCGTTTGCACGCCCATATGGTTTGAAAATAAGTGAAAGGGGTTCATTCGCTCGTTGGTTCATGGCAACCATTGCTAATACTCTGCACTAGTACTAGATAAATGCTGTGAAATTATTTTTTTAGTAAGTCAATTTGGAAAGACTTTGTAAAATGATGCCCAGATAGTTTATTTCACATTCAGAAGTTGCCAGATGTTCGTTAAGCTAAGAAAGTAGGGAAAAAGTAGATTAGAGATCACATGAACATTGTTTAAGTTGTTACAGTTCTTTCTACTAATTATCTGCCCTATTATTTTCCGTTCCAGCCCTTTGGCCATAAACTCCAATGTCTTCAAATAAAATACAACGTAAGAAGTCAACGTGTAAAGCCCGACTAAATGAAAATATTCATATGTAAGTGTGTATATATGTGGGTGATTTTCATTATATTTCTTTTTTTATCTGAATCAATGATTAGAAAATGCTACTAATAGCTTTTTAAATCAAGATATGTTTCGTAAAATAAAAAAGTTTCTACATACCAGCTGTATTTAAATAAAATAAGTTTGTTTGCTCATGTGAAAATCGTATAGTTTTTCATAGTAATTTGTGACGTAGGAGATGTGGGTGACGTAGGGGGTGTGGAATACCAAGTAACGGTGTGATCGGTTTTAACTTGGCTAAGCCCATTACCTATCTTGGTCCTTCCATCATCTCAAGTGGACACAGACCTCCTCGCGGCTTCAGAAGAGGTAGCTGCTTTAAACTGCCGCAGTATGCACGAAGACACCAGTGATAGCGGCTTGAGACTGATATCCTTCGCCGCTGCACGAAACAGGGTAGTGAGTAGCACTAGATTTAAAAACTCGATATTCACAAGGCAACGTGGGTATCCCCTCATCTAGCAACGAAGAACCAAATTGATCACATTGTTATGGGCGCAGGCATAGTTCCACTGTGCTAGATGTGCGTTCGATCCGAGGTACGAACATTGATTCTTCCGTCTCAATCTAGCGAGAAACGCACGAACGATCTAACAGAGGAAGCTGCTCGCGCAACAAGCTGCTGCCGCCTATTGCACTCAACTAACCCAAATGCTGCAAGAGCACTCCTTGTCCCGATAATATCTGCGCAGAATGGCAATGTATTACACACTCTATGGAAAATGCTGCTAAATCTGAACCGGAGAGTCGCATTGCAACTGCAGAGGAAAACGCCGGATATTTGGCAACACTGTAGTCCGCTGTAACGCGAGGAGTATGGGAGAGTTACCGGCAGAAAAGGGGAGAGGAGAAACGCCTATTCCGCCACAAGAAAAGAGAAATGGAAAGGAGCGAGTGTGAGGAGATCGAGATGTGCAGGAGTAGAAAAGAAGTCCGAAAATTCTACAAAAGAGTAAAACACTAAACAGAAGGATTTGGCACTGGTATTTCTTCCTATAAAGACGAAGACGGAAACCTAGTGACAGACACCGAAAGTATACTGAGGACATGGAAAGAACATTTTTCAATGCTGTTGGTATCGGATGATAGTGGCGACGAATATACCCTTGAACCAATCATTGACGACGGAGCCGAAAGTACACCACCAATCCAAAATGAGATTGAGAAAGCATGCACCGACTTGTTAGAACCATTTGGCTAGAGGAACGCATGTTCGATGATTGGAAGCCAGAGTACAAAAAAACGCAGCGCATCGCCGATCTTTTTGCTCTTTACGCAAAGAGCGGATCCATTTTATTATTGCGCTTGTGCCGTGCCACTATTTTCGCGCTGCGCATAAAAGGAGCAAGCGCAAAAAGGAGCATATTCCTTTACGCTTTTTTGCGCTGCGCTTGAGCATGAAATGTGCTTGGCGCATTTACAGTAGTAAAAAATTAAAAAAAAACAATAGGCGTTCTTTCCATGGATGTTATTACATGGCATCGTATTTTTTTAAATCACCGTATGGCACTTCCGGTTTAGGAACTGGACCGGAAATTGTGTCGGTAGTGCAATTCATATTTGCGGTTCTGGTCTGGATCGGAAATTGGGTCGGTAATGCTATTAACACTTCTGGTTTATGGAATGGACCGGAAATGGGGTCGGTAGTGCATTTCATATATCCGGTTCCAGTTTGAACCGGAAGTTAGGTCGGTAGTGCAGCTCACATTGGAACTGTGTGTTCTTGCGCAAGCGGATGAAGCTGTTCTTGGGGTGATTATCTTCGTCGACGGAGAGTATCGCTATCGAATGAATCACGAGCTGTATGAGTTTTACGGAGAGTTTAATACAGTTAAACGTATCAAAGTACAATGGTTGCGCTGGATAGGGCAAGTAATACGCATGGATTAGAATGCTCCGGCGAAGAAATAATTCGAATTTGATCCTGAAGCAAGACATAGAAAGGAAAGACCCAAACTCCTGTGGAAGGATCAAGCTAAAAAAGATCTCAGAAAACTTGGTGCTACAAACTGGTTGAGAAGCGCATTAAATCGACGCGCATGGAAAACTATTCTGAATAAGGCTACTGACCTGTACGGTTGCTTATAGCCATCTAAGTAAGTAAGTAATATAATATTTGTTTAATTGAAAATATCCAAAAATATTAACAATTAACACTGTTTAGTTAATACAGCAAATTTCGTGATTGGTTGAGAACTAATTAATGTTTTAATTGAATCTTCGGGCTTCATAATTGAGTGCTGTTTTTATGTTTTTCTGTAAATGTTTAATGAATCGGTTTGCTATGTATGAGCAATCGATTTAACAAACAAGTCCGCTTTGTATTTTGTTACAACAACATAGGTACTTATTCCCACTAACACCCCTTTCAAACTCACCAAAATGCTTGCCACCTGGCAGCTCTCTTTAGCTATTTTTTTCAGAAAACAAAACAGCCACAATTTGATTTATTATTTTTGGTTTGTAAGGTGTCCATTTACTCGATGAAGAACTTTTGCTGCTAAAACACATTGGATTTTACTGCTAAGGGTGACAAACATAAATAAATAACAAAAATTTTGTTTATTAAGTCTCTAAGGCATCAAAAATAAATAATGAGTGTGAAGATTGTAATTAATTCAATGTTTTTCAGCTAATGTTTCAATTAAGCCAAAACCCGCTTAATTAATGCTAAAAAATAAATAAAAAAATTTATTTAAAATGCTAAAATTTTGGGTAAAGTATTTTTTCAAGCTGCTTTCAGTTCAAATGATGATTAAGATCTTAATGCGAATGCTCAAACGTTGAAACAAAAACGACAGCTAAAAGAATTTCAATTGTTAGGTGGGGTTTATTTAGTTTAAAGATTTTCTAAGACAGATTATTAAAATATTTAAAACATCCGGAGGATTAATAAGAAGGCATTTTGTTAAGATAAAAATCTATTTAGCAATGGGTAAGTAAAATAATTTTTAAAAAGAATAAAGTGTTATGATATATTTTCTCAACAAATTTCCGTTTCAATTCCATATTAAACCTTCTTTTGCGAATGTCAGTGAGATGGTGGTATTTTTATATAATTTTTTTTACAGGAAAAACAAGTTTGTTTTAATAAATTTCTCTTTAACTCCCCTAAGATTTAATTAGTAGAAAATTATATCAATTTAAACATATGTTTTCTTTCTGTATTCATCATCATCATCATCAGCATGAAAAACAGCATCATTATGATCATGTTAGAAACCAAGTGGTGTAAAAATGTTGTTAACAAATTAAACCAAATGTTTGTAAATTGAATTTACCTCGATTGGTTTTTCCTTTCGTTGTCCTTTTGTGAATTGAAAATGGGGAGGTTTTCTCCAACATTCATACATTGATTTACTCACGCACATATTCTTATCCTTTTTGTTGTTGCTCTTTTCCTTTTGTCATACTCTTCTCTTGTGTTCTCTTGTTTGTCTGTGAAAATAAAACAAAAATGTGTAAAAAATCTTTATATGATTTAATTGTAATTTGATATGCTTTGTTGGATTCGCTTGTTGTTGTTGTTGTCATTAAATTATGTTTAATAATGTCAGCATCCCAATCTTATGCAATGTTCATTTGTGTTTTTGAGTTTGTGTGTGTGTGTGTGTGTGTGTGTTGATGGTTTTGTTAATCCTGTTGCATATTTTAAGTTGCTCCAATGTTTGCATGTGTCTAATTTTAAGCTCCTCCTTTTTTAGTTGAGGAATTAATAGGAATTGAAACGAAAATGTAAAGCCAAGTACACGCCGTAGCGATGCCAACTGTTTCTTAAGGAAAAAGCGCAAGAAAGCACCGCAAAAAGCGCTATATTTCATTGTAGCGAAAAGACATTCTAGTATATGCTTTTAAAAATGTTATAGAATACGTTTAAAACGTTTGTTTTTACGGCTTGCTTTGAAATAATTTTTTATAGAATTTTATATCCTTTTCATACTTATCAACATCTACTATCAATTTGCGAAGAAGTGGAAATTTTCCCATAAGAACTGTATATGGTTATATGCTCAAGATATTTCAACATCTTTAAAAAATTTTCCTATTTCAATTTGCTGCACTCAACATTTTTTGATAAATTTAGTGTCATCAGTAGAAAAATTACATTAAATTGGAAGAAACATGTGATCGTGTAGGATAGTGAATCAGGGCCTTAATTAATTACATGCCGTCTACATTAGACATGAAATGCTGTTAAGATATGATGTTATAAAAGCGTTGTTGAAACAAATGCTCTAAGAATCATGTTAAAACGTGAAGAAAACATTAACATTAATGTTAGTCATTTCATGTCAGGTGTAGACGGCAAGTGACTTTATTCATTGAAACCGTTTTGAACTGTCTTTTATGAATAGATAAATGATAAGCAATAGATTTCATTCAAAAGCTAAACTTCACCTGATATAAAGATAAATAAACAAATTGGCATACTTTAGACACTGATTTTAATGAATTAAAAATTATTATATATATGTATCAAGTATAAAATTGTATTTACATCAAGTTCGTAGAATTGTTTAAGAAAAAAGTTTTTATTTTATTTACACAATGATAGCGCAGTGAAGGGTTTTTATTTATATGTAGATTTTGTTTTAATTATACGAGTATTAAATTAATGTTTTGAATTTGCAAAGATTGTCATAATTTGTGTACCCTACATTTCCTACATTCAGCACTGCAAAAGTAACAACAACTTAAAGCACAGACGAATCGAAAAAATATTTCTTAAGACTGGTTAAAAAATGTCTAAGCAAAGACTAAGTAATTCTCATATTTTATTAGCAGAACGCCTATTTTTCAGTCATTTATACACATTGTTTTTTAGTCATTTATACACATTGTATTCTTGTTGATGAGCCCTTTAAACGGATTGACTTTCAAAACGCTGCAACCGCAAGTACAAACTCAGCATGTACGATGCTAACCCACTTGACCTGAGATTCAATATAAACGAACGCTCACTAAAGCGAAGAAATTTCGAAACAAAACTGTTCGATGTTTGCTCACGAATCTAGAAAAATCCGAATGGTCGCTGAAACTAAATTCTCTCGATAATTTCTCGAATGTATCACGATAGCCTAGTGGATGTGTGCTAGTCTATTAGCCTAGAGGTACCATGTTCGATTCTGCCTGAGTGCAGCGTCAGTTACAGAATTAAAAAAACAGACTTGTTGGTGCCCAAAATTTTATCTCAGCTTTGCACGTGTTGATGAACCCTCAATTCTATGTTTTTTTTTCAGTCAGCCCGCGTTTTTCGAAATATCGCGTTTCTTATTCACATCATATGTATACCCTATTTTTTTATGTTTTTCATCTAAATTTTGTGTGCTTCACCTTAAAATGAGAATTTTTGACAACAAACTAGTCTATGCAAACATATACATATTTCTTTTGAGTACAATAATTCAAGTGGCTGTTTCGGGATATACTTATTTCTGATCTTTCAAGGATGTTGGAATTTAAATATTTTAATAAAGCCTGTGTCTCAAAAATTCCTTCAAACAACACAGATCCTAAATGGTCATTCGAAATTAAAAATCATAAGAGAACCCTAAAGATGATTTTCAAATACCTGTCGATTGATACCCATTTTGATATAGTTCGCCGACTTTTTATTTTTTTCGTATAAACAAAATGGAGTCTGTTGGCAGCCATATTGAACTTTGACTACTGTGATATCTTTGGTGACACTCCCCGAATTAAGACGAATCGATTGACGTACGAAGCGTCAAAATTGGTCTACGCGTTCGGTTTATATAGTGCCGCAAAGGAACACACATACATACATAGGCTGATAAACACAATACCCTTCTTTGCGTCGCACAGTCGGGTAAAAAATAACACAGCATACACAAGACGTTACAGGGAACAAAGTTTTTAATTAAAATAAAAAATGGATTAAAAATATAAGTTGTTTAAAGGTTAGCTTGAAACTAGAATTTATTTTCCATATCCTTTAGATACAAATGGGCTAATATCCTTTTTTAAGTAATTATATTACTATTCTGTTTTTCGAATATTAATTAGTACTCTAAGCAAAAAACAAAATACAGCAAAAAAATCTTAATTTGCAGTTTTTCTAATATAGCGAATATTATATATATATATATATATATATATATATATATATATATATATATATATATATATATATATATATATATATATATATATATATATATATATATATATATATATATATATATATATATATATATATATATATATATATATATATATATATATATATATATATATATATATATATATATATATATATATATATATATATATATATATATATATATATATATATATATATATATATATATATATATATATATATATATATATACCAAATTTTTTCCCCAGTACATATATTTCTTTCTGTAAACGGATAAAACTGAAATTATTTAATTTTCAATACCCTTGCAGTTTCACCAAAATATCCTGGAACGTACATCAATAAACCGTCACTCGGATAACTACCTTGACGCGGTGTGGCGGGTTAAGTGGAGGCTGTGGTTTCTGCCTTCAACTCAGGTGTTATGATGACTCGTCTCTCATAGCTCCTGAGATGAAGACGGCTAACCTCTTGCTCCCTACTCAGGCTTACTATGATGACGTGTCTCTTAGTAAGTCAGAGTACAGTACTGATGGTTTTTGCCTTCTACTCAGATGCTTTGATGACTCGTCTCTCATAGTTTAGCTAAATAGAAGACAGATGACTCAAAAACTTGTATACCCTAAGCAGAGCTGTTATAGGAAAGGTATGTCAAAGGTAAAAGACTGTATTATAACGGAGCTTTGCTGATACCTGGGCACCTAAGCAAGTAGACAAAGGCCCTTATCACGTAAATGGGAACTATGACGTGGTCGACGTTCCTTACCCCTACACTCGTGGGAACTATATAGAACAACCTTTTAATAAAAAATCTCAAGACACAAACAAATCACTCGCGACTAACATAAACACACGCGATACTGACAAAAAGAACGCGACGACGACAGCTAATACGCAGGATAGCCTGGTAGTGAGACCAGGTCAGGCTAACCTTAGTACTAGTACTACTGGTCCCAAAAAAAAACAAATACAAGAGGCGGCCAATCCATGAACGCCGAGCGCGGAAAGGCTGCACCCCAAAAGGTCAGCAGCAAACGCAGCGAGGTACCTCCGGACTTCAGGCGAAGTACCTCAAAAGCTGCTAAAGTCCGTGTCTTAACGGCTAAAATCCCTGTTTCGGGTGCTGTCCGTACTAAACTAGGCACGCCAGCTGCCCAAGTGCCAGTTGTGGGCAAGGGAAATGTGAGTAAGTCATCGCTTTTTGGAAAAGGAGCTTTTTAAAAAATTTCTATTGAACATACTACACAAAAAGAAAAACGCCATACTAAATTCAAGTATTTTCTACTTACTTTGAGTACGACTAATCTAAGTACGAATAACACTAAAATGTACTTAAGTCAAGACGAAAACGGGATAATCACGTAAAAAATCTTGAATCAATAACAAAATACTTAAATTGTGTACAAAAATTCTTATTTTAAGTACTACTATTAATATAAACTTTTTACACACTCGCAGTGTGTTTGTATTTGTTTGCTTGTTGATTCATTCAGTCGCATGTTGTGCTTATGTTGTTGGTGCACGAACAAACAGAAGTTCGTGCACTGCCGACTAATAGCCTACAAACGTCGTATTACATGCTGCTGGCTTATACTAGATTTTAGCCGTCGTTCTTTCTATACTGTGTTAGCTGAGTGGTCTAAGGCGTTGGTTTACAAACATGGTGAGCTAAGTTCAATATTAGGAATGAACAAAAATATATTTTTTAATTAAAACAAGTGAGTAAAAATATTAAATTTATATAAGTATTAAAAATAAAAATTCTCAAGTCTGTTCTGTTCCAGGATTAAATAAGTACGTTACCCTGATTCGAGCTTGATTCAAGTACGCGGCGGGATTGATTAAAGTACGCAGCTAGTATTGATACAAGTACGTGGCGGGATTGATTCAAGTATACAGCGGTCTTGAATCTACATGTAATACGACGTTTGTCAGCTACTTGTCGGCTATTCCCGAACAATGAAAATAAACAACAACAAGAGCAGATCAGTGATTTGTGGCTATCATCAAGCAAACACACGCCAACACAGTACGAGTACGACTGTGTATAAAGTTTATAAACATATTCGTACTTAAAATAAGAATTTTTACATGAATAAAGGCAAAAATTAAGTATTTTGCACTTGAATAATCCGACTTAATCAATCTTTCTGTACTTGATTTCAGAAAAACCGGGATTACCGTACTTTTGACACCGCTTGGGATTAATTTAAGTACGGATGGATTGATTTTTCTCTTCAGTGTACCCCTGGACTTCAGGCCAAGTATCTCAAATGCCGCTAAAGTCCGTATCTTAACGGCTAAAATCCCTGTTTCGGGTGCTGTCCGTGCCAAACTAGGCACGCCAGCTATCCAAGAGTAAGTCATCGCTTTTTGAAAAGGGAGCTTTTTAAAAAATTTCTATACTAGTTTGAACTGTACAGGTTTAAGTTGCAAGTTATTATATCGCCTTTAGCTCAACGTTTCAATTTACAAATTACTTTTTCATTAAGAATTTTTATAAAATTCTGCTATAATTTTATTAAGCACAAAGTGTGATCTAAATTCGACTTCGTTTAACATAATATTTTTCTCTTTATAAATTGGACACCCAACTATGACAGACGACGTCAAAATAAGTGTTTGTTTTAAATATACATGCATAATCGTACAATATACATTTATTTATTGTATTTTTAAGCATATTTTCTCTTTATTTATTTATTGCACAAAAAATATATATTTATGCTGACTTGAGCACTTAATAAAAAAGTGTGGGAACCAGAGTAACTCAAGAAGACAATAAACATTGCAACGAACTTTTTTTAAGGTTGACTAAAACAAAACAAAGCAAAAACTTAAAAAAAACTCTGTAATATAATTAAATAATAAATTAAATATAATTTATTTATTAGAATATAGACTTTTATAAATTTGCGGTCAATTAGACACATGTTTAGAAATAGATTAAATCAAAGTAAAATGTTGAAAATTTAATCCTCAGCTGGATGTCATTAATCCTTGACACGCAGCCAATTATAGTAACAAAAATATAACTGAACTTTTTACGTTTTTTTTTAATATACCATGGGGTGTAACTATTAACAACGCTGATGTAGAAAAGCTTTAGTACGTGAAAGTGTGTAAAGCTTGTTAACGAATAAAAAGGATTATTGTTTTTTTAGTTTGCAACCCCAGAAATTATACGAGTACAGTGCCTGCAATTGTGATGTGAAAGAATTTTACTGCATTGATTGATATTAATGTAAATATAATGGTGTAAATGTCAACAGTGTTGCTTAAAAAGGGCCAATATGTTGTGTAAAAGGCTGCGCGATTGGCCCTTTTAACGCAACAGCAGCGACATGATTATAAAAAGAGAAAAGGCTTTCGATAAGCTTCGCATTCGTCTTGCTGTACTCCAGGCAGTCCTTCCCCACGAAGTGCTACTCCACACATTCTAAAACACGTCCAATAGGATTCCAAGTACTCGTCCTCGATAAATATACATTGTAGAGAATCCTTTACCTCCAGCACACCAAAACATTGACATATCGAAAAATTAAGATGTCTTTTCAGCTTTACTAGAGCTTATTGAAATCCTCAGAATCATATAGCGGATGATTCAAGATATAATTGAAAAAAATTTTAAGAGATTTTTTTAGTATGAGAATAAACGGCTTTACAATGAAAGAAACAAAATATCTTACAAAATTCGCTGTTCAAATAATCTTCTGCAACAATTAAAAAATTTCAATGCCACCATTAACTGTCCTTTGCACTGGAGTGTTGAAATAGTAAGCCTTTATATCCTAACAACCTTTAATAACATCTATCTCTTTCCCACTTCTGTATAAAATACAGAAATCAAAAGCAATTCAGTAGCATTAATTTTGCTATTCAACTACACAAAAGTAGCAACTTCTTTGACATTTCTCTAAATCTAAAACTCTATATTAAAGTTTAAATCTCTGAATTGTTTGTGTAACAACCTTTTCATTGCCTTCGATTCGTTCTGCTTGTTCATATACAGTTTAATGAATTGAAATTAGAAAAAAAACCCAGAATTTATCTTTAATTGAAATTTGATGCTATTAGGTGACAGACAAATAATGATGAACAACAACGTAAAAAAAAGAAAACAGTGGCAACAGCAACATGGAACTAAAGAGAATTTACAAAAAAAAAGGTCTCATATTGCAATTGTCAACATTAAAACGAACTATCACTAACTGCTGCTTGCACACAGATAAGAGAAAAATATTTTAAGATTTAATCAAAAAATTATTCCTAGTCTTTGCATTCTGATTAAATGATAAAAGTATTCGTTAAGGAATCAGAATTTTGAGCCCGGAGTGGTAGATTTTTTCAAAAATATGAAGACTCATTTCCTGAATAAGCTTTAAACTAGGGATGTAACGAATACCGATACCGATACCGATATATCGGCGATACTTCAGATTTTCCGATACATCGGTATCGGCGATATTTTACTGCCGATACGACGATACTTTAAAAAAAATTTTCAGAGTTTTTTTTTAACAAATAATTTATTTTTGTTCGATTTTACCATGAATTAAATACACTTCGTTATTTTTTAAATCTTATTAATATCAATTTTAAAAATTAATAATATTTTATGCTGTTGTTTTGTAAACAAATTATTTATTTTTTGTTAATTTTACCATGAATTCAAATTCAAGTCGTTGTTTTTTAAATCTTATTCCAGCAAAAAAACACACTCCAAAGAAGTCATGAAAATGTAGAATTCGCGATCCGGATGTATTGCAAATTCGGATAATTTCTAATTAAGTTTTACATATCCTTGCCATCGCAAGAAGTTCTGTTTTTCGATTACCAATCACCGAATTGGAAGCGATGCTATGACAATTTTCTTTTTCGGTGTTCTATAATGATTTTTCCTCAAGGAAAAAGGATAAAAATTACCCATTTTCACAATTTTTTTATGCGAATTTGAACTCAAAACTTTATTTTCATGTAAATTTAGGTGTATAAATATAAACTTAGAAGACTTTTAATAATTAAGCTATTAAGTTGTTTAGAAGAATATTAGTTGACAAATGTCCTTTAAAAAATCGATTTTTTAAAAAGCATGGCGAGTATTTTTTAAAATTATAAGGAAATTAAAAATTTTTTTCTTGCTTTTCTACTAATTATCTGCATATTTTTAATATAGATTTTTGGAAGCAAAGAAAATGTAGATCCTTAATAATTACTTCCAATTTTTTTACTGGGTTAATATCAATTTTAAATATTCTCTCTTACAATGTAATTTTGTATAATAAAAGAATTGCACTTGAGTTTTGTTGATCTAAACTTGAACTCAATTTTGTATAATAAAAAAATTGCAATTGAGTTTTGTTGATCTAAATATGTTGATCGAATATTGAACTCAATTTCAATATTCGTATCGGTATCGGAATCGGTATCGGCGATATTTATTTTTAAATATCGGTATCGGTATCGGATCGGCAAAACGCCGTATCGTTACATCCCTACTTTAAACTTTGAATATTTTCTATAAATTGTCCCTACATATTTATTATGGAAGTTATTATAAATGGGAACTTGCCTAACGACTTTAGAACTAATGGAGGACTATCGCGAAAATTTGTAGCCTTTTCGTCGAATCGGAACTATTTTACAGCATTTCTGCATATACACCGAAAAAAGTATCACCAAAAAATTTTCAAACAACAATTTGTCTACAAATAAATTAAATTTTCAGTAATTTTTTTTTTTCTGAATCAATGAATTTTTTGTTTGACTTTTATTTAGGACGCAAACACCAAAAAACAACAAGAAAACTTCGTTTTCTGTGTCGTAAAAAAAACAACCCTAGTATACTAGCGGACTTCATCTTACTATCAATGTGAGGGATGATTCTGTAACCGGTTATTGGAGAGGTCTCCTTCGGGAGTACACGTAGATGCTGCGAAAAAAGAAAAAAACAAATTGGAATTAACCGGTAGTTTTCAAGGTTATGAGTCTCTTCTTTTTTTTTAGATCGGCGTTACAAAAAATTGGAAATTAACTAGCATGGTGTAATTTACTGAAAAGTTTGACTATTGGATGCGCTATCGTCAAACAGCACTGCTTCAAGAACAGAGCTGGATTTCCATCCGGTCCTGGACATGAATTAAATTTGAGAATTGCGGATTTTTGGCATAGTAACAAATTCTCATTCAAACACGGTCAGTTGTTGATTGCTTTCCGGCAAGTGAGAATTACTTGCCAATAATTCGGCCAGAAGGATAAAGTAAGCTTTACCAAAAGGGTTAGTGAATATTTGACTATTTACACAGGAAAACTTTATTTTTGATTTTATATATGGGGCATTAAGTTTCAAGCGGACAACCCAAAAAAATGTTATTGCCGCAATTCGTTGATATTTGGCATAACATAGTTCTAGTAGTTATAAAAGTGTATGAAAATAAAGTTTTTGTATGATGTTAATTTGTCGAGATATGGGGTGGGAAAGTGTTACCGTTTTTATTTTTTAACTAGATGCGCGCGCTTAAAGTTCGCTTTATGACTATAAGGTGTCTATAAAATATAATAACATAGCGTTCTTTATATATTGTATAAAGTTCCCGTTAATCAAAATAAACAGTGCTACCAACGTTAAAAAAATTCTTCTAATTTCCAACAACATTTATATTAGTAAAATAGGGTACATTTTCGTTTTTTTTTCTATTTCAACTTAGAAATGAGCTATTTTATCGCAGTAAAAAGTATCCTATGTTTGAATCAGTACACTAAAGTACCTCCATACCAAATTTCATGAAAATCCATTTAGTGGTTTTTGCGTGAAGCGTGTTCGGACAGACAGACAGACAAAAATTCCAAAATTTGGTGTTTTGTTCTCTACATCGATTACTGTTTACGCCAGCATAAAAATGTTCAAAAAATATTTCATGTACAGTCACGCCCCTTTTACAGTTTTATTATATGTATAGATTATTGCTTCGAACTAGAAAAAATAAAACAAAGAAATTAAAATAAGTGATTCTTATAGGAAATCGACTGATCTTTTCAAAACATGTATTTAATTTAAAAAAATCATGATCGAAACCGGAAATGACCAGTTGAAATTAAAATTTTTCTAACTTCGACCCTTTTTATTATTTTTTTATTTTTTAACTAAATTGGAATAGGGTGTCCTCATTATACTGTAAAAGTTTGATAATGGGATCTCCATATGTTTAAAAGTTATGCAAATTTCTCTACATGAACCCAACCTTTATGAAATTTTCACAGAACATGTAAAACTTTGGCCTCTACAACAAGAAATATATGACAGTTAAAAATTAAAGGGTGTTCTAAAGCGAGCAACGAAACATGTTGAAATACTAATGTAATATACAGACATTTATGTATAGACACTTTACATTTTCAAAGTTAGTGTTAATTGGTGTAGTCTGTAGAATAGACTACACCAATTAACACCGATATTCAAAATAATAAAAATTAAAGGGTGTTCTATCAGTTAATGTAATTTTGACTATTTAACTTAGACAACTTCCTGTATCTTGGAAACCATAAAAGGTAAAATCTAGAAATTTTAAAAAAATGCTAAAACTAAAAAATTGCAAAATTAACAAAATTAAAACGAAAAATCGCACAAATGAAAAAAGCGCTTAAAGAAAAATAGCACCAAAATTCCAAAAAATCGCTAAAAAATCACCAAAACTAAAGAGATTGCAAAAAAAACTAAAAAAAACTAAAAAAAACACAAAAAAAAACGAAAAAAAGCACTAAAACCTAAAAAAATCGCTAAAACTAAAAATATCGTCAAAAAATGAAAAAAATTGCCAAAAATGGAAAAAAAATCACCAAAACGAAAAAAGCGCCAAAACTAAAAAATCGCCAAAACGAAAAAAAGTGTCAAAACCAAAAAAAAATATCGCTAAAACTAAAAAATCACCGAAAACCGAAAGAAGCGCCAAAACTGACAAAAAGCGCCAAGACTAAAATAAATCGCTAAAACTAAATACATCGTCAAAATTTTTAAAAACGTTAAAACAAAAAAATACGCCAAAACGAAAAAATCACTAAAACTAAACAAATCGTCAAAAAACAAAACAAAAATTGTAAGAAATGAAAAATCGCAAAAAAAAACAAAAAAAGCACCAAAATGAAAAAAGCGCCAAAACCAAAAAAATCGATAATTCAACAAAGAAAAACTTAAAAATAAAAAAACTAAAATTAAACGAAAAAGCAAAATCAACAAAATTGCCAAAATGAAATAAGGGCATATACGAAAAGGGATATATCGTCGCCTTTCTTCTTAAACCACGTGAGCGCCAATAACTCATTTTTCAGAAAACGAAAGAAAAAATTAAAGCTTTTTAAATGTGTTTTGCAACAAAAATTTATTTTACAAAACATGGCTTTACGACTCTCTGAAGGGTGTAGCATCATTTTGTAAAAAAAAATTATTACTAACAAGTAACTGTATCCAAATTTGTTGCTTACGTGTTTTTGGCGCAAACAGCAATTCGCAAATTTTGCCGCTTGAAAATATGCATTCTTATGCACAAAACTATGAGTAATGAGGTATTTGTTATATAGCTAATTCAAACTGAATATTGTATTGCTTATTTTATAAAATCATAAACAATTTTCAAACATTTTGTTGTTTTAAAATTTTTAAACTTGAAGTTTTGATATTTAAATGTATGGCAAATGTGTATAATTTTACAAAATAAACTATAAAACATTCAGTTGAATCGGCTCATAGTTTTATAAAATCGTGTAGAAAAAAGTCAGAAATTTTATACTTTTTGTACTAGAAATTTGTTTCTGCACTGATTTTGAAGAAGCTTCTTTTAAGTCAATAAAAAGAAATAACCAAACAACCGATTACAAAATTTAAATGTTTGGTTTAAGGAGTCCCAAATGGTTGGCAAATTGCCTACATAGAGTCTACAAGGTAAAGATTTGAGTTGTTGCAATAATCGAGAAGTTGCGCTCATCGAGGGTTGCAGTAACGGAAGGTGCACTGTACATATATTTGATCTTATAAATATGCGGCTTAGTGCAATAACTCGATAAGCCACAAAAAAAGATATGGAATAAATCGACTTTTATGTTTAAACAAAATTTAAAATTGTATGGTTTTTGGAATTTTTCTACTTTAAATAAGCAGCATAATTAGTTGCAAGACACTAGAATTTATCTAAAAATTTATCTAGGATGCAAAGCTATGGTACCTAGCAAGGAAATGAGCATATAAAACCAATTTTTCAAATGTACAATGTAACCATTGGCAACCGATCCGCAGTTGGGTTGTCAGTTGCTGAAAATTATACTACTGATGGCAACTGGCAACTGAGAGCTGTCCATTTCAGTTGCTATTTAGTGTCTTTCTGGCAACCAGTAATTTTCAGTTGGCGACTGGCAACGCAACTAAAGATTGGTTCTATTAAATAATAGACCCAATTATGTTTGTATTATGTTTTTTTCTCTAACAATAATAAAAAATTGAAAAAATATTTTCATACTATTTTAGTTTTGGCGGTGCATTGTTAAGCGCTTAAAATCAATTTTTAGTTGCATGAAAGTCCGAGCCCTGATAATTAGTAATCATGAATTATATTTGTATTACACATAAAAATTTTTTGAAGATTTTTTTTCTAAAATTAAGATATTTTTTTCGAAGAACTAAGATTTTTCTCCGAAAATTTCTGGCATCACTGACTGAGAGCATGAGAAAAATCGTTCTCAAAATAAAATAGAATCTATCCCATGACTGCTTTTTACGGCGTATGATTAATGACAATTTGTATGGAAAAACTCGTCTAGCCCCAGTTCTGTTTCATCAGTTAAGCTCACGTTAAAAATTCAAAATATTTTGACGCTGAAAAAATTTATCAAATAAACCGAAGATATAATATCAAAAAAAATATCATTTCATTGGTAAAAAAAAGTTTTCTTACGGTCCTTTATACAATGACTTAACGTGGACTTTAGCGACAAGTTTTGTATTTCGAACTTGGCGTTCAAGTCCACGTTAACTTTTAATCGCACATTATGAAAACGGCTGATAACTAATTAAACTTAAAAAAAACACTTTAAAAATCACTAAAACACTTTAAAAAGAGTTTTTCAAAATGGTCAACTATTTGCCGGCATTACTTCTTTCAAACTTATCAAATCTTCATATTTTCCTTTTTAATGTCAATGGAGCTTTTGTAAAGTGAAGGCAACGTTAAATTGAGACCTACAAAATTTTTGTTATGCGGAGACAAAAGAAATTTATATTCAAAATTCAATTTGTAGAACATGCCATGTTCATTATGATGCGTAAAAAAATAATAGCTCAAATTCGATCAATTTCATGTTTTTCCGTAAATTTTACGGTTTGTATGGGAGCTACTCTAAGGAGTACAGATAGCGCTTTGAATCCTTTGAAACAAATGTTGGTTATATCAAAATAATTGGGGTCGGTCTTAGAACTTAGCCCTCTATAGGCACGCGTTAACCCCTTAGGGTCCGAAAACGAACTTCAGCTCGAAACGGCTTTTTGTACGAGCTAAAGTCGCACTTTACTTAGAGCCTTATTTTGTAAAACGAAACTCTAAGCGTTGACTAATTTTGTGTGTGTTTTGTTTTTGCAAATTACATTTTTTTCCATACAAAATTTATCAACGTTTGGCGTTGCGTTTTACAAAGTAAGGCCCTTAATTTAATTTTTTCTTTTCCTATTGTTCTTTTCTAAAGACTTAAGGGCATAATACACAATCAATCAGCTTGATGTCAGATTCGTGTACGTGTGCTTGACGAAAAATCAAAACCAAGTAGATTTTCCATCAATCGTCGTCGGTGTCACTAATACTAACGAAATTTCACTTATACTATTACCACGCTTGTCAAGCATGTTGACTGTGTATATTGCCCTTTACATATACATATGGACTTACTCTCGCATAAAAGTTTTCCTTTTGATTTCTAAGCAAAGTCATAACAATTTACAACTAAAATCTTATCAGCATTTTCATTAATAAATCTAATCTACTAAAGAAACACTTTCAAGAACTGAACACAAAATAGAGCAAAACAAATTAAAATTCCCAAGAAATTACGAGTTAATTTGATACTTTGAATGGTAAATGCACTAAAATGACACAAACAAAATCATCATGCATGCAAAAACAAAAACGTACAAATAGATAAAAGAAAAACAACAACAGAAAATAGCTGTACTAATTGCAGCATAATAATGCCACATTGGCAAAAAAGAAATGTTAACTAAGAAGAGGAACTATAAATGGGACAACAAAAAGGATTTAGTTGCATTTAATTTATTTAGAAATACAAAGTTTGATTTTTATGTAAGTTTGTACACAAAGCATTAAATTTGCTATTAATTTCTAAAATCATCTAACTAGGTCAAGGTTAGTTTATGGGAAACAAAGAGGAAACATTTTTGCCTAAAATATCATATTATTGTATAACAACAAGAAGAATTAAATTGTTCGGTAAAACAAATAATTTAAACCGGAATTTAAAATAACATCGTCTGTAATATGTGAATATGAAACCATTATGATGAAACAATGAACGAACAATCGTATTTCAGAAAGATGTAAGGCAACAAATACGAACCTGTTCCTTCTGATGTATAACGAAGGAAAAAATCTTATTACCCTAAAAAAAATGGCGTCTGCTTGAAATAGAACATATAACAACAGCAACGCCCTTTAATAAAACAGGATATGGTTGAAAGGAAGACGTTTAGTTGGGTAAGAGGTCAAAACTACCCTTGAATTTAATGTTTCATATCATAACGTTCTCATAACAAAAGTACAAGTTCGTATGTTCTACACACCACATTGCATTACCATTCGTCCGTTTTTACTTAACATGTGTGTGATTGAGTGTGAGCGGTGTACGTGTAAGTGTAACAAATACTCTTGCATACACTCTCTATGTTTTTGGTTTGATTTGCAGCTCTAAATAATTTTCTTTAGAACAAATTATTAGTTCAATTAGAACTTCGCAGGCGTGCGGTTGAAAATTTTTTTTAATGTAACGGTAATAGAAAAATTAAGTAAAATGTTTTAGCAAATGTATTTTAAAAAGGTTTAGTGTTAAAAAAAAAACAAATTTAGCCACAATTAAATTAAAGAAATAATAAATATTTCTACTGAATGTGTGCTAGTAAAGTTTGAATGTTTGTTAAAAATATGGATACTGCTCTATCATCATCCTTGAATGGTGGTGATTTAGACTCAACTAGTTCCGGCGGTGCTTCATCAGATAATTCGACCCTTAATCAGGATAATATGCATTCCCCAATTTCATATGGTTCAATATTTCTGCCTAATTCGGGTAAGTCAAAATGATGACATACAAATTTTAGGTAAAATCACATGTTGATGCGAGTATCAAAATGTTTTACCGGCAAAAAAATTAAGTTGTTCGTTTCTTTGAGTTCTAGGAACTCCATAAACTTCAGTTTACTTTTTGTTCCTTAAAGAGTTAGTTATTGTTAAGATACATTTTCTATTCTGGCAAAGAAGTGTTTCCTCCTTTAATCCAAATTTTTCCTAAGTCGATTCAATACATCTCAATTAGTTTTCCACAGATTTAAGACTTCTAGTGCAAAGTTCATCAGACTTTGCAATGTCTACTAACCGGCTATCCTTCGCAAACCATTTTGCTATTATCGTAGTTCTTGCGGTCTAAAAAGCTCCCAGTCTTCTTATCTCTTAAGAAACTCTTACTTCGATTAAAACTATTATACAACCCAGTAAAAAATTTTCATATTTTTTGAAGCACTAACGCAATAAAGCGCATAAATAACACGCTTTAAAAGAAGAGCTTTTTGCAGAGCAGTGAATGTATATGAAAGAAACTATACAAAAAATCAGATTTTTCGCTGCTGATACAATGCAGGTTTTTAAGCGGGAAAGCTCCATATAGTTACAGTTTTAGTGCTGAAAATGGTGATGATTTTCAGCGCTTTAAAAAGTGCTTTATGTATCAAAAATGTACTACACCAAACCGGGAACTCGCCATACAACAATCAGCAGCGATATCAGCAGGTTTGTAAGCACTACTTTTATTCTTTCATAGTACAAACCTGGGGTCGAATCGTCGCTTTCGATATCGAGCTGATTCGATCGAGTTTTCTTAGTTTGGGATTATTACATTTGATATCGAACAAAGTGTTTATATTGCTCGATAGCGAATGGCATAATCTCAAACTAAGAAAACTCGATCGAATCAGCCCGATATCGAAAGCGACGATTAGGCCCCTGCTTTATTTCAAGCAATTTTTTTACTGCGATATTTCCATTAGCGAAATCTGTCAATGTCTTTTTCATATTAAATGGACAAGAATCCGTATTGGAAATAATTTCTTGAGCTTACTACAAGTTCCGTCTTTTCTTTTCAATCTCCCTTATTCTGTAACTATAGTAATAGTAAGATGCTGGCAGCGGTAGTCAATTATTGTCCGCAACTACTATGTAAGCGTCCTATTTTTGATATTGCCGACAAATTCGACAAATAGTTACAGAACAAGAGGGAATGATTTTTCAATATTTCTTTCCAGCAAATGCTCATCGCAACATTATTTTTGATAGTGGTATAAGTCCACGTTTTAAAAAAATAAGTAACGGTAATTTTAATAAGATTTAGACTAGGTTAGGTTAGACAGGGCTAGTCCCTTTGTGTCACCTGTAAGAAAATGAGAGACGAAAAACGGAAAGAGGTAAAGTAAGAGTTTACAAGAGCAAAGAGTGATAGTAAAGAAGAAAAAAAGAGAGTAGAAGAGGTTATAGCTATCACGTGCCGAAAGAAGATGGTTCAGGGCTGGAACTATCCACTGCTCCTTATGAAAAATCTAACTCCATTAATTTTCGTCGTCGCCAGCTCAGATAGATGGACTGACAAAGAATTGCTAGCTAGCGTTAGACATTGATCTTTAACTGAAAGACAGAGACACAAAAGGTGGACAATTTTTTTCTCCTCATTCTGGCAGCTTCTGCAGATGTCGTGTGATGTTAGACTCATAAGTTTGGAGTGGTTTCTGACGATGTCTTTTAGGTGCGTCCTCTGGAGTCTTAAAAGATTCCTGGTACGAATTGGGTCCAGTCTGGGCCCGATTAGTCTAGAAGTCTTAGAAGTAGATTCCCTAAACCATCAAGTCTGACCCAAGGCCCGGAAATAATTTTCAATTTGCTGTTTGCAGTAGAAGTGGAAAACCATCGATAGTGTCACTATCGAAAATGTTCGATATTTTGAATAAAATATATCGATATATCGATTCTAAACAATCAAATATGAGAAAAAATATCGATATATCGAACAATAAAACTTTGATAGTGTTTTATTGTTCTCAGAGAAATCACTAAATATGTTTGTAAAAATTTTCAAACAAAACAGGTTTTTAAACAAAAAAGAACTTTATTTCTTAGTTATAGAATTAACATAACTAAAATCCTTGTAACATTTCAATATAAATAAAATGTGTGAGTTCAATGATTTTTAAATCCAATTTAACTAACTGACGATCGTTGAAAAAATGGCTCATTTACTATCATTTAGCGGCAAAAAATATCGATAGTAACAAAGAAATTAAGAATCGATACTAGTGATAGGGTCATCGATAGTTTTCCACCTCTAGTTTGCAGCCATATAGGGTAACACCACAGAAGACGTTAATGTCTGATTCCGGTTATAGTGTCTTCTTTTTTGCCAACTTATCAGCGATGCGGTTACCTTCCTGGTCCCGTGTCCCTGCACGCATACAAGAGTGATATTTGAATGTCTCGCCATTCCGTTCAGGGATGCAAGGCATTCTTGGATCATGTTAGATGTTGTGTATATATGTACCTTTTGATTTAGACTATATACATATATATTTTTTTAAAGTAGACTTATGCCGCTTTCAAAAAAACAGCTGTGGCCGAATCGTCGCTTTCGATATCGAGCTGATTCGATCGAGTTTTCTTAGTTTGAGATTATGGCATACGCTATCGAACAATATAAACACATTCTTCGACATCGATTGTCATAATCTCAAACTAAGAAAACTCGATCGAGTCAGCTCGATATCGAAAGTGACGATTAGGCCTCTGGATTTTCGGGCTTATTTGAAGCACAAAACATTCGAAAATTTATACATAGGTCTTTGCAGTAATTAGAAGAACACTTTATTGCTTTCGAATTAATTAAATGCTTTGGAGCAAATTTGCCACCGAGTCTAGAAAATCGGTTTGACAAGAGCTTTTGAAGTAATGTAAGAAAACAAAACTTTATTTCTTTATTTAGACGGGGATATCTCGGTTGGATCAATAGATTTTTAGATTTTCGATTAGATTTTTAATTAAATACAAATTTATTTACAAAACTTGTTTTTCCAAAATTTTATTTTCAAAAATTCTCAAGATCTACCTGCGCAAATTGGTTCATAATCATACGTAATCTAAGTAGACCTAACTCTTTTGTTGCGATCGGTTCAGCCAAAAGATATGAAAGGTTTATATATGGAAGATATCGCTTTACAGCCGAAAGATATAGAAAGCTCACGCACGCTTCACGCTTCAAGACCTCAAAACATCGAGACCTTATGAAAACTGGCCCGGAATAAAATCAATCCCCCTTATGCTATAACTATTTGTCAACGTCACGTCAAGATAATATCAAAAAATAGGATGCGTAAGTGACAACAATTGAATACTGCTGACTGCCTCCTACTATTCTCTAAGGCCTAGAAAATAGCGAGAGGCTATTAAAAATAGTCAGTTGCTGTCGACGACGAGTATGTAAGTGTCCTATTTTTAATATTGACTTGACGAAACGTCGACAAATAGTTACAGAATAAGGGGGAATAACTTCGCATTTTTTAAAAACTGGATATTAAAAAACAAATGCCTTAAAAACGTCTGCAACATTTTCAGAAAGAATGGGACAAGATTATTAGCAATTTCTAAAAGATTTTGTTTCTCTAAAATCTAAACGGCTGTAAATGGAACGTATGTCATCCTTATAGCCTAACCTAGCTTTTGATTAAACGGTGCCGGGCAGAACACAGGTCCCCCTGTGGCTGAGTGGTAGCAATGCTAGCCTGTCAGTCCAGAGGTCGTGGGCTCGATGCCCGCCATTGACCCTGGGTGTTTTCCGCAGACAAGCTAATCGCTTCGCGGACTATGCTTGTTTAAAAAAATATTGATAGCAGTAACCAATGACTTCTTGGTTCATAAATTGCATTGCCTTGATGTGGAATATGTTTCAAAGCATGTAGCACATATAAGCACCAACTATTTTCTGTGGGGGTTCCTAAAATAGTTTAAATACGTAGAGGCGATCGAATATTTGGAAGACAACATTCAGTGCTTTACTACCGATATAAGAGGTCAAAAGTGGGATATTCTGATAGAAGAGATGAAAAAATTTAATTTTAAAATTTTTATCAAATTTTTCAAAAATATTCTCTACTAAAAATATAGAACGTTTTGGACACGCGTCACTAAAGAGAATGTGGATAAGTCTTCAATGCTTGAGTAGAGCATTTCTTTTAAAATAGTATCCTTTTGTCAATTGTGTGATCCCAATTTTTTGCTCCTATCCTTCTACAGATGATGTTCCTAACATGGGGAATTAGGCTCATCTCAAATGATCAGTGCTATTAGTCCATCTGTGTGATACCGACGGCATTATGATACTCGCAGCGATATACGGTCATGCACAAAAATAAAATTTTCGCCATTCTCGTAAAGAAGTACAGAAATTTACGTATAGCGAACTTTTTCGTTGTGGAACTTTTTGAACAAACCCAAACTGCGAAGCTTTTTGAAGTAGCTAGTTGCCAGTAATGGACAATACTTTAAATCACTTAAATATAATGATAATAGTTTCAGCTTGCAGGCTGCCTATTTATAGCGAGTAAGCTTTAGGCTTTTAAGATCATTGTGCCGATGAAAGGACTATTTGCAGTCCACATATTCTTATGAAGCCGTGTCCAGTTCGTGAAATCTAGTTATAGTTCACAAATCCTAAAAGGATAGTCTATAATCCTGGCACTCCCAAGAAAGGGGCGAAACTGACTTTTTTTATAGCTTCTGCAGAAACCAACATAGGGACAACCGACATGCCTCCCATCGTATAGTGGCCCCAGCGATATAAACCACGATAACAAGCGATTTTCTGTTTTTGTTCCATTTTTTCTCAGTGAGAAGCGTTCAAGATATCTTACAAGCTATTGTCGTATAATAATATTTTTACAATAAATTCCCGAATTAAAAGAAATTTAAGTGAAAAAATTGCACTGGAAAGTTTTTTTTTAGTTTGAAACGATTTTCCGTCATCTCACGTCAAATTTGGTTTGTAAACAGACCGGTTTCGGCTATGTGCCATCTTCAGTGTTCTATTGAATACTAAATCCAAAAAACCAACAAATTTGTCTAGAGTAGAACAAAAATCAGAAAAATGGGAATGAAGAAAAATAAACCGATGGCAATGCTGGGAAAGTGCAGTTAATTTCAGCTAGAGGGTGATTTAGTTCTCGTATTCAATTTTCACGGAAGAAGTTGTATATATAAGAATTAAAATCACATTCAACAGAGCCACCTGACAAGTTGTGATAAGCAAAATACACGTGAGCACTAACGATGGAAGTGTAGCGGTTTCCGAAAGTGGCGCTACTCTGTTCTGCTGTGTACGTTGAAAAATTAAGTTAATGTTAATTTTTCCCTTGTTCCTTGGAATATTAATCATGCCCAATTCTTTCTGAATATAACGTTACGAACCTTAGCCTAATAATAAATTTGGATTCACAAAGCAAATACGTTCGAAATAATCATATTAATAAGAATCTGAATTCTTTTATTAAATATTTCTCCCAACAATATACCGTAGATGGGTCTAAACAAGATTGAAGTTGGCCTCAAAAAGACTTTTTATTTATTTAATATGTTTAATGGTATCAAAATAGATGGAAAAATTCCTCTTACTGTTAGTTAAAAATCAAACCTATGAAAAAAAGATTTCACAGATCCATTATCTTGAGCACCAATTAGCTTTCCGCCTTACTAGTCAAAATTATTCGATAAAGCAAGAGTTTTGGCTTACGTGAATGTCAAGGAATATCATGGACCAAGTCAACAGTTTAATCGAAGAAATCAGAAAATCTTGGGCTTAAACCATATCCCTCATCTACATATTTCTGTAGATGTTTCTTTCGGATGCTTTTGAAAAAGTTTGGATCCGTGTAGAAATGTCTAAAAAATACATTTTTATTGATTGAGTTCCCTCACTAAATTGCGAAGAAAATCAACAGTTTTAACTTAGATATGGCCTGATTTATTTAGAGTATATTTACTTATATGCCTATGGAAAAATAACGGAATTTAAATTTCATTTTTATTTTTTATAAATCTTTTCAAAACAAAATTTTTTTTAAAAACTTTTTTTTCATGATATCTCTGAAACTACTGAGCAGATTAAAAAACAATGTTGGTACGGCTTAAAGACATTACTTTTGGCGAATTTCGTATTTTTCTATTTAACTAAATAGAGCAAACCGTTCTCCAGTTATGTTCACATATATCTTGTAACCGCTTCCATTTTTGATATAACGGCATATCTCGAAATCTAGAACTAATTTGAAAACCCCGAGGACAGACTCGAATTCAGCGCTCCAAGCAACATAAATAACTTTTCGTTACCTCGGTAAAAACCTTTTATACTTGTGTTATTTAATCCGTTAAAGCATAAAATTTTAATAATATTTTTGGAAAACAGTAAAATATTCGAATTCACGTAAAATTTTGACAGACAGAAGTATTGTAATAAATATATATATATATATATATATATATATATATATATATATATATATATATATATATATATATATATATATATATATATATATATATATATATATATATATATATATATATATATATATATATATATATATATATATATATATATATATATATATATATATATATATATATATATATATATATATATATATATATATATATATATATATATATATATATATATATATATATATATATATATATATATATAGTTTACTAATAGATAGAAAAATAATGTTGACCATTTTTGCTATTTAAATACCGGAATTCCTAAAACGGGGCAAATATGTTCCAAAAAATGTTTTTTACTAAAATGGTCGCCCTGTCTTTATTTACTGTATGATATCTAAATAACTTTCGAAATATATAGGCAACGCCTAAGGCCTTAGAAGATTTGTAGTTTTGTAGCGATCGTTGTTTTGCACTCAAAAGAATTTATAATTTTCTTTCAAAACCAGTCAGCTTTGGATAGGGCTGGAGGTAGAACCATTACCTCCTTTGATCCGATTTTTCTTCTACATGCATTTTTGATAAGTTTTCTTAAAAAACTACCAAAACTTTTGTATGTTCCAGAGGAAATTAATTATATATGTATGACCGAAAAAAACAGCCCCACCTTTTGGAAAAATCACAAAAATGTAGAATATTTTACATGTTCCATGTTCAGATTCATGTAAATTTTTAAGGAAACAAGATATCGGCATGCAATTTTCCTCTTTTTGTGCTAAATTTTATCGTTAATATTTCTGCCACTAGGTTAGTCCACCACATCAAAAAAATTTATTAAGGGGCCCAAAAATAAAAATTTCGAACATAATTGCGTCTGAAACTGAAAGAGATATCTATATGTAAAAAATTTTACATTTGGACTTTAAGTCAACTATTGTAGATTTTGTTTAATTGACCGCCCGAGTTAGCCAAATTCGGGGCTTTATATTGTCGATATTTTTAATTTCGATATACCGATGTTTATTTCCAAATATATCGACAGTATCAAATTCGATATTTTTTAGCTTTGGTTTTGTTATTCGCGCAATTTTTAAAAACATTTCGGCATAGTCTTCATCAAATAGAATATTACTAACAAAATCTTTTGTTTTATTTATAATATTTTGTCTATTCGAAAAATTATCATTCTTTGAGTGTAATTTTGTTGATGTATGTTTCATGAAATATTGGTGGAGCAGTAAGGATCTTGAAAATAACTCTTTCCAGCTTAATTATTTACGAGAAAGGTACTTTTTTGTTTTATTTATAAAAAAAATTGGGGGACTACGTTTGAATTATCATTGTTGAAAAAATATCGATATTTCGATATATCGATATATATTATTCGATATATATCGATGCCGGTCGATATTTAAAAGTATATCGATAATTTTTTTCAATTGCCCATGCCTAACGCCCATGCCACAGAGCTCATTTCGGTTTGAAAGCGTAATTCAATCCACACCATTTTTGTAACAGCTGGAGTCTGAAAAAGAAAACTAAAATATGAAAACGTGTAAGGTGTGTCCAGATTGTTCGTAGCGCTGGCGAATGCTCTGGGTAGGTCTCTGCGTCTTGGAGTGGATTGAATTCCATTTTCGAACGGAATTCAATCCACCCCAAGATGTCAAGCTCTAGCGGAAGCGTACCCCAGCATTCCAGCTCCGGCAACAGTCTGGTCACACCTGACAAATTTGCGTATTTTAGTTTTCTTTTTTAAACACCAGCTGCTACAAAAATGGGGTGGATTGAATTCCGTTTCCGAACTGAATTGAACTCTGTGATATGGCCGTAAATTTGGAATAAAATCTTGTTTTTATTAAAACTGTTAAGATTATTAAGGTATTTTTATCATAATATACAATTTTTAAAACACGATAATTGAAGGGGATTCCCGCACTAATTGTCAGAGGTTGCGAAATTGAAATCCCGTGAAAAACTCTAATTATTACATGCACAGAAAAACTAAAATACGATTTCAATTAATAATTACTACAACTGCTGTTGAACTACAACCTACGACGAAAATTTTTTATTCATTACTAAAATTCTAATTTTCATTTACCCCAAATTCGTATGAATTGTTAGAAAATTTTGTTTTTTATCACATGAGTAATTAATTCAATTACCAGATTAATTGAAAGCAATTTAAAGTTTTGATAAACTGCTTTTATTGGAATTTTTTGAGGAATATTTTTTTTATTCATACGAGATGTATTTATATCGTAAAAATTATTCTAAAACACATTCCTCTGAACTTCTTTCCTTTTACACTTTCATAATCAAACTTTGTCTCTTAACTGATTAATTAAGTATTAATTACCCTTTAAATTTATCGTGTGACCAATTAAAATAGCGTCATTATGACGCTATATTTATTAATCATATTCACAAAAAATATATCCAACATAAGCACATTTTTCAGGAATAATATTACGAAAAAGTATACTCTACTTGTTCAAATGCATAAAACAAAAATTTTGTTTATAACACAATAAGACACAATTAAATAAATTCTAGGAATGTTTTCCTAAAAAAAACACAAATCATTATTAAATTACATTGGACTACAAGTGGAGACGGCAGCAAGTAGATAATTAAAGTATTTTAAAATTGATTTTCCTTTGCATATAATTACAATTTATTTAATTTAATATTAGGTTATCGTGGTAACATCTCCTGTAAAACAGTCTTACATTTGGATAAATTTTCTCCATATGCCACAGACAAGGAACTGGATAGGAGATTTCATGATATAACTAATGATTATGATAAATCACCGCCGCCTACAGCTACCACTTCTCCCATGTATCCCAGTATAAATGGTATAATATTTGATAGTGGCATAGGAGTGGGCTCCTTGCAAAGTGATCTCAATGGTAATACGAAAAATCTTAGCAATAACAGCATGAATGTAAGTGCAATGTCATTAGGTTGCAATCAACATGCAGCCACGGATGCTTTGGGTAATTTAAGTCGTTCGAACGCGGTTTTAAATGGTTCCGGTTTACTAACGAACATAACAGGATCTCATAACAATGCAGGAAATATACAAATGGATCGTAAATTTCTACAATTTACCACAGATCAGGTTAGAGAGTTGTTAATATAAAGTTATTTAAAAGAATAAACTAATAAAAAATTATTTTTCTCTCCCACATACACTCTCTCGCAGATACAATGCATGTGTGAGGCGTTACAACAAAAAGGCGATATTGATAAACTCACCACATTTTTGTGCAATCTACCCACCTCCGAGCTATTCAAAAATAACGAAAGCGTTTTAAGGGCACGCGCTATTGTTGCCTACCATCGCGGTCAATATCACGAAGTCTATACTTTATTGGAGTCCCATTGTTTTTCCATAAAATATCATGCTGATTTACAAAATTTGTGGTTTAGATCTCATTACAAAGAGGCGGAAAAAGTCAGAGGCCGGCCGCTGGGCGCTGTAGATAAATATCGTTTAAGAAAAAAATACCAATTGCCCAAAACAATTTGGGATGGCGAAGAAACGGTGTATTGTTTTAAAGAGAAAAGTCGTAATGCTTTAAAGGATTGCTATCAGACAAATCGTTATCCTACACCTGATGAAAAAAAGACATTGGCACAGAAAACTGGTTTAACGCTGACACAAGTATCTAATTGGTTTAAGAATCGAAGGCAAAGGGATCGAACGCCCCAACAGAGACCGTAAGTAAATGATTTTTTTTGGTTTATTAAAAATACTTTCTTAAAAGCTGCATGTGTATTTCGTGGCATGCAATAACGACCAAGGATATAATATCAATGGACAGCTTTTCTACACTATAAAACATTACTTCAAATTTACGATCATATATTGTCTAAATTTGTGTTGAAATTTTCTCCTTGACTAAAATTACATCGATTTTGTTGTTATTTTATTAAAGAAAATAACTTTCAAATTAAACATGTAACATAAAGTATAATACGGCTATGGCTGAATGGTAGATACGTCAGACTATCAGTCAGGAGGATGCAGGTTTGAACTGCACGCAGCCAATCGCATTTTTTTTAGTAAAAACATTTTGTTCAAAAATAATGCGTGTGTAGGTCGATAATAATCTGTAAAGTGTTGCCGACTATTATCGTATGTGCATTATTACGGTGGCAAGGAAATATTTTTTTCAATTTAACGGGGAAACAAAGACCACGAGATATTAATTCCTTGTATATATATTGACGTAGTTGCGTAAAAAGGGCCAATCTGCTGTGTAAAATGGTGAGAGATTGGCCGCAACTACATCGATATGTATATACATTAGGGTGCAATGAAATTTTTTTGACGTAAAGAAAACCTATGCGGATTATTGTGTCCAAATCGGATAACTCTTAAGCGGCCCACCCACTTGCAATATATATACATATATTTTTTTAATAGATTTATTATTTGAGATATTCTTCAAATTGTAATTAAAATAAAGATTTATTTGTTGAGGACATGTCATTGGTGCTTTGCCAAATCGTCAGTAGACTTCAACCATACTTTTGAAAAGTCTTAAACCTCTTATTTTATTTATGCACTGACTTGCAAAAACCATTTGAGAATTTACAAATAATATTTTTTTTTTTTAATCACAAAAGAATAAAACAATCGTAGTTGGGTTAGACACTTATACAAAACCCAACAAATAAGAGGTTTGAGACTTTTTAAAACTATAGTTGAGGTCTACTGACGATTTGGTAAAGCACCAATGAAATGCATATAAACATTTCTTAACCCTCAAGCGATAAATATTATTATAGAACGACAAAAAGGAAATTTGTGTTAACGTCGCTCCCAATTCGGTGATTAGGAATCGAAGAAGAGAAAGAGACAAATTTTAAAAACAAAATTTTTTGTATTTAACGATTCTAAAACTTAATTGCAACAGCAAATAAATAAGGAAAAGTCGTTTAAAATAGCACTCTATCAAAAAAAGTTGCCATGTCCGAAAACGTCCAGCATTACCACTACAATACACAGAAAAAATTAATTTATCACTTCAAACACCAAATTCTCTGAAGCAAATGTAAATTTATTCAATTTAGGTCCTACAAAGGAATTTGTTAATTCAAATGCAAAAATTTTTAATAATTAGCTTTAAAAAAAATTCTAATTTTAACAAATCGAACAATATCATAATTTTATCAGGTTGCCAACATTGGCGATAGCAAAAATGAAATAATAAGTCAAACAAAATTACTTATCAAACAGAATAGAGACAATAATAAAAATCTAAAATCAGTTTCAAAAACCTGTTTGTTTAAAAAAAACCCTATCATAATTTTTTTCCCGTGTACGCCAACGAATTTGATATAAAATTCATTTAAGAACTACAACCCAATTTTTCTTAATGTTGAAAAGGCCATATTTTCCGAAAAACTTAACTTGGTGATAAATAAATTTTATTTTCAAATATGTACATTGATTTATCGGCTCCGACGTTGCGCTTGATTTTTTTTTTTTTAATTCAATAAATTTTTTTATTTTTCCGCCGCTAGATTGGCTTTTTCTCCTGTGTGCGAGTAGCCGAAGGGGGGTTTTTGACCAGCGCCCGTTTGAAAATTTCAGCAAGATTGGTATACTGGGTTAGGAGTCCATAGCTTTCAAACATACAAACAAACAGACATTTACTTTTATATACATATCTGTGTTAATATGGAATAATCACTTAAGTTGACTTAAGCGAATTTTGAAGTTCAAGCTGTTGTAGCTTAAAAATTATCCCATTTAGTTTAAGCTTGCAGTCGTTAGAAAGCTACCTAAGAAAGGAACGTATCACACAAAAGTAGAATCATACATCTCTTAGCAATAGCGTCCAAATTTTCAGAAAATTTAGTTTTCTTAAGTCTACTTAAGCAATTATTTCACCTTGACACAGATATGAGCATTTCCAGGATCTAGAACGTGATCCTCGCTCGCCTTTGAAGTAGGGTAAAATAAAGAAATCTTGATTTTTCGATAGTATATTGATAAGACTATGTTTAGTCCAAAAGGAAAACCAAAATAATCGGCCATGTCACAGAGTTCAATTCCGTTCGGAAACGGAATTCGATCTACCCCATTTTTGTAGCAGCTGGTGTCTAAAAAAGAAAACTAAAATACGCAAACGTGTCAGGTGTGTCCAGATTGTTGGCGGTGCTACTACACTGCGGTATGCTCCAGCTAGGGCTTGACATATTAGGGTGAATTAAATTCCGTTTTCGAACGGAATTGAACTCTGTGACATGGCCGAATATGTTAGTGTGTGTGTTATATGCAAATATATATTTTTTTTAGTTAAAGCTACTAAATTGTGATTTGGAATAAAACTTTAAGCCACTTGATACGAACGATCGCGGATCACTGATAACAAGAGATGTTTAAAATAATGGAACGTGACAGTAGAACATGGACAAAATAACATTAAACTTTTACCGCTAATCGAGTTTTGTATGATCTCTTTTCATATTTTGATATTAATTTGTTGTTGATTGAAAGATTTTACGATATCACAAAAAACGATATGACATAATGTGTTGTCATATCGTAAGTTTTTTACTATATGACAACACCAAGATAGCCATACACGGTGTTGTCATATCGCAGTATTGTCATATCGTAAGAAACTTACGATATGACAGCACAGTATGTCATATCGTAAAAAAGGGTCAAAATTGCCATCTGTGGTGTGTACAGTTATAATTTAAATATGAAAACAAATAATACCAAAACAAATAAGCCAAAAACAAGAAAAAATATATTTTCAGTTTTCAGACCAATTTTCTCGAAATAACAAACACGACAAGCTGAAAATATGAACATTACATCAGTGGTGGCCAAACAGACACTATCATATTCTTTGTTTGTATGTGTGCTTTGCGTATAAATAGATAGGCTCCCAGCAGCTAAAGTTACAACTAGTAACGCTTTGGGACAGTCATATTACTAGTTGTAATGATAGTAGTCAAAAAACGACAGTCATATTACTAGTTGTAACAAGACTAGTAACGTTACTGGTCAAAAAGAACAATCATTTTACTAGTTGTATCGAGACTAGTAACGATACTAGTCAAAAAAGGACAATTATATTACTAGTTGTATCGAGACTAGTAACGATACTAGCCAAAAAGGGACAAAATTTTCAGGTATACGATTTTATATAAAACATATTTTTAGCTATTAAGAAAATAAGTAGAATGTGGCTCAGTGGGTAGAGTACTTGCCTTAAAGTATGATGAATGTGTGTTCGTACCCCGGTTGAGCCAAAGATTTTTTAAGAGTTACAAAATTCTTAATAACAGGACTAGTAAGCGCACTAGTTTACTATAACTAGGATTCCAACTGGTATATAACTGTATACAAATGAACTAGTTGGTCTCCTATGACAACCTAATGTTAAAATCGATGGTTCGATATATGAAAAAAGGATAGATAGGCAACTAGTCTGAAGCAAAAAGCAACTAGTATAGTTCCAACTACATACCAGTTACTTTGTCTGCAGGGCTGTGTGTCTCACACACAGTATACGTATACATATACATATTCATAAAATTTTAACCTTTTTTAATAAAATGTTATGAAAAATCATTTGCTTATTAACATATTACATAATTTTCAATCTCGGTGAACCTTTCTGTGGAAATACCCATATACCTATTATTATTCTGTGATCTGCACCACAGTGCACTCTTAATTTTTCTTAACGAAAAATTTGCATCTGCCTTGTATTTTAGTACTTATTTAATTTCTTAAACTATTAATAAAAAATTAATTTGATTGCTTTTTTCCACATAAACTCCTCGAAAAAAACGGCCCTTTCATATATCGTAATTTCTTTTTAGTTAAATATCAAATTTCATGATTCAATTAAACAAACAGAAAAATATAAGAAACTGTTACTAAAACAATTTTCATTTAACACAAAATCAAACACTTACAAAATGTGAATTAAATAGGAAAAATTAAAAAAAGACACATAAATAGCACACTTAAATGAAACACTTAAAATAAAATCTGGACAGAAATTCCCCATAACTCACATAAAAAATACTAGTTGGTCCATATGGAAACTCATAAAACTGCTAGATTTTTTTTTGTAAGAATTGGCATTAAAATGCAGTAAAAATTGACCATTAAAAAAGGCACGTACACTTAATACAGGGAGCCTGCTTATACATACATACTATACATTAGGGCGGGTCGCTTTGTATGGATGCAAAAAAGTATAAAATCGTAGCGGAGAAAAAGATTCTACGAAGAATTCTAAGCAATTTTGATCCAGAAATTATAGTTCTACAATGGATTTCGTGCTTACGGAAATTCCAAAATATATTGTAAGTGACTTAGTTCGTTAAAACCATCCAATAATTGCAGCCAAAGCTTTCCGAATCGAACAAAACTTGGTATAGCAGTTCAGTCTTGTTCAGCTAACATTTGACCAAAAAATAGAGGAGTATCCCCAGTGGTTCCAAAATTATAACGCGTTTAATATAGCTAATATTAAAAACAATTCTTAAAACTGCCTCAAACTGATTCAACAGTGAACTGACTGACATACCAATTTTTAAGTGGTGCTAACATCATATTTTGAAATTTCCGCAAACTCAGAATCCTTTTTAGACCTGTGGTTTCTGAAGTAAAGTTTCTTAGAATTCTTCGTAGAATCATATCCCCATGTAAAAAATCTACTATCCTTAACACACACACTACATCCATACACATCAGTGATGCCGTTTGGTTCCATTTGTTGAAGGCCCAACGTAAGATGTATAATTTTTGTTATATATGGCCAAATTTTCGTAACTTTTGGTACATGGCAAAGAACGAAGTAATATTTTTGAAACACTACTTGATCCATTAATTAACTGAAAGCTGTTTTTTTATGTAATTTAGAGTACGACCACGGATACTTTCTTGTTTTATACTTTTCAGAGAACAATTTTTGAGTAGTCGGGCTTTAGTTTTTTAAACAGATTTTTATTTGAATTATTTGGGTCATATATCAACATATGTGCTTTGATCACTGACGTTATGCTGTCCCATGGTCACAATTTTGAATTCGCTATTTATTTGCGGAGTAGTATTCTTATTTGCCTACATATGATAACCATCACGGTAGGTTTTGATAATTTTCAATTTTTGGTTACTGGGATTATACTATCATCCCATGTCCTTGTTTTGTGAAATTAATATATTAGAAGTTATATGGCAAGAAAATCTAATTTTATGGTTTATCCTAAATTTGATCGGACTGAGGATATATCTTATCCCCAACCGATTGATCTGAAAATTTGGGAGGATAATTTTTTTGTAAAAAAAATTTTACAATAAAATTGCCTTATATCTAGGGAAGCTCTAATGTACATATGAACATACATGCATTTGTAAATACACACAAACAATCTAATGAGCAACCAGACATGCCCAGCGGTAAAATGCAGGAGTAAAGAGGCCATCTAGAAGGCCTGTTTAGCGGACATAAGGACTTCGAATCCGTATTCCATACTCATTTCATTTTTAGCCATATTGTCATTGCGACGTAGCCCTTCCACAGTCACTTCCCAATGTAGGGATTCTTACAGGCCTCTTCTGGCATGCCATTTTAAAGGCTGTTGATAGTGTTTTCACACCTAAAGCTAAAACCTGGTATTAACACTAAATCCATTAACAGCTGATTTTTGCGTTCACACTGCAAATTTTATTAAACTAGGGTTTATCTCACAATTCGATCAAAACATTTTCGTTATGTTCTGTCCAAAAGCTCATTTTCTTTTGTCATTTTTTATCCGTTGTTGCTGTTGCAGGCATTATTTTTACATTTACATTGCTAAAATTCTCTTTTTCAAATAGAGCAAACAACTGTTAGAAACTGCAAGGATATCAATGAAACAGTTCAAGAACAGCTTGCCAAGGATGACAGTTACTAGTTTTAAAATAATTTAATTAAATTAACGGATTTTCATGACATCAAGAATATGTTAAAATATCTTAACCCCCACAAACATGCGTTGTCTTATAGAAAATTTATTAAAACTATTAGCATTACATATAAGAATCCACTACAATACTATTTAGCCAACCAAGGATAATTAAAAAATACTTCTCCTTTAAAATTTACTTTTTGACACTTAAGCTTTTTTGGCGGTTGTGGCACGATATGTGAAGTCTCTTGTATGTCTTATATACTACATTTGTACGGACGTGTTACTTGCAAATAAAAACGTAGTGCTGCCAAGTATGTATTTTTATTGTAACTTACTAAGTCGACGTTTAGACGTTGCAAGTCTTATTGATCAGCTTCTTATTCAGCTGTGAGAAAGACAGAGAAATTTGTATTTATTTCTTTGTCTTTCTCACAGCTGATCAATAAGTCGTGCATCGTCTAAACGTCGACTAACTCACGAAAACAATTACCGATTAACGCGCCGTTTGCAAATAAGAATTTTGGGTTGCCACCCTTACATATGTTTGTTAATAAAAAAATAATAAATAGATAAATATATTCAGAAATAGATGAATAACCAGTCATTTAATAAGTTACAATGAAAAAGTATTTGGCAGCATTCTACATTTTTATTTGCAAATAAGCGCTGCTCAAATTCGATTTACGTTGTGTCGAATTACCTCGCCATTTTCCAGAACCAATCGTGACGTAAATCGAGGGACTACCGTACACGTTTTGCATGTGTATCGGACCAAATTGAATTAGTACCAAGTGGCCTTATCATTAAAACAACACACACACAAAGTTGTGGTAGGACTATTTTTATTTGTACGTTGACAGTTCAGGTCAAAGTTTTTCTCTTTTTTATATGGAGTTTGACTGATGGGGTGCAATCAGCTGATGATCAGCTGTGCTGATAAAGCTACCTGGCACTGAATTCGCCTTGTATCGGACGAAAAATATAAAAGAAGAAAAAAATTGTAGTTGTAATAAAAAAGGTCAAGAAGGCCTGAAATTCGGAGGCCTGTTAACTTTTAGCACTGGATAGTTAATGCATAAATATGTACATACATATAAGTATCACTCAATTGCCTTCTATACTTAACTGTAGTGGCCCTAATCACCGACACAAGCCCTACTAAATATAATGAATGAATGGTAAAATATACATACTTCAATGAGTTTTATGCAAAAATAAAATAAAACAAAAAATCACAGCCGAAAAGAACAATTATAAATGATTTATATATTGTAGCCAAGAAATATTCAAATATAAAATTAGACTAAAGGACGCCTACGAAGTTGCGGCAAGAATATGCTTGGCATGTGCAACATATTGTTTTAGTTAAAAAGAAGACGCCACAGGAGGGCGTAAATAATTCAAAAAGGACAAGTGCCATTTTACTTAAAGTCAACTTAGCACTTTCATTACTTTACACATGTTTTAATAATATTCCTTTTTTAATCTTTATTTTTGAAAATGTTTCCAATTTATATGTACTTTTTTTGTTATTTCTTTTTAGTGACATCATGTCTGTTTTGCCTGTACAACAACTGGATCCGAATGGTTTTCCTCGTATGTTTAATGCTCCAAGTTATTATCCTGAAACAATATTTAATGGTCAATAACAGTAGTTTTTTGGTAAAAATTTATTTAATGTTTAATTTTCAGTTTAAAAACTATTATAGAGCATACTTTTAGGCGGTAGCAAGTGAAATGGAAGAGAATCTAAATTATCCCAACAAACGAAAGGTTAAGCGTTTAAAAATTGTTTTATAGTTTTATATAAAACGTAAAACCTGAACAAAAATCGTGAATACAAACAAGTTAATTTCATGATTTAACTGGAAATGTTTTTTCTAAAATATGATATATATGTATGTAAGTATATATTGCTCATTTTCAGCAATGACGTCATAACTCAAAGAATATGCTTTTTGAGTTAATAATGCAGAACTAATCGTCATATTGTTCTTCATACTGTGTAATAATTTTATGCAAATATATCGTATACTCACCCTTTCAGAGGAAAAAACTTTCAACTAGTTTTTTTTTTTAAACAAGTTTTTGAGTTATGACGTTCTTGCGAAAAATGAGCAATATGTTCATGCAGTTTATAGCCTCTAAATTACTTAGAATTTACTATGATTGTCCATCTGAGCAAATATGTATATCAATACTAAAGAGATTATACGATCTGTATTACCATAGCTCTAGAATGGGTCGTCCGATTTGTTAAAATCAGAAATTCAAAAATCCACTTTAAATCGCCTTCAAATCGTTCTAAAAATGTTTTAATCCGATTGATACGAGTGGTTTTGGAGATATTTAAGAAGTTGTTATTCCACGCGAATAAGGCCCGATATGTTGCAAATATAGCAGGCTATATTTCATAAAAACCGATATACAAGCTTTGTTTTTATTCGCAATTAAATGACAAAACTAGGGTTTTTAGTTTCCTGACCTTTTATAGCTCCTAGGAATCCGCGTTAAATTTTTAATATTCCCGGGATTTCTCAGATATCCGGGAAATATTATTATTTGCTTGGTATCACTAGAACTTCCCGCTAATTTCAAACTCAAAGTACTAGAAAATTCAACATTTAGGACAACGATATTTCTCGAACCACTTAAGTGATATAGATCAAATTTGCAGCATTCAAAACTGCGTCAAAAAATGAGTGAATATGAAAGATTGATTTGACAACAATTTCGGAGTAATTGCAATATAAGCTTTTTTTGATATTTTTCGACAGCGCACAGTGGGGACTTTTGCAAAATAAATGGTTATAAATCTGGTACTTGTAACCCGCTGATGGGATTTAACTGAAATTTCGAACATATTTAGAAGAGAAGTCAGGCTTTACAACGCGTGTCTTGGTGCCCTTCTGGCTAAAGCGCGAGAGGAGTTACAGTGTACCCAATTTTACTACCTGGGACTCAAAAAAATTTTTTGAGGGCTGTAACTTTTTTAAATAATATTCGATCTTAAAAATATGAAGCGCGTTGAGTTAACCTCAATCCAGAGAAAAATTGTCTCTGCACGTGTTTCCGTATCTCTCACAGTTTTGACTTTTTTTAGTATTTCGCCTATAACTTTTTAGTTTACAATTAGATTTTAAATTAAAAGCCCGCATTCTATTTCTGACAAAATTCTAAGTAAAACTGGAGAAAAATATTTTTTAATATCTGCATTGTTGAAGTCGGCAAAAGGTTGAAAATTCAAAATGTTTACATTGACTTGAAAAATGCATGTTTTTTTAAGTATCTTCATTATTTTAAATTTTGTAAAAAAAACTTTGTTTAACACATTCACCCTTTAATCACATATCGCAAAAGGCAACCCATTGAGAAACTGTTTAGTGCCAAATAATATATATTTTGGACATGTAGCCTACATTCAGCAATGGCCGAAAATCGTAAATTTTAAAAATATGGAATGGAACTTTTAAAAAATATTAGAACTTAGGCTGAGGCCACACGGGCGTTTTAAAACGCGGCGTTTCTGCTTTTTATATTAAATTTGAAGTTTTAAAAAATTGAAAACTTTCAAATTTAATATAAAAAGCAGACACGCCGCGTTTTAAAAACGCCCATGTGGACTCAGCCTTAAACTATTATCAATTCGAAAATAAGTAATTAATAGGCTATGAACTTCACTATTGAGTCCAACTTCTAGACTACAACAACAACAAAAACATTTTGTCGCCCTGCGCAGTTTTTAAATTTATAAGAACTACCTAAATTGACAAAACCCGTGTTAGCTGCGTACGATTTTGGAACTTTTTCTAAAAGTTAATATTACATCATTATAAAGCTGAGGTTAAACCGCTTGCTATTTAAAAAGAAATTTTAAGAAAGCTCAAAAAGGGGTACAAAATATAATTTATTCGAAATTTTTTATTTTTGTTCTTGATATCTTTAATTGATATCCAAAATTAAAGTATCTAAATGTGCTCTTAGTTTATGTTTTAATTTTAACAGAACGAAAACAGCTAAAAATGTCCAACTATGTTTTCCGATAAACTGTAATACCTTTCAAATGCTTTATTGTAAATATTAGTTAAAAGTCATTAAATGACAATTTAAACAACTTAATTATAAATGTATGTTTTTATAAAAAAAAATAAGAACGTAATTTTAAGATTTATTTTGCAATAAATTTAGTTTTAAGATAAATGTTATACGTAAATAAATTGAAAAAAAAACCATTCTACCAATTAATTTTTAGTTTAAAAAGTCAGCTGCGAAGCTACTTACATGTGTACATACACACACACACACACACATATGTATCTTTGGTCTCATGCAAGGTGGATTTATACAGGTGATATTATAAGCACAGCTGTTCTACTTTTTTCCGCGCGTATGTCAAAATTTTTATACGTTGAGATAGGGGCTGAGAAGTCAAATGTTCTTGTAATGTTGTAGATGTTTTAGAATCATTTTTTACGAAACTGAGTTTTTCAGTGATTCCAATACATTGCATAGAAATACACCTCGTCACAAAAATTTAATACAATAGTATCAAAAATATCGGTTTTACAAGCAATTGTACAAAAAGCCGCAACTTGTTTCAAAATTTTCTTCTTGCAAAAAGCCCTAAGTCATCAAATGTGTGATAAAGATATTTTATTGTATTTTCTGAAATTATTTTAGCAACGTGTGCTTACGCCAGGGACTGAAACCATGAAAAAAATGGGTTCAGGTTCGGGTTTGGGTTAATCAAAATAAAAACTTCAGATTCGGTTCAGGGTTCGAGTTCGGGTTTAAAACCAAAGATTTAAACACCCGCAATTATTTTGCTTAATAATAAAATATATAAATCAATTTTATACGTTTAAACAATATATTATTTTTTTTAATTTAATTAAATGTAACTTATTTATGGGTCAATTATCGTTATTTTCGCAAACGTTTCATGCGAAGACACAAACTTTTAACATATTTTTAATTTTAATGAAACAAAACAATTGGCTTTTCATTCATCTTCATGCTTTAATATTGCGTTTCAATAGTACAACAACAACACAACAGCAGAAATGTATTTCGTTGAATGCTTCATTGCATGTATTTAGCATAAATACACTAACACATTCTCTACTATGATGAGCAAATCAATCGGGAAACGTTTGGAAATGTATTTTCTTAAAACTTTTCAATTTTGTTCTTGTTCTTTTCTTTTCTAGCTGCGTACATTTAAGTTAATGTACATTTTGTGTACACAAGCACAAACAGTACGAAACTAAATGGGACTAACATTCTCGTTGTTATTGTTTTGTTTTTGTTTTACACATTGGAAAATACAAAACAAAACGAAAGCAAACGCTTCGTTCAGTTTATTTTCGTACTCTGCTTTGTATTACCATGTAAAGATAGCTTAAACAAATTACGCAGCTAACAAATAAGTTTACCTTTCTTACAGGAATACTAAACGATTCAATGCTTTCATAGTAATTTTTGAAATGGTTTGTGGCTTCAATAACAAAACAGTTTAGTAAATTTTTCGATTGTGACTACATACCATAACGCAAATTGTATCTATCTATGAATTTGTGTCTGTGGCACAATAAACTAATTTTCCTGAATTTAAAAAATGTTTAAGTTCAATTTCGTTTAAAAAATAGGCATAAAAATCGCCAACAAATTTATTTATCGCCAGAAAAATCGCCGTGTCGCCAAATCAAGAATTTAGACTCCATACAAGTTGAACAATCGCCTCGTTTGACGAGAAATCGCCATATCTGACAGCCCTGGGTACAAATGACTATTGTGCTCTGCAGCGTTGCCAACTTTTAGATTTCAAAAGGCACTGAAACCAGGCTTGGGGAGTAATGATTACATTTTCACTTCAATTACATACAAGTAATTTGTAATTGCCTTGGTGCAATTACAAATTACTTGTAGTTGTAATTGGACTACTACCAAATACAATTACTTCTGATTGTAATTGCTGTAGCACCAATTACAACTATAAATAATTGTAATTGTAGGAAGCCTGTTACAAATTGCTTGTAATTGTTAATGAAGTCATACCAATTGAAATTACATGTAATTTGTGTTGGCATGATTCCAATTACAATTACAAGGAAAATTTAATTTAATTACAATATATTCAATTATATTTTCAAATTTTTGGAAGTCTTTTTTATAGCCAAAATGAAGAAATATTTCTACAGATTGTGAGAATAAGAAACAATCCCTTAAATTTTTTATACTCACAAGCAGCAAAAAATGGCAAAACATCACTTTTACTGTGAAAATACGCGAAAAATTGCCGAATTGCAAACAAGCCGTAAAATTTATTAAACATCGCTAAAATTCTAAGTAATGCCAAAATCGCGAAAATTATGAAAATTCGCAAAAACTTAACATTAAAAACATAGAAAAGTCGGAGAGTGATTAAAAATCGGTAAAACTGTTATAAATACAAGAATTGGCTAAAAAAAACATTTTTTTATAAAAAGTCGTATAAAAATTTAGCAGAAAATCGCCAGAAGTAGAAATAAAATCGCCAAAAATTATTTCTTGTAAATTTTTCTCATCCACACTCAAAAGCCATTAATGACTATAATTAATATAAGAAAAACCATCAAAAGCACATTGCTTGGATTGGTGGGATTTATTTTTTGAAAATACACCTTCAGCAAACTAATTTTCCTGCATTTCAAACATTTTGAAGTTCAATTTTGTTAAAAAATAGTCATAAAAATCGCCAACAAATTTATTTATCGCCATGTCGCAAAATCAAAAATTTTGACGCCAAACAAGTTGAAAAACCGCCACGTTTGGCGAGAAATCGCCACATCTGACTACCCTATTCAAGACCACCTGTTATGTATTCTCCTTAAATAAGTACACAAATCCACTCATGAATTACTGCCTGAGTAGACGTAAGAGAGAATTAAATTAAGGGCCAAAGTCGAGATAAATTATTATTGAATAATCAATGGATACCCCCCAACAAATTAGGAAATTTTGAAAATAGTACCAAATGAGTAATGTGGGGTCCCATCGTACTTTTTTGGTTTCAATAGCACCAAAAAATTCAATTGTACCAACTTTATCATCCCTAGTTACCACCATTGGAACCAGGGATGGAATATGAGATTTTTAAATTGTACCAATTGTTGTCTAAAATTTAATTTTTTGGACCTAATTGTACCAAAACAGATTCAATTATATTTTAAAATTTTTGGAAGACTTTTTTATAGCCAAAATGACGACAAATTTTCTACAGATTGTGAGAATAAGAAACAATCCCTTAAATTTTTTACAGTCACAAGCAGCAAAAAATGGCAAACATCACTTTTACTGTGAAAATACGCGAAAAATTGCCGAATTGCAAACAAGCCGTAAAATTTATTAAACATCGCTAAAATTGTAAGAAATGCCAAAATCTCAGAAAAAAATAGCGAATATTATGAAAATTCGCAAAAACTTAACATTAAAAACATAGAAAAGTCGAAGAGTGATTAAAAATCGGTAAAACTGTTATAAATACAAGAATTGGCTAAGAAAACATTTTTTTATAAAAAGTCGTATAAAAATTTAGCAGAAAATCGCCAGAAGTAGAAATAAAATCGCCAAAAATTATTTCTTGTAAATTTTTCTCATCCACACTCAAAAGCCATTAATGACTAATTAATATAAGAAAAACCATCAAAAGCACATTGCTTTAATTTCTTGCAGACGAGTTTTGGTGGGATTTATTTTTGAAAATACACCTTCAGCAAACTAATTTTCCTGAATTACAAAAATTTTTAAGTTCAATTTTGTTAAAAAATAGTCAAAAAAATCGCCAACAAATTTATTTATCGCCATGTCGCAAAATCAAAAATTTTGACGCCAAACAAGTTGAAAAACCGCCACGTTTGGCGAGAAATCGCCACATCTGACACCCTACTCAAGACCACCTGTTACGTATTCTCCTTAAATAAGTACACAAATCCACTCATGAATTACCGCCTAAGTAGACTTAAGAGCGAATTAAATTAAGGGCCAAAGTAGAGATTAATTATTATTGAATCATCAATGGATACCCCCCAACAAAATAGGAAATTTTGCAAATAGTACCAAATGAGTAATGGGGGTCCCATCGTCCTTTTTTGGCTTCAATAGAACCAAAAAAAGTACAATTGTACCAACTTTATCATCCCTAATCACCACCATTGGAACCAGGGATGGAATATGAGATTTTAAAATTGTCCCAATTGTTGTCTAAAATTTTACTTTTTTGGGCCTAACTGTACCAAAACAGATTTTTGAGACCAGAAACATGTATTAAGAGTAGCAAATATATCACTTTTCAATACATACATAAGTACATGGGCATTCCCACAGGAAAGTCCACTTTTTGGTAACGTGCGCCATCAAGCAATTAAGCTTGGAATTTAGAGCCATGTAGTTGGATTTTATCACTTTTACTGATACAAATATACAAAGTAGTAAAAAACTTAGGTTTTCTTTGAAGAACAAGACATAAATTTAAAAAATCAAAAAACCCGACTGCGTAAAAAATAAAAGAAAAACAACTTTAAACCGTCACAGATCCTAAATGGTCATTCGAAATGAAAAATCATAAGAGAAACCTATAGATGATTTTCAAATATCTGTCGATTGATACTCATTTTGATATAGTATTTTTTTTGGTATAAACAAAATCGCGTCTGTTGGCCACCATATTGAATTTTGAATACTTTCCTATCTTTAGTGGCACTCCCCGAATTAAGACGAATCGATTGACGTAAGAATTGTCAAAATCGGTCTACGCGTTCGGTTTATATAGTGCCGCAAAGGAACACACATACATACATACATACATAGGCTGATAAACACAATACCCTTCTTTACGTCGCGCAGTCGGGTAAAAAGCATAATTTCTTGGTGTCGCACGTGAAAAAAGGTGGACTTTCCTATTGAAATGCTCAAATAGTACTATCCAAGGTGAATTAATTTTACCAGCTGTTATTGATTCTAAGACAACTGCAACATTACAATACAATAACATTTGACATCTCAGCCCCTATGTCAACGTATACAAATTTTGACATACGAGCAATTTGCGGAAAAAAGTAGACAATGCAAATAATTTACAAAAATTTGTTTTTTCAGACTTCACAATATGTATCACATCTGCAAGAGCTTTAAATTGCAGGGACTACGTTTTGTGAGCTGGGCTTATCTTATCTGACCGTTTTAAGTATTCCTCTGGGGCAATTCACATAATACGTAACTCCCCACGGGGATTTGTTACGGATTAGAACTTTATAATGACATTTTTGTAAAAAGGGTTACGTAGGAAGGGTTAAATCTTCGAAAATAGCGTTACGTAATGTAATTGAATAGGCAGGCGCTCTTTTTAATTCAAATTTTGTTCTCAATACTTCAAAAAATGTAAAAATGGAAGTTATTTTGTACTATTAAGATATGTACCAAAGTTCGTTTAAAGATCAGGTTGTACCGAAAAAGCTTTGCCATCCCTGATTGGAACTTTTTTACCATCACTGATTTGAGAACATGTGTTTGTTTTTCATATTAAAGCGTAGTATGCAGATCTGCCTGAAATTCGGGCTGCCATAAGTGTGTGTAAAAAAAAACAAACTGAAATTCAGGTTGGTAAATTTCTTAAAGAAATTTCCGTTTACTAGTACGCAGTTCCAAAAGAAAAGTACACGGAATTTTGGCAATTATTGTCTATTTACAGGCATGTCATCAGCGTGACCATTTTGCGACTAAAGTGGCAATTTGCCACTTTTTCAACTGCTTTGCCACTTTTAGCGCCCCTTTTTTAAAATGACCTAAATCTGCCACCTTTTGTAATATTATGCCCCTTTTTGCCCCTCTTTATGAAATTATGCTTCTTGTTTTAATATAAGCTTTTTACGGCACGAAACTGTTTTTATAAAAAAAATCTCAAGACAAAAATTTTTGTTTAGTCTATCATGTAAAGTCTTATGACAAAAACTTTTTTGAAATAGTTTAAGAGTTTAGATCTATAGATATTCATTATTGTATTAAAATTATTAAAAACTAACACCCTGATTCACTAACACGAACAGGAACGTCGTGTTAAAAATTTTTATGAAAATCACGCAACTTTAAATATTTTTAAAATTATTTTCATGCAAATTTTGGTGCCATGTTACAATATCCTGCACAATGTCACTGCTAAAAATGGCATAACATCTATGGACATTGTGACACTTTTAATAGTGCCATGGACTTTATGACATTATTATTATGACCATTATGACACTTTGAAATGTGTCATAATGTCCACACTTTTAAAAATGAAAACAAATTCAAATATACATGTTTTTGACTATTCACTTTTTACTTCTGCAATCGGTGACAAGTAATAAAAGATCAATTGACGTTATTGCATTTTATAAAGTGAAATAAAATCAAGAAAAATTTGCAAATGCAATGCAATGCCTAAAATGTGTTCAATCGACATCGTCGATTCAAAGAAATATTTGGAAATTAATTAAAATTGTTAAGAAATTTTATTTTACTACAAAATATTCTTTGCGTAGCTGGCCTTCGGCCGGGCTTAGGTATTTTTTCTTCTTGGTATATTGAAAAGCGGCTTTCAGCCGGTCTTAACGATTTTCTCCTCTCAGTATACTCAGCAGCTTCGCCGACCGAAGGCCGGCAATGCAAAAATCTTTACTCAGCGAAACTGCTTTTCGATATACTTTACTAATGGGCTGTTTCCATATGCAAACAAGCGACTTGAGTAAAAAATTTTTTATGGAAATTGCAATAAAAAAATGTGAGTGCCTTTCACATAAATTTTATACAAACAAGGCTTGTTTGCATTGTTTGTCTAAAATTTATATAAAAAGCAGTCAGTTTTTTGAACGAAAAACATCAAAATTGATTCATTTCAAAAGCATTATATGCCCTAGAAATTCATTAAATATTAGAATTCGGTTCAATTATTTCCTTTTCAAAAAAGTTGCCCCTTTTTTTGGAAGAATCCCCTTTTTGGTGCCACTTTTTTCCTCAAAATCCCCTTTTTGTGCCACTTTTTAAAAGTTTTCAACGGTCACCCTGCATGTCATGTTATAACAATAAGTGGAGAATTTTGCCGTCAACTGAAACAAAAATTAATGTTCAGACAATTGTTTTTTTTTTGGCCACGGAATTTTTTACATTTCTAATTTTTCGTACGTTATAATTAATTTTTAGTGTTTTTATGTGTTGTAAATTAAAAAATATATAATCTGTGTGTATGCAAACAAAATTCTGTATAGAATTCTACACGATTATTTTTCCGTGTATAAATAAATGCAAAACTCCAAACCTGAATTTCAGTGAGAACTGAAAGCCTACGTGCAACAGTACAATACACTACGGGTACAGCACACCGCCTAACGCGGTCTTAAAACTTGATTAAAATTTATCATTAAAAATAGAGCCACTCAGAAGTCGTTTTATCCGTTCTAAACAAGCGATCATCGAAGGAACATTGTCCCATTGGACAATCAAATTGACCATCGCGGTTGCAGTATTTTTCATTTTGCAATGAAAATAAATGAAGACTGACTACAGAAATGATCCTGTGAAGTATAGTCTTAATTTATCATTTCTAAACTTGAATTGTTTGTATACGCTCGAATATTAACCAAATGAGAATTAGGTAATAATAAAATATTAAAAATAAAAATAATTGAAAACAACTTGATAAGAAATCCAATAATAAAACCCCATTTGTAAAATAAGGTATTAATACATGTAACCCTCGATTAACATGGTTCTCAAGATTTAATATAAAACGACACAACAATAACGACTATTATTGAATTACGAAATAAAAAATAGCATCAACCCTTGTATTATGCGAAATACAGAACTAAGTTAAGCACAAGTGCACATAATAGCTGTTTTACGCTATCTCACAAGCCCTTCTACCTCTGTAGAAAATGCAACCCTGGTCTAATATGAGTTTATGGAAAGTTTAAAAAGTAATAACAACATTTTGTATCAGGGTTGCATTTTGTGCAGAAGTCGAATTGCTTGTAGAATAGTCTAAAAATAGCTTAAGTAGTTGTCAAAGTGTTATAAACTGTGCCTAGTTTCTGTAACTAATGTGCGAGTTTCTCGCATCGAAAAATGTATTATCATTCTGTGAAAAACAGGATGTGCCAGAAAAATTTTATATTTCTCTATTTTTATTAGGCTTGCAGGGTGAGTCATATAATAGTTCAACTAATGGTCTATTAATCGTCCTACAAAAGATCGGATGGCAAGTGTAATTATTAATTTTTTTTCTCGATGTGAGAACTTCTCACAAGCTGCAGAAACGAGGCACTGGATTCTAATTAAAAAATCTCAGCAACATTTTCTCCCATAGTTTTATGTACACAATCATAGATTTTTGAGGAAATTTTTATATATTATCTTCTAAGAATTACTACATATATGTACATGTATATACGTACTTATCAGCAAAAATATTAGAATGTAATTCATAGGATATGTACATACTTATTACTATACAATATATCAAGAATACTTATATTTACATATATATATATATATATATATATATATATATATATATATATATATATATATATATATATATATATATATATATATATATATATATATATATATATATATATATATATATATATATATATATATATATATATATATATATATATATATATATATATATATATATATATATATATATATATATATATATATATATATATATATATATATATATATATATAATATATATATATATATATATTATATATATATATATATATATATATATATATATATATATATATATATATATATATATATATATATATATATATATATATATATATATATATATATATATATATATATATATATATATATATATATATATATATATATATATATATATATATATATATATATATATATATATATATATATATATATATATATATATATATATATATATATATATATATATATATATATATATATATATATATATATATATATATATATATATATATATATATATATATATATATATATATATATATATATATATATATATATATATATATATATATATATATATATATATATATATATATATATATATATATATATATATATATATATATATATATATATATATATATATATATATATATATATATATATATATATATATATATATATATATATATATATATATATATATATATATATATATATATATATATATATATATATATATATATATATATATATATATATATATATATATATATATATATATATATATATATATATATATATATATATATATATATATATATATATATATATATATATATATATATATATATATATATATATATATATATATATATATATATATATATATATATATATATATATATATATATATATATATATATATATATATATATATATATATATATATATATATATATATATGTATTATGTATGTACATTAGAGATGCGCGATATTTATGTACCTGTGATTTAAGCACTGTTACTGAAAAATCGCGAATCACAGCTGTGGCCAAACTTGTCAAATCGATTTGTTACATGCACAAAATTATATTTCTCTGTTTATGGTTAATAACGTTTTTTGCGTACAATAACAATACACGAATAATGTTGATATTTCTTGTGTTCTTTCTTCTTGCTTATCAGTATTTCTTTTTAAAATTGAAAGTATATTTTAATGCGTATTTAAATCTCTATTTATTATATTTCTTCAAGTTTAATTAAGAATAACTTTTTTGTTGTAGAATGCACTTGTGTACTTGATAATTACATTGCTGTAAGAGAACAGAGTTCTTGATATAACCATGATCCAATAACTAGGTCTATGCATCTTAAGAACAACAATGCCATAATCGTGAAGATCTCAAGCAAACTCCATATACGAACATTTTTTTAATGTTTTTTTATATGAAGTCTGACATCTTTACGATGGTAAATAAAAAACAGCTGTCGAGTTGCATTGACCTGATTATTGGATAATGATATAACTTAGCCTTTACACATGCAAGTGCAAGTTCCAAAAACTCAATACACTCAAACTTTTCTACTAACACACTTTTGATTCAGCTGTGAGAAAGACAGAAATGAATACATAAAAGTTTCTCTTTCGTTGATAATACGTACTAAAGCATATTGAACAGGTACGGGCATTACTAAAACAATAGAAAATTTGTTGTAAAACTACCTTAACAGATGTCAAACAAACACGTGGTGTTACCACCGCAGATTTCTCTTGAAATAAATGTCAAACACCACACAGAAGGAAGTCCGAATATGGTGTTTGATAGTTTGAAGGTAGTGGTGATATCATGAGCATTTCATCAGCACTATTAAGTTTGACGTTTAATCACGCGAGTCAGCTGACCTAGTGATCCCACCTGTTAGATACATACACAATAGTTGCATGTCTACACGCTGGGTAAATCGATTAATTGACACAAAAAAATTTTCTATGTAGTTTATATATCGACCCATAACCGACAAAGAAGACGTAATCGATTACAATGTCACTAACTTTTTTTTGCGGTGATATATTTCATAAATTAGGCAATATATAGAATTTCTGGTTTCAAAAAAAGGTTTTTAACGAGTCTAAGTGTTATTATACGTGGATTTGATAAACATCAGCTATGTAGACATCCAATAAACCACGAGAGTCGAGGGTTAGCTGTTTTTCTGCGCACATGACGTGTTGTATTGTTTTTTTGTTGTTGCTTTTGTTCTGTTTAGTTGTATGATAGTGGACAGGGATGATAAAGTTGGTACATTTGAAATTTGAAGTCTAAAATGTTTGATGGTACCTCCAAACCCAATGATTTGTTTATATAATATGGAGTTTGACATTAAGCTACTTCATCAGCATCGCTGTTGATATATGGCCCGCACACTAACAAGCAAATATTATAAGCTGTTCTCTCAAGACCACCTGTTATGTATTCTCCTTAAATAATAACAAATCTACTTACGGAATAACCGCATAAGTAGACTTAAGAGAGAATTAAGTTAAGGGCCAAGGTAGAGATAATTATTGAATAATCAATGGATACCACCCAACAAGTTGGGAAAATTTGTAAATAGTACCAAATGAGTCACGGGGGTACCATCATACTTTTTTGGTTTCTATAGTACCAAAAAAAGTTCAAATGTACCAGCTTTATCATCCCTGTCCACTATCATACAACTAAACAGAACAAAAGCAACAACAACATAAACAATACAACACGTCATGTGCGCAGAAAAACAGCTCGCGCATTGCTCGTTTACCAAAAAAGTAGTTGATAATTTTGCTATTTATTTATTTTTTGTTATAAAAATAAAAGTCAATTATGTTATTTTACGATTTATTATAAATAAATAAATGGCACATACATACATATTTACTTCTTATTAAAACAGATTCAACGCACGATATGTTTCGTTTGGCAATATGTATAATAAAAGAAAATTATTTCTGCTGATTGTCAAAGCAAGCAAAAAGATGAGAGTTGCCGAACTTTTCGCTTCACGCTGCGTTAAAAGTGCTTTATGTAGCATGTTTCGTATAAGTATTTACATTTCATCTCAGAAAGCGAATCTGTAACGCAACGCGAAGCAAAAGTTTTATCTGACATGGCCTTTACCCTACGTCTCCACGAGCCATCGACTTGAACATGACGCCGGCAGAGCAACTGCAAAAAATCCATAAACTTCTTTGCTGTGGTGAGTACGTGCGATGTTCATGTTCAGCATTATCAATGTATTTGATGGTAGTGCAATAGAAATGGAATATTTAACAATTTCTTTCTGTCTCTTTTCTTTCTATTAAAAATGGTTGTTGACAGCGAATCTCATGGCGAACATTGATGCTCAGCCATATGTTCGGCCATCGATGGCAGAGCATGGACATGAGCTGTCTACATTAGCCATATGCGATGTCCGACATGATGTTCATACCAACTTCATGGCTAATGTACACCCCCAGTTATATATAGAAGAACATTTAAACACGTAGTTTTTATGTTTTACTTAACTGGGGGTCTCCACGAGCAATAAACTTGGAAATAATTCTATTTCCAACATCATATGTTCACGTGTGGACCGCAGAAACATTTATTTGCAAATAAATTGCGACATAATTGTTCAAACTTATGTTCAAGAAATAATGTTGAACATAAGCTGTCAAATTTGATCGGCATTTGTTGTTTGCGTGAATTAAACAAAAGAAACTTGTACCTGCGGTAAAAATACAAAGTTTTTTAAATAAAATAAAGCAAATTAAAATAAAATAGTTTTAAACAAAATTAAATATATTAAAATAAAGACAAAAAACATCGATCCATTCACAGTGAATTTTTTAAATTTATGTCCAATACCACAATACGTGTTCTATAGCTCAGAACATAAGCCTATACATGAACATATTTGTGCTGTTATTCTGCCGACGTTATTTCTTATGTTCGGAAATAAATATTGCGCGTGGAGACGTGCAGTAAGGTACATTAAACAGGTATCACTACAAGCTCAGCTGTTCTAATAAATTTGAGAATGTTTGCATCACACAGACAATAGATTTTGACACATTTCTGGTATTTTTCTATCAGAAACGGGTACGTGTTAGAAAATTTGAGGGAGCTTATGGTATGGCACGGTTGCCAGATTTGACGATTTATCATTTTGATTTTTACCTTAAATTTGACGATTTTTAAGAATTATAAGTTACCATTTCTTAAAACTTTAAAAAAAAATTTTAACTTGATCAAGAACAAGGCGTTTCTAACACGTGAATTTACAAGATCAGCTGACCTCACGCTCCTAAACGGCAAACGTATTTGAGTGATGTAATGGTCATAATGTCATCACCGCCTTCAAACGGTCAAACTCTGTATAGAGCAGTGGTGGTCAAACATACATTATTTTATTTTTTGTTTGAATATGTGCTTCGCGGCTAAATATATAAGCTGTGTGTCTCACACACAGTGTATGTGTGTTGATGGTAAAAAAACAGCATATACTCGCGAGTATAGGAAATTGAGAGAATGGCCTCAACTGGTATAGAGATTCCTTTCTTTACGGTATTTGGCATTTCCTTATAGAGCTAGCTGCGTTGATATTTTCATCCTTCTTGCAATGTTTTTGACAACTAGTGAAGTAGTTTTTGCAATAAGATTTCTATTGTTGTAGAATTGGGTGTACCTGTTACTTGTGTCATGATCAAGAACTTCGCAGCTTTTGCTACAATATGTAATAAAAGTAACGAGCAAAAGTAATTATTTATTGACATTTTAGTATTACAGATTTTTTAAACCTCTTCTCTCCAAAATTTGTCAGCTGCTGCATACATATGTATATCAAATATAAAAAATTTTAAACACTAGAGAACAATGCTCAAATATTTACAAAGGAATTAACGGAGTTCACTGTTTGATGCAAATAGTCTAGCAAAAGTGCAAATGAAATTATGGCTTTATTATCTTTTTAGCGCCTATAACTTTGGTTTCGATTAAGATTTGTTTCTGAAAAGTTGTTTACGCATAAATAGGGTATTGATAAACACTTTTACTAAAGAAACTTTGCATAGAATAGTTTATTTTGTGTAAAAACTATGAATTTATTTGTTATGTTATTCATAATAAATTATTATTCTGTTTATAAAGCAGATTTCTATACAAAATTTGTTTTATTAACCTCGAATTTACTTTGACGAATTTTCGACGATTTCGTATAATTGTTTTGACGTTTTTGACGATTTTTCGCTTGAAATTTGACGAATTCGTCCCTATTTCATCTTGCAACTATGCTGGTATGTTTCTACCAAGGTGGATTTATACAGGTGATATTATAAGCACAGCTGTTCTACTTTTTTCCGCAACTGAGATGCTGGTATGTCAAACTTTGTATACGTTGACATAGAGCCTGAGATGTCAAATGTTATTGTAATGTTGTAGTTGTTTTAGAATCAACACCACCTGATAAAATTAATTCACCTTGGTTTCTACCAACAAAATACGTGTATTTTTTGGTGTTGTATTTGTTGTCGTCGTGGTGGTACTTGTATTATTGTATCATGGTTTTACTTATTTTGTTGTTTAATATGAAAAACAAACAGTGATGGTAAAAATCATGGTAGTATTATATGCAAGGTAGCCCTGGATGGAACGCCAGCTGATTAGTTTATTTGCTTTTTTCATGGTACGAACTGTCAAATCTTGTGTATATGTGAAATAATTACGTTACACACAATACCACACGTATGTTTGCTGCTTATGTTCTACAAACACACATACGCTCTCTATTAATGTTTGACATTTCCTACCCCAAACGTACACTTGTATTAGTTATGCGGCTACCTGTTATATTATTCTACCATGGTATCGCTATCGGAAAGAATCATCGATAGTCCATGGGAAACAGAACTATCGATAGTATCGATGGTACTATCGATTGTTTGCCAGCTCTAGTAATTTGGATGTTTACAAAAAAGCTACAAAAAATTACTGCAAATGGAAAATAAATCAAACAATTCAGCTCCTACCTTGAGCCAATATTTCGCCAATGATCCACCCAGTTTTTTCGATGAACTAGCCGTGCCACAGGATAAGCGAGGTAACATAAAAATAGATTAGCTACTTATGATTAACACATACATTCATATGTATGTACATATGTACTTACGTGTTTTTTTGTCCAAGCAGCAGAGCATAATACAAAACAAATGCCTGTAAATTCTCAAAAGTCTTCTAATATACAAAATACACCAGCAGGATGTTCCTCACCATCTGCCTTCAATCGGTGTAATTTGACTTCAAACACATTTACTGGTGGCTTTAAACCACCGGACTATATAGAAAATCCAGCAGAGCTAGAGGAAGATCTAAAAATAAACGACGATGTGAGAAATTTCTGGGAGCCACCGCACACAGAACCTGGAGTGCCACCACTTTTAACTATGCCGGGAATACAGATCTCTAGTGATTTGGTATTAGTAAATGTTATAGTATAAAATTTATTTATTATATATATTTTATTTTTTACTTAAAGCCTGATTTGATAGCTAAAGCTGTTTCTGAACATTTAGGTGATAGCGAATTGTCTCAACGCAAAATTTTTGACGTAGACAATGTTACGCAAGATGAACGTGGTTTAAGATCACTAATAGTAGCTGGTTGTTATAGAGCAGCTGTGAATCTTACAGGACGATTACTAACTATCTATGGTCAAGGCTATGGACGTGCAGGACAACCGGCCAAACATTCCCCACATTCCTTACAATTATGGTTTACACGACTTGCATTGCTGGCTAAGTTGGGTGAGTTTGAACTGCTGCAGCAAGAGGCTGAGCCCTTTGAGCAACTTAACAAGCCGGATGTGTACTATGAGGTCAGTTTGGAAGTTTCAGTTTCAAAGTGCACATATTTTCAATTAAACTTTTTTATTAGTTTTACCCAGAAATGTATCCAGGTAAAACTGGTTCTATTGCATGCTTTTCATTTCGTTTACTGCTTGCTGAAATGCCAATTTACCTAGGAAATCCTCAATTGGCTTTAGACCGCCTCTCCGAAATTTATGTGATTTGTAATGAAATTAAGCAATATTATGCTAACAAAAAGCAAAATAAAGGGCAAGATTTCTGGAAAAAACGTGAGCTTCGTGTACTGCATGCTATAGTTAATTGTGCAATAATAGTAAGTTGTAAGCATTCACCCTTATAGTGAATAAAAGTTCACCTGAAATTTGTTCCCTTTCCCTAAAATTGTGATCGCCAATTTTATGTTGTTGTTGTGTTAGTGTACTATTTTGTCCGTTTTGTTCACAATTTTTTGTTCATGGGAAATATTTCACGTGAACAAAATCTTCGCCTCTTATTCCCAATAAGGGTGACTGTGTAAAAAATATACGAGGCTGGTTCAATAAGTCCATAACTTTTTAATTTCCCGTCTCCTAACTGAAAGGGCAACACTGCACCCGTCACCACATCTGCCAGTTGATGCTTGTCAAAATTTTAACAAGATGTCATTCAGTTTGTGTTTGACAGCCATTGATACCTAATTACCCACAACAAATAAACAAACAAAAAATGGGCTGTACATTTGACTAGACCTATGTACCTATGAATACGAATCTGAGGTCCGTTAGACTCGTTATTCCTCAGATACATGTAGGTAGTTGGATCTCCCATACAGCCCACTCTATTTTTAGGGTAGTCTGCTATCAATGGCTGTTAAGCAAACTAAATGACGCAGCTTGCTCAAATTTTTACAGGAGTCATCTGGCAGATGCCTGTTGACAAGAGCAGTGTTGCCCTTGCAATTAAGAGGCGGGAAATTCAAAATTTTTGTGGACTTGTTCATCCTCCGTCGTACTTATAACTACATATGTATAAATTCTCAAATTCAAATTGTAATTACAGTTGAAAAAGTATAATCTTATCGATGATATCATAAGGAGCTTGATTGTAGAACGTTCAGATTTGGATAAAGAAGAGCGAAGATCTTTATTTTCTGCCTGGGGTAGGATATACTTACAAATAGGCGATATCTTTGGGGCAGAGCAAAAGTTTGCTGAAGCCCGCCGCCTGAGGAAAATGTAAGTTAACTGTCATTAAGCCAACAAAATTTTTGATTTTTTATGATTTTTTATAGAGGATCACAACCGGATATAAGAGATCTAGTGGACAAAGGTCTTATAACTGTAGCGCAAAATGATTTTCCGGAAGCTTATGCGACTTTCCAAAAGGCTCTGCATTTAGAAACAGGCAATACCATGATTCTGAACAACATGGGTGTTTGCCTTTTATATGCTGGCAAACTAAAGGACGCAATTAATCTCTTCGAAAGAGCCATCAATTTAAATCCTCAAAAATCTTTAAACGAAAGCCTTTTAGTTAATCTCTCTACATTGTATGAATTAGAATCAAATAATTCCAAAAACAAAAAGCTTAACTTATTGAGATTAATTAATTGTTATAAGCCTGATTTAAACATCAGCTTAGAGATTTGTTTGAAGTTGCAAACACCCAACTAGTAAAGAAATATAAGCATAGTAATATAAGACTACTGTTTTAATAGATAACATTAAATACTAAATTTTAAAAACCCCCTAAAGAAAATGGATGGACCGATATTTTCCAAATCTACGTTAAAAGTCACATTTCAAACAAAAGAAACTGTGAAAATCGATGCAGCCTTTTTTTATATTTCAGTGCCCCTTGTTACAACAAGGGATGGGAGATTTACTTGGCCGAACCAAAAGGTTATAAAGCCGTCAACAACTTCAGTATTAAATAGACTCCTCCGAGAAAATTCCAAAACAAAAAAATGTGCGAAAATAGTGTATGTTAAATCAAGGCATATTCATTACAGGTACCACCATAACTAATGTATTTTGTTTGTAAAAATACCCCAGAAATATGTCAAATCCATTATCTGTGAGTCGCACACATTCATAAGCTTTCTCAAATTTACTAACCCATGCCCGTTGCTGATAGAAAAATCTCAGACATGTGTCAAAATCTATTGCTGTGTGACGCACACATTCTCAAATTTACTAAAACAGCTGCTCTTGTAGTGGCACCTGTTCAATCTACCTTGTGGTAACTCAATGAACATTTTGTGACGCGATGTTAAAGTTCCCGTTATACAAAATAAACAGTGCTACCAACGTTAAAAAACAAAAATATATTTCTAATTTCCAGCAACATTTATATTAGTAAAATTGGGTATATTTTCCCTTTTTTCTATTTTAAATTAAAATGAGGTATTTTATCACGGTAAAATGTACCCAAGTTTGAAGCAGGACTCTAAAGTACCTCCATACAAAATTTCATGAAAATATGTTTTGTGGTTTTTGTGTGAAGCGTGTTCGGACACGGTAAAATGTACCATACGTTTGAAGCAGGACTCTAAAGTACCTCCATACAAAATTTCATGAAAATCTGTTCTGTGGCTTTTATCTGAAGCGTGTTCGGACAGACAGACACAAAAATTCCAAAAGTTGGTGTTTTGTATTCTACATCGATTACTGTTTACGCCACCATAAAAATTTGCAAAAAATATTTCATGTACAGACACTCCCCTTTTACAGTTTTATTATATGTATAGATGGAATACAATTTTTTTAAAACACATGCCATTCATGTGTAAAATTTTATGATTTTTTTTTTAATTTTAAATAAAATTTTATACATGCATAAAATAATATGAAAAATGGGATTGATATGACACTGCTTTGAATTGCCCAATTATTTCATATTTTTTTATATTTTACATTTGCCAAATTGGATAGTTTTCATAGTTTTTGTCAATAATATATGTATGTATGGTATATACATATTTTTTAATTTAAAAAAATGTCGCCAAAGTACAAACTACCCAGCAAAAACTTGTTAATATGTTGTCATTACCAAACAACATACTTTTCAACCACAAACTACCGCTTGCATTACTTTACAGTAGTTGTTCGATTACTTACTAGTAAATAAACCAACGATTTATTTTCTTTCTGGCTGACTAGTAGTGTATCTGCTTATCATACAGACGATAATCAGTTCAAACTCTGGGGAAGCAAAATGGATTTTCATGTTTGTGAAAACAAGTTATAAGCGCGTAACAAAGAGTTGTTGTTGTTGTTGTAACAGCTCCGCTGTTGTTGTCGAGAGTTCTTTCCTGTAATTATATAGAAATTAATTATTTGTGTTATGGGTGTCATTAGGTGGGAGTGGGAGCTGGAGAAACCTTGCCACCTCAGTTGGTCTTAGCCATAGGTCTTGGGATTAAGGGATGTGTCCCACGACAATTGGATCTACGCTCCGGAACGACCCGAGTCTCACTCGGCCAAAGATTGTCAACCCAGTGACAGCTGTATCAGACAAAGAGTTGTGCAGTAGCCTAGTGAGCAGAACACTTGGCATAAAATAACACAATCACCCTGTTCACAGAATCCAATACGGATTGGTTTGTCATCGTTTTCTCTGCTAAACCGGTTAATTGCGTTCATGAAATCCGTTTGTACTTGAATTGGTGAAATTTCCGTTCAGAAAAGGAATTAATTGTTCATGAATTGCAGTTCAGGAGCCCTTTAATTTATGCATTTAGCAGACAGAAAAAAGTTTTCCTAGCCTCTAATTACAAAATACACAACTTAGTAAACGATATTTTGAATTTTGAACAAAAATAAATACCTTTTGAACAAAGCAGTTTCGTTACGATTTCATGAACGCATTCACAATTGGTATTGGATTGGAATTCCGTTTCCAATCCAATTCCGTATCGGATTCTATGAACAGGCAGAATAACTGAAAACTAAGCCCAGTACGCAGTTCTGCCTGCTTTTCACGCTGCCATAAATGATACAATAATACAGGTACATGCATTAGCAAAAATTCTCATCAGCTGTGTTTTGTATGTACGTGTTTGGTTGTGTACGACGAATTTTGTTGTTGCTCAGTATGGAATTTTTGACAACTCACATGAAGATTTGACAACCTAGATGAGAAAAATTTTCTAATGCATGTAGCTGTATCATTGCATCAGGGCTGCCATAAGAAATATGTGTAAAAAACAAACTGAAATTCTGTTGTGCAGATTTTTCAGGCGACTATGTTTGGTAGTACGCAGCTGAAAAGAAAAAAAATTTTTGTTTAATACAGGGATGGAATATCAATTATTAGGTCCGTTTGTTTACTTTTCCAGTAAAATTCAGTAGTTGAGTAAATTCTGGGTAATTTGAAAATTTTACTCACAAGAATGGCTCTTGCACAAAGAAGTACGCGAATGGAAAATTACAAAAAATTGCAGGTTTAGCTGATCACTAAAATGGATAGGATTGTAAAATATGTGTTGTTTCAACTATCCAGCACATATATATTTTTGGTACTTGGTGCAATGCATTTCTATAATTATAAATTCGTAGCGAAATGTATATGTATATTAAATAGAACTTCGGAGAAGCTTTTACACTTGTTTATTTTGTACATGACTTTTAAGTTTGTTTCTGCTTAAATGACATACGAATATACATCATTACTTGATTTTTGATATTCGGTACCCCAAGTAACATGCAGTAATAAGTATTCAAATATATATTAGCTTTACATCTCTAAAGCATTAATGAAAATAAACCAATTAGAGGAAAATTTTTGCCATGGGTGCCAAGAAAAGAAAACTTGGCGTTGTATGCTCTTCTGGAATAGACAAGTTGAGAAGAAACTTGCTTAGGATGTATGTAATATAATTATAATTGTACAAAAATTATTTTCAGTTTTTGTTGGGCGAATTAAAAGTCTTTCTTTTTTTCTTTTAAATGACTTTTTTTTAAATTATATACATTTTGATTGCTTTGCTTATTTTATTGAATCGTATGTTTTTTTCTTCTGCTGGATTTTACTGGCACAAATTTGTTCAGTAAAAATTTGTAGACTCTCAGTCAAACAACTGTCACTTTACTCTCTCAATTGATGCTCTCTTTTGCAAATTGATGTGCAAACGAACGCATTTCAGTAAAATCTGGTACAAATTTGTAAAAATGTTTGCAAATTTTGGGATAAACGAACACACTTATTGTAAACTTTTTTCCGTCAACTAAAACCAAAGTGAGTGTTCAGAAAATCTTGATATTTTCAGTTTTCGTGGTCTTTGAAATAATTTTTCATATATTATACGTTGTAATTTATAAAAATAAGTGAATTTTAGAGTTGTGTAGTTCCAGAACAACCTAGTTCCATGGAACGATTCCCTAAGTGTAGGGTTTTGACTGCGAGATTAGATGTTAAGCTAAATTTAATATCTGTATTTACTGTTTCAGTTGAGTTTTTTAAAAATGTTTTTTGCTAGTTTAGCGGCCAATGCTGGTGGTTTAATCCTAATCAACTCAAAGAGTAAATACATATATCAAATTCAACTTAATCCCTAATTTCGTAGTCAAAAACTTACTCTAAATGGAACGCTACGGACCGATTCAAACGTTCCTTTTTTAACCTTCCTCGTTTCACAATTGCAAACGTTCTTGAGGAGTAATTAATTTGCTTTGACAAACGTTCTAGACAACACATTTGTTTCGTTCACTTATTTGTGTACACTTTTTTGTATAGAGAATGATTTTATTTATTTATGTTTATGATAGATCTTATTACTTTCAAATATTTATTGCTTGTTGTGGGGTAGTGTTTTTTGCAAATATATTACGAAAACAAAGAATTATTTTATTGTTATGTCAGAAAATGAAAAATGTTTGTTGACGTTTTTAGGAGCGACAGAGACATTTTCTTGTTCCTCGTTCATTCATTGTTCAAACAAAAAACCGACATTAAAGTTTAAAATTCAATGTGTTTTTTATTTATTTGGAATGAAAGATATTTGTTTTTATAAAAATTTCTTCTAAAAAAATATAACTAAAAAATACTATCAATATGACTCATATATACTGCAAGCATGATCAGAAATATATGTATTTGCAAGCATGATCAGAAATATATGTATTTGATGAAATAAAACAAATGTTTCTTTATTTCTATTTTTGATTATTTTTCTACTGTATCTGCATATGATGTTTTTTAAATATTTTTAACATATAAACTTTTTATTTGTACTCAACTTCTACTGAAGTAAATCGAACTTCTACTGAAATACATTTGCACAAGTTTTATCAAATAATTATAATTTCTAAACAATTGCACAAATGTGTGTTTTGATTAACGTCGGTACCTGCCATTACGGCTTTATCCGACGGTGTTCTCAAAACACCGAGTGAAGTTGAGTGTTCACCACCACCCCCGAGTTACCCCGAAGGCACACCATGTGTAGCTTGCAAGGCTCACACAGGTAGCAACTTCTCATGCATGGGAGACCCAACCATGCATAAACACCTTGTTAGAGTGTTTGAGCTATCTAAACTCTGCTACATCATTACTGATGCAGCACCTGTTGACTTAGCAACAGCACAAAGAGGCTTTCAATTGGTGGACCGAAATCCACCCAGTCACTAGCACTGGGCGAGCATCAGTCTTTTAACCAAACCTCTTCCAGCTTTTGGTGGCAACCACAACCACCACGTGGACTCTCGAAGGAGACCTCTCCAATAACCAGACACAGAATCATCCTTCCTGGGAGGGTGAGACAATATCCTTCCAGCAACATCATCCCAGATGATCTCGCTCATACGGCGAGTATCTTATCTCTTTACCCTCGGAAGGCAGGTCATCTGTGGGGCAACTGGTTCCCGTGGTACCAGTTTATGCTACTGGTAAAGCCTCAAAAGAAAACCCCTAGAGGTTAACTTTCTATTGACTTTGGTCTTAGGGTAGACCATAGGTGTCCGTTCACCTCCTTACTGACTCGCGTAGGCAAGCTACTTCCTTATATACATATGATGTTTTTTAAATATTTTTAACATATAAACTTTTTATTTGTACAAACCTTCTACTGAAGTAAATCGAACTTCTACTGAAATACATTTGCACAAGTTTTATCATATAATTATAATTTCTAAACAATTGCACAGCATCTTTACAGTCTATATTTAAATTAAAGTAAATAAATAATTAATTTTTTATCAGATTCAGAGACGGTTTGCTTCTTTCGTCTCGCCATTTGCTCTTCATTGTAGAAAAAACTCTTTTTGTGAATGCTGTGGCAGGAATAGAAAGTAAAAATGAATTTACTTCATACAAAATTTTATCCATTATCATAAGTCTTATTAAATACTGGCTTCGATTTACTTGCAGTAGATAATTCCGCAAAACCGTCAGAACCGTCAGAACTGATCATAAAGTTCGTTTAATAACGTAATTTCTCCATTAAGATCATTATATATATTAAGTTTTTTCAGATTTAAATCTTATTTATTTATTTATTTAGTCAACGGATGCAATAATCCTTACTGACTAGCAGCTTAAAAATTAAGTGTAAATCTAAAGCAAGTCATTCAATTGCGACTTAAAAATACTATTTGACAGCGATATATCTAAGTTTTCGCAATAACAATTAAATAATTTCATTGATTTATTAATTGGTTCATTAAATTTTAGATTATGTTAACAAATATTATCAAATTCAACATTGCTTTATAAATTTTATTGCTAATTGTAAATAATAAGCTTGTGAAATCATTTTAAAACAAAAATTTGCTTTAAGAATGTTTTTTGGTTCAGTGTACTTTAGATATACCATCCCTGTTATTATAATTGTCACAAAGTTAAGCTACTCTGTCTTAGAAATACAACACTTAGTTTCATCATCGCCATTTTCTTTTTAAGTTCCTCGAAGAATAAATACCACAAAACAAAATTAAACTTCGGCACGAACGGATGGAAAAAATTTCTGTGTGAAAAATTTTTTAATAACGCCAAAAATTATTCACGTAATTTTTTGTTGTTTTTGTTTATCAAAACAGCACTTAATGCCTTTGATAAATGTTACCAAGTGTTGCGCGTAATTTACTAAGAAAATTTAATAATACAATTGTAACCAAAACGAAGTTAAACACGGTGAGTTGTGGGGCCACCATAGAATACGAAGAAACATTTTCTTTACACCAGAAAATATGTATGACGAATAAGTGGCTATTAGCGCAATGCTGAACTAAATATGAAAACTCAAGACAATCGCTGTAATACTTGAAAATTTATAAAATTTAATCAATTTATAACAAATAGTGTTTTTCTGCAGTAAAATCTATACAAAGTTTTTTTTCTACAAATATTGACTTCCCATATAGCCAGGCCCTGTGTGTGTACACCGTACTTCTATAGAGCGAAAAAGAAAGTGTAGAGAAATTTTTTGTGGCGGTTTTTTTATTACTGTAGCTTCAAAGGATTTATATTATAATCGAATTGCAAACATAAAAAAAAATATGTTGGATAACTGAAATGTTTACGGCAATTGTGCTTAAAAAAATTTCGTTCATAGATTGTTTTATTTTGCTTTCACCTAAAAAAGCGCGCCATTATATGACGTAGACATTTAACACCTTGTACTCAATGGGTTGTTTGGGTATAGTGATTGTTTGCGAAACAGTTTTTACATTACTTCGTATAATGCATTTATTTTTTTTTTGTTAATTTCATTATAATTTTTTTATTGAGTGATATGTTTATACATATTATTATTTTGTTTATATAGTACTGTTTCGTCAAAACATGTTTTGTTTTCAATTTTTTGACTTATTTTTGTTATTTTTGGATTTTTTTTGTTTTCAAATTTCTCTTACGTTTTTATACAAGAAATTCGTCCTCTTTTCCATTGTTTACACTCTAATCATTTCCGTATTTTTGCTTTTACTTTCTCTTAAAAAAAAAATACTTGTTGTTTTTAGAGATTTTTCTCTGATCAGCAGGGGCCTGTTTCTCAGAAAGTACAAGTTAATGATGAAACAGAACTAGGGCTAAGCGAGTTTTTCCATACAAATTGACAGTATCATACGACGTAAAAAGCAGTCAGATAAGGCTAGGGCACATAGAATCCGTCGTACGTTATACGTCGCCTTTTTTAACTGACATTAACGTAACGACGGAGGAGTTTGACACAATCATGATGAAATAATATAGGTTTGTATAATATATAGCATTGTTTGTCGAGATCTTTGTTAAAGTCTTGTTTATGTTTATAAAAAGTCCACGTGTTGTGTTCTATGTTGAAATTGTGAATAGTTTATTTTACTAAAGTTTGTCGCTTTGCATGACGTTTCTGTCTTTTCATCGGCGGCGCGAACAATATTTGTCGGCGGCGGCGGCGTTTACAACGATGAGTCCTCATAAAATTTTGATTTCAATAAAAAGAATTTGTTTTTTATAAAATGTCGCTTACGATCATTTCGCGCAAAGTGGTTGATATATTAACAACATTTTTATTTCATATATAATGAATATTGTAAAGAAAATCATATATAAATTAATTTTTATATTTATTTAAGTCATAAATATTACGTATGTACTTTTTAAAAATACAGTAAGCAAGCTTTAAAATTAATTATATCTAACTATCTTTGGATGTTGTCAAAACAAAAAAAATTTGTAAAAATGAATATACGAGTAACGGCGTTTTTTAGTATTCATAACGAACAAGGCGAATTCAGTACCAGGTAGCCTTATCATCACAGATGATCATCAGCTGATTACACCCAATCAGTCAAACTCTATATAAGAAAAGAGAAAAACTTTAACCCGAACTGTCAAAGCACATATAAAAATAGTCCTACACCTACTTTGTATGTGTGTTGTTTTGATGATAAGGCCACTTGATATTAATTCGCTTTGATAACGAAATGATAACTTTAAAAAACTTTGTCAGAGACGGAAAGTTTAATATTTTATTTCTGTAAATTTTGCGTACAGATTCAAAAGATACGAAAAATGTCAGGATTATACATGGTACCTAAAGTCATCAAAAGATACGAAAAATGTATCTTTCGTATCCTAATGGCATCACTGCTGTTTTAATTAAATTTTATAAATTTTTCATGCCAAATATAAGAACCAAGGTAGATTGAACAAGGTACCACTAGAAGAACAGCTGTTTTAGTAAATTTGAGAATGTGTGCGTCACACAGACAATCGATCTTAACACATGTCTGGGAGTTTTCTATCAACAACGGGCATGTGTTAGTAAATTTGAGAGAGCTTATGAATGTGTGTGACTCACAGTTAATGGATTTGACATATTTCTGGGGTATTTCTACCAACAAAATACATGTGTTTTTTGGTGTTGTATTTGTTTTAGTTATGGTGGTACCTGTAATGAATATGCCTTGGCCCATAGAATATATTTTATTTTGAGAACGTTTTTTCTCACGCTCTCAGTTTTAGCAACTCATTCTCTCAACAATGTTGCCGTGTTTTAATTAAATTTTATAAATTTTTCGTGCCCAATATAAGAACAAAATAAACAATAATATGAGAGAACTTTGAAGCTACTGCCGTCAGGGTGACCGTTGAAAATTTTTAAAAAGTGACACAAAAGGGGATTTTGAGGAAAAAAGTGGCACCAAAAATGGGATTTTTCCAAAAAATGGGCAACTTTTTTAAAGAGGGAATAGTTGAACCAAATTCTAGTATTTAATGAATTTCTATGGCATATAATGTTTTTGAAATAAAATGAATAAATTTTGATGTTTTCTATCTACAAAAGAGTTTTCTGCACCAACGAAATACGCCACTTTCTAACGAGTTATTTATGCAACACATGCAAGAGACAGTCAGCCAGATAAGTTCAATGTAAAAATATTAAATAGTGGACCAATATGACCTATAAATGGCAGAGTTCTGAGGGAGCAAACTTAAAAATATACTAAGGAGTACAGTCTTCTCCCTTTGTTGATATCGGTCAAAAATAAGTATTGCTCTTATAAGAAATGTTGCCATTTCACACACTTTTAGTGTTTTTTAATTTATAGCACTAATATTCGTGTGAATGTAAAAAAGAACATGGCTTTAAATAAAATCTTTCTTGACTATCCTGCAAACAATGTATTTTGTAAAATGCGTGATTAATTACTAGGTTGAGTTGTGAATGCTACGGCCCAACTCAACCATTTTTTTGTATTATGATTGACAAGTAATTTTAGTTGTCTTCAAAAATTGTTCGAAAAAAGGTTTTTATCTATACTCTCTGTTTTTTGAAACCATAGTAGCCATCACAAAATATTTTAAATATTTTTAGTTTTGGCCTTACTATTTTTTCTTGAGATGTTATGTTTTATGGATATGGCAACAATATGGGTTGACAAATGGGATAGATTGGCGCCTAAAAGTACCATTTTAAAAGTAATTAACTTAGCGTTTATACGTGCAGGTGCAAGTTCGAAAAACTCAATACAGTCTTACTTTTTTACTAATACACTTACACTTTTCGCACTTGCAGCCAACTTGCAGCTCACTTGCAAGGGATTTTACAAGACAGTGATTTTTTGACTTTTGCAACAAGTAAAATGACAAGTTAAATAACAGTGTTACCCTATCAACAGTTTAGTACACATTAACTGGATTACAATATAATGTTATTGTATTTTTACTGATTTTAAATAAATTTAAAAGTTAATTTAGTATTATTTTCCTTAAATATACATAAATCAAGCAGTTAATGAAGTTTTAAAACTTAAATATCGTAGCAAAAATACGAATAAAATTCAATATTATCTGGTTCCCTTAAAATGAAATATTTTTGTATTATTGCCAACTCTGCATTAAAAAGTAAACAAAATAAAAAATGGAGCCAAGAAAATATTATAAAGTTAATAAATTTACCGTTCCTATTCCATATTATTTATGGGATATGAACAGCAAATTATATCAATAATAAAGAAATTTTTTTTAGTTCTGCTCTCGCCGACATTTTTAAAATGAATTTTCACCTGCCCGTGTAAACATTCAAGCAACTTGCAAGACAGTTGTGCATTTTTTCGAAATTTTCGTTGATAATACGTACACAGAACTTGCATGCAAGTACTTGCACGTCTAAACGCAGGGTCAAAGTAACACAATAGTCGAAATAAAAACCAAAACACAACTGATAAAAAACTGAGACAACTGCTTTGATGAAGTTGTATTCCATGATATGAATTTGAATGTGAATCATAATAGGGGTCTTAATCTTTCGATTAAATTATTTTTTTTATTTAAGAAAGAAATTCTAAAGCATGTAAATATTGAGCATTCAAAGAAAAAATTTGGATGTACGGAAGGTTGAACTGACATCAGATGTTTCGAGACCACCACAGTCTTCTCATCAGAGCCCTTTACCTACACTACCAGCGACGGCAGCAACAACATCCTAGCGAAAATCCTACTTATTTTAGTAAGCTCAATTAACAGCTTTTGTCACCGCCTCGTGGCAAGTCGTACCTATTATTCTAAATATTAGGCAAATTTTGCCACTTTAGTCGCAAAACGGTCACGCTGACTGCCGTCGATTTAGTTTTGGGCCCGTTTATTTTTCTTCGTTTTTGCGTGAAGTTGCAGACTTGTTCTGTTTCATCATTAAGTCTGCAACTTCAGGCAAAACGCTGCCAAATAAACAGGCTCAAAACTAAATCGACGGCAGTAGCTTCAAAATGCTCTCATGCTATTGTTTATTTTCTTTTGTTTCTATATTTCGTATGAAAAATGTATGAAATTTTATTAAAACACTGCAACATTGTTGAGAGAATGAGTGGCTAAAACTGAGAGCATGAGAAAAAACGTTCTCAAAATAAAATAGATTCTATCCAGCGATGCCAATTTAGAGCGTTTCAACTATGCCAAACGCGCTGTTTTTCGCCCTAGCGCGTTTAATAAAAAAGGCGCTAAATTGGCGCGTTTTTAGTACAGTGAAAATTGATATAAAACACGAATATTTTAAGTGGATGCAATTTAGAAACAAATATGTAGATAGTTATATATATTTTTCAATAAATATTGCATTTTTTTTTTTCAATATATATATCGGCTTTTATCCAAATTTAATTTAGCGCGTTTGAAACTAGCGCATTTTGGCTAAAAATATTTGTCTACAATTTGGTTTAACGCGTTTTAGCGCGATTTGAGAAGGGGAATAGCGCGTTTTGGTTATAAAAAGTTGACAACGCTGATTCTATCCCATGTCAAGAGTTGCCTTTGGTGTTAGTTTTAGCGCTTTTTGATGTAGCAAAAGTTGCATTTTTTCTCTATAGTGCTTTTTTAAATAAAGCGCTAAAGTGGCGCTTTTTTGTCAAGAATTTTTGGACATTTAGTTATATAAACAGTTTTATTTTGGCTTTGAAATAAAAGTTAATTAAATATTGTTATCTTAAAAAGATGTATCCAAAACAATTGGTAACACTATTTCGTTTCAAAATGAACCAATCTCCACAAACATATATGAATATATGTAATTGTGCGTATCAGGATATTGCACTTGTATGCCTGGAATACTGAATGCTGAATTTTGTTATCAACTTTTTATTGAATACCAAATGCTTATTTGACATCAATATTTTCTCATAAGCTCTATTTTATACGGCTGTTATTCTCGAATAGAATTTTGCTTTAAGTATTTTCAGTCGGAAGTTTATTATTAATTAAGTATTTTCTATAACAAGATCAAATTCGCTACATGGAATGAAGTAATCAAACTGTGACAACAATCTGCTTTCAGCCTTTGGTCGATTCTTATGCAGAAAATTATGCCGAAGTGATTTATTTGGTTCCCTACATCGTTATATCAAAATTGAACTCAATAATAACCTGAAATATTGAAAACTGTAGTGCGAAGTTTATAACATGCATTTTCTGTGCTGTAAACGAAATGAATATTTATGGTTTTAAATGTTTTTTTTCATTTAAATTTAATCTAGCGCTTTTTAAGGAGGTGGTCAGCGCTATTTGGTTATGAATAGTTCACAACACTGATCCCATGACTGCTTTTTACACCGTATGATTAATGACAATTTGTCTGGAAAAACTCGTCTAGCCCCAGTTCTGTTTCATCATTTAAATATCTACAAGTAATGCGGGTGCTAGACGGATCAATATTTTAGCTTCAATATATGTGCTTTGTGCGTTTGTTATGAAAATTAAAAGCGTTCCGATATACTTCAATATTTCCCCTCCGTATATGTGTACATATATTTTGTAAACAAACGCACACAAACACATATATTGAAGCTTTATTAAATAAAGCAGTTTTTTTGACAGTTCCTTCAAAATGACAAAATTAAATTAATATTTATGCACTGCTTATGCAGTGTCTATATATAGATTATATAAATGATCATGAATAACCCAGTAGATATGCAGTGCACAAATTTTCATTATGATTACAGCCGTTAGTCATTTCTAAATTGTAGCAGCAGAGCCTTTGCTTGGATTAGATTGAAGACACTCGGTCTCTTGAATAATCAAGAGAATACTGAAGATGGCACCTAGCCAAAATCGGTCTGTTTATCAACCAAATTGTACCAACTTTTGCATTCCTGTGTGTAGTAAAAACGGGTAAAAATTAAAAAAAGGGTAAAAAGTGTCAAGAGAAAAAATTTAAATTATAACAAAAAATTTGAAAATGTGTTGTTTTGCTTCACAAATGAGACATTAAAAAAGGGTAAAATTTACGGTCAAAAAGGGGTAGAATGCGCAGCAAATTTTAAACATAAAAAGCATATTAAAATTTGACAACAAATTATCTATTTTATTATCAATTTATTTAATTCATAAAAGTTTCATTTGTTGTGGGCTTACCATGTCTATATGCCTCTATTTCTTTGGTGGATTACCAAACCATCAGTAGACTTCAACCATACTTTTGGAAATAAATTTTATATAAAAATTAAAAATTTTAAAAGCCCGACGAAAATTGATGATAACTTCAAAACGGCTGGCCCAATTTTCTTCAAACATAGGTTGGAAGATTTTAGAGTGAGCCACCTTTCAAACAAACAAAAAATCGATCCATGCCTTTGGGCGCTACGGTGCCACATACAGATTCAAGAAAATATGTACATATGTATGTTCTTCAAACATAGCTAAAGCAAAGCATACATTACTCCAGTATACTGGCACAAACAAGTGATGTTGAATCGTTCTCGAAACACATTCCATACAAGCATACTGGTGCAATATTCACCAAAAAAACGCGTGTTCTTTTATTCAAAAATTATTAGGAATGATTTATTTTATTTCAGAAACACTACAATATATATTTTGTTCCTCTTTTCTTAATTTACGAGTAACTTATTGAAGTAAATGTGTTTTATCCCGATGTTTACTCTTTGACAACTTTTCTCAACTGAGTTAATTTCACCATACACAATACCACAAATTGGTACCATCAGCAAAATATCAAACTGTTTGACATCGCTACAGCAATGCGTACAATCGCAACAAATGCCCATACACGACCAAACCACTGGCGCCAACACTTGATTGCGCATGCATACTGGTGTAAAATAAAGGGGCCTTAAGAACACTCAAGAAAAAAAAAAACGAAATCAAAATTAATCCATCCGTTTTAGCTCTCAGATGGCGCAGAGATACGCGAGCACACTCTTCAAACTTATAACACCCATCTTTTTTGACGGGGGTTAAAAATAATTCATTAAAAAACAAAGTAAATATATTTTATTTATACATATAACTTACTTATTATATATATCGTTTTATAGAAAAAGAATTTCATTTTCAAATATATCTGTTTCATAATCGTTATCAGCAGGCCAGCCCGCAAAGCGGTTTTAATGAAATATGTGCTCACATCTTTTATAAGTTTGATTTGAATTCATATTTAGGCAAATACTTAAGTGGCAATTTGGAATTGCAACAACAATCTTTTTCTTGTTTCATACCTTATTTAATATGCAATAATGTATTAGATGAGTTTAAATAAAGTCGATTTCTAAAAATTCATTAAGCTAAATGTTCCTTCGACTTCAGCATTTGAGTAAAAAAATACTTAAATTCATGATACAAAAATAAAAGGTAATTTCATTTTAAAACTGTTTGACTTTTAAGCTGATTTTTGAAGTTTATTTTTTAGAAATATTAAGTGAAAACCTTGCCACACTTACGAAATGGGAACTAATAATTTGGATTTTTTTTAAATGTGTAATTTTTATAAATAACAAATTACAATTATGTTACATAAATTTCAAAATTGCAAAATGTTTTAATAATGTGTCCAACTAAGGAATTATCAGCAAATAATATAATTTTTCGTACAAAAACTTGATAAAACTTAATAGAAGTCAAGGAATTATGTTTATCAGGCACACAACTAACCGGTCTCACCAAAAAAAATTTTTGAATCCGGAAGGGTTAGAGACACCACTGTAGTAACATAACATTGAAATTTGGTTTTAGTATTTTAAATACCTTTCTACATGTTATATATTACAGTCAGGTATGTGATGGAAATCGATTTTGAAAACGAAGCACTTTTGAAAGCCCTTTTTAAAGCGCTTTTCATAAAATTTTTATAATGTTTGTGATACAGCTCTTTTGTAATAAAGAAATATTTTTATAATATATCTGATAAAATTGTTTTTAATAAAGAAATATTATTAAAAAAACACCTTTTAAAATTGCTTCGTTTTCGGAATCGATTTCCATCACATACCTGACTAATTTTGACTTAGCTGCATAATCAACTTTTCACGATTTTTTGTGCAGATAAGTCAAAAATGCTGTTAGCTTAAATGTACTTACCTGATTTAATGTGCACGTACACGCAATTATTTAATGTGTGCAGCTAACCTTAAATTTTTATTTGAAAATAATTAGGTTAAGTTAGGTTGTACAGGTTGCCAGTTTTAAGATTTAAAAACCAGCCCACTTGGGCCCTTATAGGTCCCGTTGTGTTACCTGAAGCGGGAACTTGAAGATAAGTAGAACCTCCTTTCTACGTTTCCCTATTCGGATCAGTGTTGAACCAACTGACGATCGAATGAAAGAATTTATCCGTCAATGTCGCAGTTTGATAGGGCTGTTAGATCCTGAAGCAGCGGGCTGCCCAGTGAAACCACCCTTTGCTCCTACGTCTGGGTTATGGAAACTGCATTTAAATATGTATTACTTAAAGCAGAGAAATAAACCCACAGTCAAGCAAGGTAAAAAATTGGTAATTCTCTTCAGTTTTCAATAGTCCCAGGTCAGTCAAATATGGCGTGGAGCTTTCCGCTTTTCGTCCACTTTCTTACAAATGGTTGATTGATCGTACCAAATATTTCTGTATACAAAATTTGTATGGAATTTTATTCTGCATAACTAGCACAATACATAGTAACTTAAAACGTATTTTCTAAGGCAAGAACCACGATATTCTAAAAACCATTTTTTGGGACCTTCGCCCTCTTAATATCTCTTGAAGCTTAAACGAGATTACGCTAAAAGAAACTTTCCAGATTCATATCATACATGCTTAGTTTAATCCATCCCGCAAGAAATTACATGACAAAAATGCAATTCAAATATGGACTCAGCTGGAGATGAAATATGCGTAATTTAAATCTTGCTTTTATGCTGGAATATAACAAAATTGTCCGCCATTAAAACGAATGTATTGAAACAATGCATGTCTTATTCAGATACGCATTTTTATGACAATAGATGTATCACCATAATATTATGACTTACAATATGTACGTTAGGGTGTAGTGAAAGCAAAAAATAACCCTTGCTGTTTATTATGGTACTTGGTGTAAAACTCATGTCGTAAAAATTGTAGCCAAATCAGGATAACTCAGGAGTTCCTCATTGATGTCAAAGCTCTACTTTTGAAAACTACAAAAATTATGCTCAATTTACATCAAGCGGGACAAACATTTTGGGCCAATTTTGATAACTAGTGGTCAAATATCAAATTTATTTTATAGACATAGCTCCGATTGGAAAAAAATCACCCTATGTGATAGAAAAATTAATTCTACGAAAAAAATTATTATGGCTTGAGTTTTTAGAGATAAATGTGAGGCATGTGGGTGGACAAAGAAATATTTGACTGCGCGGAGGGTTGCACTGACATGTTTAGATAGCTCCCGCTATTCTCGTCAGACTTCTTTACCGTGTAGACCACTCGGTCAAAGTCGATGGTTTGCAGTCAAGAGCTGAATATCATATTACCTTTAATCAATTCATACTGTCACTATTAGAGCTGTATTTCATTTGATAGCTATTGATATTCACTTTTGTCCTTATGTATTGGTAGGCTTGCCAGACCGGATTGAATGAGCTTGATTGTCAAGATATTTTAGATGCTGTCAAGTTACAAGCTCAAATGCAATTTGTCAAGCTGAAATGATATTTTTGATAGATAAAAAGAAATAATATCAAACATTTTATGAAAAAATATCAAACATTTTATGAAAAAATATTTCATTTTAGTCAAGTATACACCTTAAAACAATGTTCTACTCGCTCGTCACTTAGAAATTGTTCACAGGTATTTTTATTGACAGTACTTATTATTGTTTGCGAGAACAATACGTAGCTCTCTCTTGTTGTTTCTACATTTACTTTCGATAACCTGTTATAACTACATTTAGACTTGAAAAAAAGCCAACCAATTTGTTAATGGTAGAGTCAGAAAATAAGAAACCTGATTGATTATGGAGCTATGTTTTGACTTCGATATTATTTTAAATTTCTATGAGATTTTTGGGTAGAAGTTCCTTAATTATCTATATTGACCCCAGTGAAATGCGCATATGAACTTGCTAATACTCCTCAGTAATCAATTTCAATGTATTTCAAAATAGTAAAGTATTAATTTAGGAAAAAGCACGTTAACAAATTAAAACTAATTGTAATTCAATAAATCCCAAAAAAAAAATTGATTAGAAGTAAGAGGTCTTTTCCCTTACGAAAGTTGAATTATTAATATGATATAATTTTGACGAAAACTGCAATCAATTAATTTTTTTTACAGAAACCTGAAGGTATATGACAAGTTAAATAAATGTAAATTACCTAATTAAAGTCTGCTATATCATACATACAGTAAATATAGAAATTTTATGTAATCCGATAGAAACTGCATTTAATTTAATTATTTTTATATTATCTCTGCGGGAAAAGTTGAAGCAACTGCATTGAACGTACTTGTCCTATAAGTTTGGGTCTAGAACATATCACTGAGTATCTTAATTAAGTCAATTGACCCCATTCAATGACAACGCCATGTAAAAATTACCGGTTCCTTTCATATAAAGTTCTGGTACTTGATTCGGCTTCTAGTCCTTGGGAACCAGTCACGTGACCTGTCTTGTGACAGGTTCTTTTCCATCTAGAGATGTTTTTCCTATGTTTTTGTATGGTTTATATTATTTTTGTAATATTATTCATTTATGCTATTAAGTGAAGTTTAAATGAGTTAAAATTTAGGCAATTACATAAATATTTTAGTATGTCAAGCTCTCTTTTGAAAGCCAAGCTGATTTTAATCCAATGTCAAGCTCAAGGACTATTTGAATTTGGCAACCCTATATACGACAAAACGTTTTGTCTTATACTTCAAATACACTCGTAAAAAACCTCCGAAAATAGCGTAACGTAATTTGTGAATAGGCCCTTGTGTGTATTTTACTTGTAGATTTGTAACTTAGTTTTGAGAAACGGGATCCTGATCTAAAATCTTCTAACCAATATTTGTTTTGAAGTCGTCCATTTTCTTCAGGAGTTTTTGAAATATTTAATTTAATGTTATAATTATTAATTCAAAACTTTATGATCAAACAGCCGGGAAATATAGTACTTAGTCTTATTCAGCTGAATGCAAAAGCAACAATAAAAATAGTATATAAGATTCAAAAATATACAATTTAATTTATTTAATTTTATATTTCTTTTAAGATTTCAAAAAAATTGGGTTTATTGAATTTGTGGATAAATATAAAATGACTGACTGTTAATGATATTTTTAGATAATATGTACTATTATTACTAGATTAAAAGGAAGAAAATATTGTGATGTACTTAATATAATTTACAAACATCATCTATTCTATTTTACACTTCCATACGTATTAGTATTTTTACTCGCAAATTATTTGCTTATTGAGTTCTTTGCAGTGTGTTTAATAAAAAAATTTTTTTTCTTTAAAACAATTGTTTGTAACTTTTTTACCATGAATCCGAATAAAAATTATATATTTTTAATTTTTATAAATCTGTGTGTTTTTATTTAAATTATGAATTATTTAACAAACTGATAGAGGTTTAACGAATAACTTTTCTTTTTTAGTAACATTAGTTTATGTTCTTTTCTTTTTTACAATTCCTATTCAAACCCCTTTAATTGTATTTTTAAAACTAAATAAACGTAGTACACCTCCGTTAACAACGAATTCTAAAAGACATCTAAAATCGTGCACTAGTGTATCAATGATTATAGACTTCTTTTTGGTTTAAAAAAATTAAAATAAAAAACAAACGTGTAAAAAAATATAAAAAGCACACACCAACTCGATAAAGCAAGAGCATTTTTTTTTTGTAAACGCAAAAAGCGAAATATGAAATACTCACAGCGGGGATGGCTAAGCTGGTACAATTGCAATTTTTTTTATTTATTTTTGGTACTTTTCGAAATTTAAAAGTATAATGGTACATTAATGACTTAGTAGAATTAAATTTTTTAAAGTCAAAATGGACACGAAGACATATTAGAGTATGGACGAATGGGATAAAAAGGAGTTTATCGGATTGTAGTCGAAAATCGATTTTCAATACCAAAAAACGATTTTTTTGTAACCGATTTTTAGTTGTCAACTTTGTACAGAAATCGACATTTGGCTCCGATTAATCGAAATTAGAAAAACGAGCAAACAGTGAAGTTTAGAAAGAAAGATTTTCTGAACCATATACATTTCTATGGTTCAATATTTTACAAGAAAAAGGAAAAACAAAATAAAAACCCATTTTTAGATAGCTTTGGTCATCTTTGGTTTCTTTACCCAATTCCTTTTGAGCACTTGAAATTAAATAGCAAATAAAAAAGTTTCAACAAATATTTCACCGTGTAAATTATAAAACGAAAAAACTAATACTAAATTTATTTCATGAAAATTTTCTTATTTGCTTGTTGCAAGTGCGGAAAAGCATTAGGATGAAGAAAATTTACAAAAACCACATGAAATTTTATTTCCTACGATTAATCGGAATGGAAAATAATTGATCGAAAAGTCGAAAATCGATTTCTTCCTTCGTTTACCATTCACTAGTGTAAACTTGTTGTTGATAATTTTCATATAAAAATTAGTGTATTGAATACACTTTTATTTTATATGTTTTGAAAAAGTCGTATTTATACGATACTCAGAGAGCATTTGTATGTACTCTCTGAGAGTATTTGTATGTAGCTTGTTTTTCTTTTGTCCATCAATACAATAGTACAAGCCGATACAAATTACACAAGGTGTTCACAAACAAATAAACAAAAAGTGTATTTGATACAAGAAAGGCGATATAAATTGCTGTGAATTAAGCAATAGTAAACGAATCTCAGTTTTGTTGCCGAAAATTATATTATGGATGGCAACTTACAATAAATTTTTAACAACTAGAACAGATATGAAGATTTGTTTTCTTTTCAACCGACTTAAAAAAGTACAATGTTAGTCGATTCGTTTGCTTTTTTTTTATATATCGCGACTTCAGTATTAATTTACCTCATATGCCAAAAAGTCGAGATGGAGAAAAACAACAAAGAAGATTTACATGAAGTTTTCTCAAAAGATACCCGATAGAATTTTTTTGTATTCTCACCACTTCCGGCATATATTTTGAAGAAAAATGTAAATTTTTGTGAACTTTCATCAATCTGGTTTGTGCTCCAGTAGCCACTTTTTTTATTTTATTTGAAAAAAGTAGCTTTTTGTGCTCCATGTGTATACTAACTGCTGTGTATTGAGTAACTTGTTATTGAGATGAAATTTTCTACTTTTTATTGAAAATAAGCGTATAAATATTATAATGGAATAAAAAGTTAATATTGATGAAACTTGGTGTTTTACTTGATTTCTGATTTTTATTTTTTTTATTAAATTTTTTTTTATTTTTACAAAAAATTTATTAAAATTGGTAATATCGAGCGATTATATCTCAGAAACCAGGAACAATTTCGCGAAACAGTTTTCGGATTCTGAAAGAGGGTATTCAAAATATATATATACCCCATACCTAACTCAATATTTTTTTTAAATGGTCTGTGGGCCAAAAGAGGACTGAGGTCGCGATATGTTTCCTCAGAACACCGCCATTTATAAAAAGATTTGAAAAATTGTTATTTTATATGAAGGAGTATACTGGCAGATTGGTGGTGTTGTTTATTTTTTTATTTTTTGGTTTTTGTACCCCTGGTTGGGAGTCCATTTTTTTAAAGGAATTATTTATTGAAACCATTTGAAAAAATATATATATATCCAGCAAAAAATATTGCTGAAGATGACAATTTTCATTAAAAATGACTAAAATATTAAATTTGCAGAACCATTTAAAAAATTACATCTTACAAATTTCTTAGCTCTGGAACCGCAAACACAAAAATGTTAGTTTGCATAAATTAATTTGAAAAAACAAACTTAGAATTTCGCTGCTGTTTGTTCATTCCATCTTTGCCTTTGCATTACAATTAACTTAAAAATTTTAAATATTGTATTCGTACAAACACTAGTAATTCGTGTGGCCACATTTTTAGAATTAAAATGAATGAAATAAATCAATGTTTCCAGAACTTGTGAAAGTTGTATGGTTGTCTGTAAATGTTTAAGGAATCTATTTTTGCTTAAATATGTGTAAACAAAACAAAATACAGAATTGAAAAAAAAACAACAATAACTTTTCATGTTTTCTAAAACTGTAGCACATACAGTCGTTACAAGATTAGTACACCTTGTGTATTCCTTTAATATGTTTTAACAAAAATTGGTTTTGGTACTATTAAGTTCAAAAAAGTACTTTAGCAGCCTGTTGGTACAATTTTAAAACTACTTTTGCCATCTCTAGCTCACAACACATTTTATGCTTCTAAAATTAAAAGAGTGCCTTGGATGCGAGAGTATTTCACGATTGTTTGTTTATAATTCTGACGATGGTTGTTGTTGGTAAAAGCATTTGAAAAACTCAAGATTAATGTGAAAAATAAATAAACAGCTTAACAAATTAATAAATTTTTTTAAAGATATAGCTATTTATTTAATAAAATATTTTAACCAGGTTAATTAATAGTTTAATTATTATAATTTCTTATCTGCTTTTAACTTTGTTTTTTTTTTCAACTACCTAAAACTTTCAGTAGGACGTTGTGTATTTTTAAGTTGCCTGCTTATTTATGACTGCGGCTCTTTCTTGCTTATGTTATCGTTTTTGTGAATATTACTTTTGTTGTCAGTGTGACCAGCAGCGTTGCCAAATGTGCAGATTTATCTGAATTTTGCAGTTTTTCCAAGCGTTGAGCAGTTTTGCAGTTTTTTTAATTAAAAAATAAGTTTTTCTGCAAATTGTGCAGTTCTTACATTTTTATTTTTTCTCTCAAGATTATTATATTAATTCCAATTTCTAAAGTCAACTATATCCCATTTGGTTAACATAATAGTGGCACACTTTTAATGCGACTATGTAATGCGAGAGGGAATTCACACATATTTAGGCCAAAGAAAGTTGTGTTTTTCTATATGGAGTTGGCTATTATAGTGCATATGTATGTACATTTTTTCAGAATTTTCTTGGCGATATTTTAGTAATTCTCACAAACAAAAAACAACTCTTTCTTAGCCCAAAAAAAAAGGACTTGTATACCTATCAAGCAAAACAAAAACTTAAATACGGGAGCAAAAATTTTAATTACTATATTTATTACATGTTCCTCCTTACGTCTTTAAGCGCCGATTCGGAAAAAATTAATCGATTTCCTTGTGTAATTTGTAGAAATTTTATGATAAATATCTCATAGTGCAACTCAAACTTCGTTTTCATTTTATTCAGAAAGTTATTAATTTGGAGAGCGATATCTCCATACCAGTTGCCGCTAAGGCTTAAATCGAGGCCTCCTATATGGTAAAACGTATCCGGTCCTTAGCATTTGAGAATATATGCTGCATCTCGTTACAATGATCCACCAGAACAGCATGACTCGAGTCCATTTTCATAGATTATTCTGATTTTTTTAAATTATTATATAATCTGTCAACTACACTTTCCCCTACCTCATTTTATCTTATTGTAGGCTACCCTCACAATATTGCTTTTACATTTCGAGGATTTAAAAAATTATCCTGCTTTCTCCTCCGATATTGAAAACAATTATTAAATTTCGATTCACTGATTAGTATTACATTATTAGAAAAATAATTTTTTGTACATATGTATTAAGTTTTAGTAAGAAAATATTCGAAATAAATTTTATTTTTTAAGTGCAGTTTTTTCACATGAAAATCAGTTTTTTTATTCTAAATTTGCAGTTAAAAAAAGTTATGGCAACGCTGGTGACCAGGTATTGAATGGTATAGCAAACTGCGTCTACTAACTTAGCGTTTACACATGCCACTGGGAGTTTAAAAAACTCAATACATTCACGATTTTTTACTAATACATCCACACTTTTTCTAGTGGCAGCTAATTTTCATCACTCTCACACAAAACAAAAATTGCTGCAACAAAAGTTGCATAGTCTGGTCCAGGTCTATCAGACTCAGTCGTTAGATCTGTCGAAAAAATCTTGTGTGCTCAAAAAGTATGATAGTGTGGCCTAGAAATGAATATGTGTGACAAGTCTGTCCGATTTGCAACATTTTTTTTTTTAAATTTCATAACTAATATTCTTTATGCGATCAAAGTGGAACTTTTTGGGTTGGTCGCAAAAAAACAGCAATGTCTTATTAATCAGACAGCGCTTAATATAGTTGTATGGATATTCTTGTAATTAGTTGTTGAAGAATGTGCTTTTTTAACTTTTAAATTTATTTATTGAATTTTCAATTATAAATTGAACTAACAATAAGTATTCAAATCTTAAAACTAAAATTGTTAATAATTAGTCCAGCCACTGTTAGACAAAATATGTATTAGATTCAACGGTTGCTTCTTTAGATGTCTTACGTCTCTCATGTTCGGCTGAGAGCAAGAGTGTCTCTCCTTCTCAGCCGAGCGTGCCCTCTAAAATTAATGATGCTGCGGGCTAGGGGATTTGGATGCGATTCGAGTTTTTTTTAATGTTGTCACATGTCTTGAAAACACAATCTTTACTAATGGAACATCTAAACTTTATGGATGCGCTTATTTCTGACATACCAAGGTGCCGCTGTAATCAAACGAAGAATTTTATTTTGTCGCCTTTGAATTTTCTCTATATTTGATGCAGAGGCAGTGCCCCAAATTGGTTTTAGTATTGTGTTGTATAGAAGAAGTATACAATCTAGACCGAGTGTAGAATTTCTTCCTATTAGCCAATTAAGTTGAACTTCTTTCAATTTCATTTGGGTCAGCTTTGAATCAATGTGGGTCTACCATGTTAGACGACAATGAAGGTGAATTCCCAGGTATTTTACCTCAAAGTGCTACGGTATGATATGATTATTGATATAAATAGGCGGACATGTTTGCCTGTGCAATGTAAACGTAACATGTACACATTTCTGTTCGTTCATTAAATGGTTTTATTTAAGTTACCCTGTTTGTGGAGTTTGTGTCGTCGGGTCAAATATAGTAATTGAAAATGTATCCCCTTCCTGTTGATCGATTGATCTGAAATTTGGTAAGCGCCTTTACTTTTGATGACAATTTAATATTGTGTTCAGAAAAGTACCACGCCCATAAAAATAACATTTAGTTATAGCCCCTTCATGTTAACCGATTGATATAATATTTGGTAAGCACCTTTACTAACGATGACTACAATTTTCCATTAAAAAAGTGGGCGGCGCCACGCCCATAAATAGTAATACTTAGTTTTAACACCTTCCTGTTAACTGATTGATCTGAGATTTGGTGGACACCTTTACTTACGATAACTACAATTTTGTAATTGAAAAGTGGGCGGCACCAAGCCCACAAAAAGTAATATTCAGTTTGGCGCCGTCCTGTTAATTGATTGATCTGAGATTTAGTAAACACCTTTACTTACAATGGGTATACAATTTTGTAATTAAAAAGTGGGCGGCGCGCCATGCCTATAAAAATAATACTTTTTTTTAGCCCCTTCATGTTAACCGATTAATACAAAATTTAGTATACACATTTACTTTTAATTACCGTACAATTTTGAGGTTAGAAAAACGGGCTTCGCCACGCTCATTAAAATAATTATTGACTTTTACCACCTTCCTCTTTATCGATTAATCTGAAATTTGGTAAACAACTTTGCCTTTCATTGCAAAACATTTTAAGGCCATTATTACAACTTGGCGTTAGTTAAAGGTAGGATTTTGTCGGACAGATTAACAGTTTATCATTATTACAACTTTACTTTAACCTAATAGGTAGAATGAACTTGGTTTTACTTATCGCTCACTTTAGGTTAAAGTAAAGTTTTTTTTAATGACGATAAACTTTGTATTCGTCCGACAAAATCATACCTTTAACTAACGCCAAGTTGTAATAATAACCCTTAGTGTTAAGAAAAATGGGCGGCGCTACGCCAAAAAAGTGATAGTTTTTCCTTCTTTCTGTTCACCGATTAATCTGAAATTTGATGTTACGATTATATGTATTCAGTATTACAATAATAATCACAATAATAATTCGCCGTAACGAATAATCCGTTTGTGGTGTTACGTCGAGCTCGTGCAGGAATGTTTGCAACGATGCAGTTTTTTGGAGTTATAATAATTGCTTGGTGCATTCCTTCGCCATAATTTTTAACTGCGGAGATCTGTAGCGTTGCCATTCTCGTCGAACTCTTCTTTTTTCAGACAATAGCCGTTCTAAATTTTGTTAAATCTCACCTGTCGAAAGGTAGAAGTAGCATTTTTAGCGGCTTGCTTAATGTTTGCCTCTAACCGTGTAATAGAGACCTCTATGTCTTCAGGCGTTCTTAGTGGCAATTTTTCCGCGCAATGCGCACTTAAATATTTTTTATATTTCAGCCAATCAATGCGTGCGCGCATCAAACCGCAAGTAGGTTATGTTGTTAAGAGTGAGTATATATAGTATTAATAGCGGTTGAATGGTCTCCAGATGAATCTAAGGAAGCTTCAACTTTAATTATTTCACTGGAAACTCCTTTTACTACTCCGAAGTCCATCTGTTGGCCAATAAATGGGCTGACCACTTGAAATAACATCCAAACCCATTTTAGCAATTGTGTCGAGCAAAACACGACCTTAAGGGGTGATTAGCGTGCGCCTTGTGAGTTGAAAAATGTACTATATTGACTTTCTGTAATAGAATACCTGGAAGGAGAGTAAATTGATGAAATCACCAGGTTTTGATGAACATTTTCAATACAGATGTTAGTTGCTTGAAGATAGTCTTCACAATCATCACCCATTAAGTAGTGTTTTAATCGCCGTTTTATTAGTATAGCCAAGCCACCACAAGCTCTACCTTGGGGGTCCTTCGTGTCGTACAGAGTATATACGTTGTTTTAAAAAAGCTTTTATCCGTCAAGTGTGTCTCAGAGATAAGCACAACGAAAAATGTTTAATAATATAAATATTTCCGAACATGTGTTTTTGCATCTTTTATGGTTGATAGTGTAGCACCAAGAAACACTGCTTAATTCACAAGAAAGTCTGACAGAATTCTATCAGATTTCCCTGTAAAGGAATCGTCCGATCGTGTAGGATAGTGGAGCATGCATGAAAAAGGACGGCAGAGCCTAGCAAAATTGACAGCTACTAATCCATTATTGAAAAACATTTTTGGTGGATAAAGAACGTTTAAATTAGTTTCTTGTCTAATTTAAGCACATGTTAAACTAAGTTTAACTAAGAAGAAAGAAACTAGCCCTATGAATTACAAAAATTAAAATGAGTTCCTTTTGTCCTAAAGATGAAACTCGCTTTTGTCACGAAAAATGCAAAATTAAAGACAAGCTGTAAAATTTATTACAAATCATTAAAACCGTAACGAATAGCAAAAACTCGGAAAAAATCGTGATGATATCAAAGTCTAATATTGAGTTAAAGTCTAATATTGTGTAAATCTCATAAACTGCCGAAAATTTTCTATATTGTCAAACAGCTTTAAAACGGATTAAAAACTGCTAAAATTGTATGGAATGCCGAAAACTGGGAAAAAATTGGGGATATTCAAAAAAACTGGCTAATATCGGAAAGCTAGCCATGTCTTATAAAGTTTATAATGGAATTATAAAAATAGCAAAAACTACAAATTACATTTAAATTTAATTCGTAGTTTTTGTAGTTTAATTTTAAATTTCATTTAAAATACAAAAAATATATTAATTTTATCGCGAAAAATTGCTAATTTGAAAACAAGCCTTATAAATCGCTTAAGCTAGTAGGAATTACGCACACTCTTAAAAAAAACATCTGATGACTAAATGAAAAAATTTAAGCAGTGTTTTTACCAGGTACGTTCGTTTAACTTTGTTGCTATATGCAAACAATTTAAGGATTGCTAAAATTAGTAGCTGAAACGAGTACGGGAGTATGTATGTATATGAAAATGCTACTTTTAAATAACACTATTAAAATTCTAAAATGGTCATACTGGTTGTTAGCTCTGGGTTTTCGGAGATGGCGGATGCTTTTTATTTGTTTATAAATCATTTTTTATCGTTTTTTTATATTGAAGTTGTGTGTATTTTTTATATTATTAAACAGTTTTCATATTGTGAATTTTGTTGCTAGTATGAGAACCAATTACTTTTAAAAATATTTTTTATTTTCTCTCAGAAATTTACTTCTTATTAATATTGAACAAGTGAAGTTGATTTGACACAGATTACTGCGTAGTGTTAATGTTTGTTCAGAGCAAGGTTTACTAGCTTATATTTAAGCGCCTATTAGACGATCATACTTGGTATGTGAGAATGTTATGCATCATGCCATCATACTCGTTTAATAGCGAAAAATTCGATTATGTCATACTTGGTATGTTGAAAATCAAAAAATTTTGTTATTGTACTCTCTCTCAACATACCGAGTATGTCATCATACCTAGTATGACCATCTAAAGTGGCTGCTACACGGATCAATATTTTAGCTTCAATATATGTGCTTGTGTGCGTTTGTTATGAAAATCTAAAGAATTTTGATATTCTTCAATATTTCCTCTCCGTATATGGGCAACAATTGTTTGTAATCAAACGCACACAAACACAAAAATTTAGTAAGATGATTCAAATGGTAAACAAACAAAAGTAAGTAGAAAAAAGAGAATAGTTATTATGAGATTTTTCGCTTGTTACTTCAAGCACATATCATTAAAAAAGAAAACATTTGGTTTGTTTTGTTTGTATTACTTTAATTTGCTTGTGTTGTGAAAGGGCTAAGTACTTGACTACTTAGTACTGCACTTGTTTTTAAGGTAATCAATAGCAAACACAAATTATCATGTACTTCTGAATAAATTTAACTAGACACAAATTAGAAAAATCAAATAAAGTATAAAAAACAAATGGAAAAGATTACATAAAATGAATTGTTTATATTTTCTTAAAATTTTCGTGTTATAAAAAGTATTGTATCGATTACCAATAAGAAATAGAGTTAGGTAGTAAAGAGTGTATGTAAATGTTTTTCAGCACTAGAATTATTTGTAATCAGCTGTTTCCTTAATCTTACGAATTTTTACTATTTTTCCGTTCGCGTACTTTTTTGGACAATAGCATTTTTTGAGAGTAAATTTTTTAGTTTACTCAGTAATTACTCATTTACTGCATTTTACTGCAAAAGTAAACGAACGGACCTAATGTCAAATTTTTCATTATACATAATAGCTCTGTTCAATAACTAAAAATTGTTAACAATTGTTAATAGTTATTACTAAAAGTGTTCGATACGTGAACAGTTTTCAGTGAAAACTATTAACAATTATTAATAATTTTCAGTTATTGAACAGAGCTAATGTCTTCTATGTATATGTTTTTAGCAATAACGACCCAGCAAAAATTAGTGCTTGCTGGAAGCATTTTTGTAAGGGAGACAACAGAACACAATCTCTTGCAATTGCACTTTTATAATGCATAATTTTTGTTCGCGATCAGCCGGTTAGAATGTACCTTTTTAAGAGCACACTTTTTAAAATTTTTGGAGCATAATTTTTTTAAGTTTTTGGGCATATTTCCGATTTCCCTGTATATTACATATAAATCTTAATTGATAAAGCAGATATATGATATTTTTTTCTATAATTTAATAGACTACATACTAGGCTTTAACCCTACATAGATACTTTTTAAATAATTCATCAAACATTGAAGAAAAAAAATTGACATATTCCGTCACGTGTGGGACAGTTCCAGTCAACCAACATTTGAAATTTTAGATTTGAATGAAAATTTTAGCGAAACTATTACATATTGAGAAAAAGTGTTTAAGAAGAAAATTGTAAATAAGAATCAAGCTGGCTGCTGACGAAAAAAAAATTAAATAAAACACATATTTATAATTAAAAATACGTTTTTGAACTTATATTTATAAAATAACAATAGTTTAATACAATTTTGTCTACAGATAAGCATCGTTTTCTGCACTCCACGACCTTTTCATTAGTTTTAGTAAAGTGGAAAATTGAAATTCCAGTTATCGCTCTGGTATCCATCCCATAGTAATAAAGACACAATTTTTTCGAAAATATCCAAGGATGGCACATACATAAATCATACTGGTTTTTGAAACTAATTGTAGTAGTTCAAACTAATTGTAGTAGTTCAAACTAATTGTAGTAGTTGCTACTCTCAAAAAATTAACGGTAATTCAAAAAAAATGTGATATATGTATTTGTTATAATTTATATATTTGCAAAGTATATAAAAAATTAATATTAATAAAATTGTTCAGATTTTCTCTTTTTCATGGAATGCTCCTACTAATGAGTTGGCATTAGGATCAGCGAAATGCGGAAATATAGCTTAAACCACAAAAAATAAATATTTTTGAAATATAAAATTATCTCAAGACCTTTTTAAAAAAATAATAAATGTATGTATTTAAATTTTAGGCTTAGACCATCAGCATGGCAGCTAATAATAACATGCACAATATGCATCATGGTCTGCCGCAACAACAGACTAATCTTATCCCAATGACAAGCAGCGTAATGCCACAAAGTGTCATTGCCTCAACAGGTACAGTTAGTCCCATGATACCACACATGACTATGCCGCAGCAAAATAATATTACAAGCAATCAGACAGCTTGGGATCAATTAACAGCATCTACAAACAATAACACAAATATAAATACTTCTCTTATAATTGCCGCAACCGGAGGAGTTGGAATGGGAGGGCCTAATATATCAACAAGTGCAGCGCCTACAGCATCCATTCTACATGATCCAAACGCTGCTGGATCGCCAAATATAATGACATCATTAATAACAGGAGCAAACACGCCAGCTGGTCCCACATGCTCATCGCCTTCTACCCCTACAAAGACTGGTTCTTCCCCTATGGAACATATGATGGCCCATACACCCCAGGGAGGACCACCGCCTATGTATACATCAGGTGGCGGTTATGGTGAAGAATTAACGGCAGAGCTTGTAAATCAGGGATGGCGGAAGTTTTGGTCTAAGAGAGAAAACCGTCCTTATTATTGGAATAAAGTTACTGGAGAATCATTATGGGAAATGCCCGGAGCAAGACCTTTTGACCCTCTTACAGATCCCTTGGGTATATCACATCCTGGTGGTCAGATACCGTCACCCATGCATCATCCACACCCACACATGCAGCAACATCATCATCTTAAACGTCGCCCATCTGATGACATGCACATGCATCCTCATGGTCACCAGCCACCACCAATGAAAAAATTCATATTGGCTGGTCCCTGGGATCTTGAAGTATGCACTAACGCTGTTATAGTGGAGAGACCACCAACGCTATTGCCTCAACCTCATCCTGAAATAGAAGCGCTGCGCGCTGCTTATACAATGAAATTGGTGAAGACCTACGAAGATCTCTGCATGAGGCGAGAAAATATAAAAGCCCCTAAGGATTCATTTAATCGTTGGCTAATAGAACGCAAAGTCATTGATAACGGATGTGATCCTTTGTTGCCTAGTAACTGTTTACCCGAGATTTCCTCATGTATGTATCGTGAAATCATGACCGACATACCGATAAAGATAGTTAAACCCAAATTTACCGGTGATGCTAGAAAACAATTATCACGGTACGCTGAAGCGGCTAAGAATATTATAGAATCAAGATCTTCACCCTCTGAGTCCAAGAAGGTCGTTAAATGGAATGTTGAAGATACATTCCAGTGGTTAAGGCGTACAGTGGGAGCAAGCTATGAAGACTTTCAAGACCGTTTAGCACATTTGAGGCGGCAATGCGAACCACATTTAACGGAAACAGTCAAAAGCTCCGTCGAAGCTTTATGCGCAAAAATCTATCATTTATCTGCAGAGCATGCTCGCAAGATACGAGAACGTCATATGCAGTTGTTAAAAGAACATGGTATACCCGAACCGACACCGCCGCCACCACCACCCCACCTCAAAAAGGTCTGGTGTTATCCAATACAATTTGCTGTACCTTCTCCACGTATGCCCGCTATAGAATATGTTCAAGATCGCGATCACATGATCATCAAATATACACCAACCACTTTGAATCAACCAGATGCTCAATATATTAATCTAACTCATTTACAAAAGCTGGAACAACTATATCGTCATAATTGTTTCGATGACAAGAAATTCGATTTGTTTATTGGTCGAGTGTGGTGTTTATTGAAACGCTATCAAACTTTTTTGGGCAATGTTTTAAATTCTTCACAAGAAGCTGAACTAACACAGGCTTCGTTGCCTACACCAGTGTTCGAGTGCTTGCATCGGCATTTTGGTGTTGCATTTGAATGTTTCGCTTCGCCATTTAATTCATATTTTCGTCAATATTGTTCTGCATTTGCAGATACTGATGCTTATTTCGGCTCAAGAGGGTAAGCTGAAAAGCAGTGTAGAACAAGCAAAAGTAAATCTATTATGTTCTTTTTGCAGGCCCTTTTTAGATTTCAAACCAGTTTCGGGCTCATTTCAAGTTAATCCTCCGCACTGTGAGGAACTTATAGATGCTGCTCTTTCGCATATTGATAAATTACTTTCAGAATCTATGGAACCTTTAAGGTAAGTTAGCTTCTATCATAGGTGTTCGAATAATTAAAATGATCAAATTGAAAGATATAGAAGAACAAAACTTTCAAAAGTCTTAAACGTTAATTTAACTGAAATTTGCTTATTTATAGCTTTATAGTTTTCTTGCCGGAATGGAAAAGCATTTCTAAGTTGGAGGAAAATATTTATAAACGACGTTCTATGGTTGTATTGGGTATGGCCCATGAATATCGCCATGGCTATCAACACATTATAGCAAAGTAAGCATGTTAAAGGATGTTATGAGTATTTCTTCTTTTTATTATAAATTGGTGGACTCATCTTTTTTCATCAGTATCGTTTTTAAAAATTAAATTTTCGGAAAAAAAATTTAATAGTACTTTTTTTAAATAATGTACATACATACTTTCTTAAATATTAATTTTTATTCTACATATGGGCATTTCCACTGGAAAGTCCACTTTCTGTCACGTTCAACACCCAGAAAGTAAGATTGTTTTTCAGAACCATGTAGTTCAGTTTTTCCTAAAATTTTACTAACTGTAGAGCTACTTACGGACTACACAAACATGCGAAGAAGTATAAAAAAACTCACGTTGCTTTGAAAAAATCAACATAATTGCTTGGGGTCGAACGTGACGGAAAGTAGACTTTCCCGTGGAAATACCCATATCAGAGCTGTAAAAGATTGCAATCGATTTAATTGCTAATTTTTTTATTGCATTCACGATCGTAAATTGATTTTATGATTTCAACTAGAAATCAATATGATAAAAATGTTTGAAAAAAATTTTTTAAATTAATTTATATATTAATTGACTGCAATTCACATATTACGTATTCACATATTACGTAACGCTATTTTCGGAGTTTTATAAATCAAAGAATGAAATCAGTTTGGTTGAAATCACATTGATTGCAATGCCAATTGATTGCAGTTTCTTACAGCTCTGGTAAATACATAAGTACCTTTTAAATCAGTGGTGGCCATTCTCTCAATTTCCTATACTCGCGAGCATAGGCTGTTTTTTAACCATCAACAGACGTACACTGTGGGTGAGACACACATCCTATCTATCACCGCTTTTTCACTAGCAAAGTTTACTTTCTGCCCTTTTACACACAAATTTTACTTTGCAAAGTTTTAATTCAGCCGGTAGAAAGACAGAGAGATGAAGTATTCTTCTCCTTGTCTTTCTACCGGCTGAATTAAAACTTTGCAAAGAAAACTTTGTGTGTGTAAAAGGGCACTTTGCAAAGTAAACTTTGCTAGTGCGAAAGGGGTGTTTGCAAAGTTTTAATTCAGCCGGTAGAAAGACAAAGAGAGTAATACTTCATCTCTGCCTATCTACCGGCTGAATTAAAACTTTGCAAAGTCTGCTTTTAAGTGACTGCTAGACGGATCAATATTTTAGCTTCAATATATGTGCTTGTGTGCGTTTGTTATGAAAATCAAAAGCATTGTGATATTCTTCAATATTTCCCCTCCGTATATGTGTATCTATTTTTTGTAAACAAACGCACACAAACACATGTATTGAAGCAGAATATTGATGTGTTTAGCACCCACTTTACGCAGATCAGTTTTTCTCAAGGTAGATTAAACAAGTACTACTACAAGAACAGCTGTTTTTGTAAATTTGAGAATGTGTGCGTCACACAGACAATAGATTTTGACCCATGTCCGGGAGTTTTCTATCAACAACGGGCATGTGTTAGTAAATTTGAGAAAGCTTATGAATGTGTGCGACTCACAGATAATGGATTTGACATATTTCTTAAGTATTTCTACTAACAAAATAATTACATGTATTTTTTGGTGTTGTATTTGTTTTAGTTATGGTGGTACCTGTACCTGTAATGAATATGCCTTGGTTTTTCTTGAAACAACTTTTATTTTCTAGTGAGAAAGCGAGAGAGGAAAACATAAGATATATTCCTCTCTCGCTCTTTCTCACAAGGAAATCAAAGTTGCTTCAAGAAAAACTGATCTGTGTGCTTTTTTAATGGTACATCTCTACAAATTTACTTTAAAAAAATGAAAATTTTAAAAATGTACTTTTAATGAAGTAAAATACTTGTTTAATTAATAAAAGGTATTTTTAATAAGTTTTACAATTTGTTATTCTCTACACTTTCTTTTAGAAATGACGTCAACGTCAAATGTATGCAAGGCACGCAAGTTGTTTGGCTGCAAAATAGTGCTGGTCATGCACGCTGGGGACCCAATGAAAATCGTGTGGAAGCTTTACGGGAAGCATTCCGGCCACAAAGAGATCGTGAGCGCGAACGTGAGCGTCAAGCAGCCGCGGCATCTTCGTCAGCATCGTCGAGCTCGCCACAGCCATCGACATCATCACAGGCCTCGGCAAATTCTACATCAGTAGGTCATTCATCATCATCTTCAACAACTACCACATCTTCGATGGCTGGCGGTTCAACTCCACAACATCAACAAACTTATACTACCAGTAATAACACAACTATGGGATTTTCGCCCTCACCATCAACAATAACATTAGCAACGACTACCACACCAACATGTTTGGCATCTCCCTCCGGAGCCTCTACATCCAGTGGTATATCTTCAATAAGTTCATATGGTGGTAATCCTGGTATGTCACCCTCTCCTTTATCGCCCCATACACCACCATCTAATTATCATACTTCAGCTTCACCAGCTTTAAGTCTACAAAGCGATTGCTCTTCGCCTTCATCGTCTACGACCTCGTTGTCACCAGCTCCTCTCTTGGACATGGGAAATACTGCAACATCAGCTAATGTTTCCATAACCGCTACGGCTACAACATCGGGAACCTCAGCTGCGGCCGCAGCGGCCTTTGCTTCATTAGTAGCCAGTGGAAGCGGTGGAGTTAATAATCCACCTACATCAGCAACAGGTGCTATAACTACTACAGCTCAACAAACTGTTATCAATTCGGCAGTTTAAAACAGTTTAAAGAAAAATATATACACACTTATATATTTTTGAGGTTCGTTTTAACAATTTTTTATTCTATTTTAATTAAGGTTAGGTTTATTTTCAGTTTATATGTAAATACTTTTTTCTCATAATATAGATTTAAAAAAAAAGTTTGCGATAAACTTAAAAAAAAAACAAACATAAATGTATATTTTTAGGTGTGTAAAGATAAATTTGATTTTGATATTTTGAAAAAAACTGAAATAACATTTAAAAATAGTTGAAGAAGTAGTACATCTTTATAAGTACATTGCACTGAGAGTAGGATTTTAGGCGTAATTAAAGTTCAGCAAGGGAGGAGTGCATACATATATATATTTTTTAAATGAGTTTAGTATTTTGAAAGTTATGTGTTACAACTTATTCCTAGCACGTGTATAACACATTTGGGCAATTCAAAGCGAGCAACACATGCCATTCATGTGTAAAATTTTATGAATTTTTTGTTTGAAAATTTTAAATAAAATTTTATGCGTTCATAAAATAATATGAAATATGAAAAATAAGACTGATATGGCACTACTTTGAATTGCCCAATTGATTATTTTCATGATTTTAGGATTTAAAACCAAGTGATTTGATTAAATTTATTATTTGAGATATTCTTCCAATAACACTCGTTAGAACTCGCTAAAACTGTAAGGCAAGGCAATAACTCGGGAAAACCCGCGACTTAGTGCTTGTTTTGCCTTTTCTTAGAGTTAAAGAAAACGCCTTCTAATCAATTTCAAGACATGATATCGATTTTTGCTTCTTTTTTTTCATATAATAATTTTTTCGGTGTCAACATTTTTTTCCAGTCTATACATACATATGTATGTACATCTTTTTTATTACTTCAAAATAATTTTATAAGCTGTTAAAATAATAGCAACGAAAACAACATCGAGTATGTTGTCAAATGACTGGTTTCTCGTTTGCTCAATATCAACAATTTTAATAAAGTAAAATACCCAAGTTTTATCAATATTGACTTTTTATTCCATGTAAATATCTTTTCTAATAACATTTATACGCTTATTTTCAATAAACAGTGCTAATGCAGCACAAAACAATATTTTTTACTTTCAGTAAAAGAATATTAACATCTAACTGCATTCATGAAAGTTCACAAAAATTTACATTTTTCTTCCAGCAGTGGTGAAAATACCAAAAAAATTCTATAGGGTATATTTTGAGAAAACTTCTCTGTCGTTTTTCTCCATTCCTACTTTTTGGCGTATGCGCTAAACCAATAATGAAAGTGACGAAATATTGGAAACACTTAGCCGCCACCGCATAGTGAATTGTTCCCATATAATGATGGGACAAAAACAGAAGGAGTTACGCTAGACCAATGAAATTCGGTACACTGTTATAAATTAAAGTAGTTATAGAAAAATACGAAGGTTTCAAGAAATCTGTGCAAGCTCCTATATAACCATAACCCTGAAAATTTAATTAAAGACGCATTCCTTCATGGAACCAGTTACGAAATACTCCTTCTACCAGAAATAAGGATATTATTAATTCTACCAATTTTTAGCTTATTCGCTGCAAGGACTAGTTATGTTGTCATATCCTTTTTCTTAAGAAGCCGATAGTAACTACTACAAGCGCCGGATTGGAAAATAATTTCAGAAGCGGTAATATATATGTGATGCTAACAGCTGGGTTAAATTTGGTTCATATCGGTTAAATAATAAAGGATGATCTTGAAGATCCTTTTTTTAAAAATCTTAAAAAAATACAAAAATTATTACAAGCAAATTTTAAAATTAAAATTTTTTTCAATAAAAAATACAAATCTATTTTCTATAATTTGGAAATAGATGTGTTTTTAGTCACCCAGTAAAAAATTAGAAGATTCTATTGAATATTAAGAAAGTTGCAAATATTATCATGTCATAAAATTATAAATGTAAAAATTAGTTCTTTGGACTGTACAAAAAGTCATATTTTTTAAGTAAGGTCCTGTTCGTAAATGAATCACTGCGCTGCAAATGGAAATTTAAATGTCCTAAAATGATTTACTGAAGCAGATGACGTACAAACAAATGTCAAATACGGAGTACATAAACGGCTACTATAAAAGAGCATTAGCAAACTTGTACTGACATTGTAAAGTCAAAATTAATAGGCAAACACGTTTTTTCTATCCCTTTTACGTCCGTAATACTGAACATATTTTGATAAAACTTATACCATTTTAAACATATTTTTTCAGAGAGGTGTACAATTCATATTTTGTTCAAATCGGCTCAGTATTTTTGGAGCAATAAGCGTTTAAAGTTTCTACTAATACATACGCACATAGTACACATTCATGTTTTAGCTTATAGTTAAAAAACAAACAAAGCATGTAAGTGTTTTTGCTGGTTGCGCTTTTGCAAATATAATAACAATTCTTATATTTTTTTGTTATATTAATACATAATTTTTTGAATATTCGTACACTCCACTCTTAATAAAAATAATTTGAATTTACATTAATTCAAATATTGAACTGAAAAGCCGAAATAATAAAATTTCGGACATAATTTTTTTTTCTCTTCTTCATGTCGTTATTTGAATGGTACGTATACGACTAAAAGGAAAGAGACTTTAATAAATTGAGAATAAGCATATTTGAAGGAATTTTTTTTTTGTATTTTGCTATTATTTTTTAATTTTAGTATAGGGAAGTTACTATGTATGACTAATTAATTATACATATGATTGCATTATATATTGTGTGGCTGTTTTTTAAGAAATTTTTATGACGTTGGATAATTTTTTGTGAACCTTGATGAAATCAGTTAGCATATCTAGAATACGGACGATTGTGTCGTCCGTAGGCCATACTAGTTTTAATAAATACTGAGTTTCTGCCTCGATTTAGCAAAATTAAATCCACTATAGCAAATTTTTTTCGGACTTATTTGTGGTTTCCTATCTTAGAGCTTAAAATATCATATCTGAAATTAAATTTTTAAGTATGATTTAAAATACATCAATTTTACTCGGATTCGGTTTACAGAACAGGGCTGTATGTCTCGATGTTTATGCTATTAAACTATTATTTTAAAATTTCGAAATTAAGTCAGCTTAAAACTTTTTAAATTAATTTATGTATTTTTTCGGACTTAATTTGTTTTTATTGAAAAGTTTTTAACCAGGCTTAAGCTTGAGAATTTATTTATGTTAAATTGAAATAATTAATTTTTATCCCACGAGCAAAAAATGGTGAAAAACGGTAGACCAAAAAGCCTATAATCTGACCAGATATTCCGCTTTTGGCGGGACTTTTCTACGTTTTAAAGGCCGATCCCACTTTTAATGCAAAGATAATGCTTTTTTGGAGGTCTCAATTTATGAAACGGGATAATATATTTTAAACGAGATCGACCTTTAAAAAGCGTGGTAACCCCGCCAATATCGCGTTGTTTGGTCAGGTTACAAATATTACACAAATGCAACAGAAATACAAAATTGGCCTTCGCAATTTTAGGGAAAGTGAAACAATTTTACGTGAAATTTTATTCGTAATATGTATGGGTGGGTGATTGATTAAATAATTTTATTTTCATAACTTACATAAATCGTAAAGTAGATACTAAATATTTTTAACTATTTTTAATATTATGTACGCAAATTGCTTTTTTCATATCCCATTTATTATCCGGCTTTGTTTACTAAAGATTCCCTTGAGATGTTTCCTCTAGTTCGACAATCTAAACGCAAGTGTTTGAAAATTTCGTTCGACATGTGCTGAATATTGTTAGTTGAGCTCAAATCAATTTTTTATCATATATGTATGTACATATGTAGGTTGGTAGTGAACGAACTCATTCGACTGCTATTCTTTAAGAAATTCCGCATATAAAATATTAGCGTTTTTCACTCGTGGTAAAAATATCTAATTCGAATTTAACTTTACACATTTTTTTTTAAATTTATACATACATACATATCGGCACCTTAAATGTAAACGGGCGTAACTTTTTTTATTATGGTTCGTTTTATCAAACTACATGTTCATTCAAAATTTTAGACTACTGCGAAGAAATTCAAAGGGAAGTAACTACAAATGCATGCATTTTTTAATGCAAAAAGGCGTATGAAAAACATACAAACACATGTATTGGGTAGTATGAATAAAAAAAAGTACATATCGCGACCTTAGTATTGGTTTAGCCCATATGCCAAAAAGTCGGAATGGAGAAAAACAACAAAGAAGATTTACATAAAGTTTTCTCAAAATATATCCGATAGAATTTTTTTGTATTCTCACCACTGCTTTCGTCATATGTTTGGAAGAAAAATGTACATTTTTGTGAACTTTCATCAATCCGATTAGAAATTAACATCTTTTTACTGAAAGTAAAATATTTTGTTTTGTGCTCCAGTAAGCACTTTTTTTAATTTTATTTGTAAAAAGTAGCTTTTGTTGCTCCATATGTATACTAACTGCTGTGTATTGAGTAACTTGTTATTGAGATGAAATTTTCTACTTTTTATTGAAAATAACCGTATAAATTTTATTAGAAAAGATATTTACATGAAATAAAAAGTTAATATTGATGAAACTTCGTATTTTACTTGATTTCTGATTTTTATTTTTTAATTAAAAAAAAATTTTTTTTACAAAAAATTTATCAAAAATGATGATATCGAGCACAATGAATGCTTGATATCTCAGAAACCAGGAACAATTTCGCGAAACAGTTTTTGGATTCTGAAAGAGGGTATTCAAAATATATATAACTCAATTTATTTTAAATGGTCGGTGGGCCAAAACAATACTAAGGTCGCGATATATGCTTTTTAATTAAAAATTTGTTTTAAAACCCAAAAGTCTTAGTTTTATATTCAATAATTTCCAGAATTTTGTGCTTTAAAAATTTTTTTATATCATCTGCCCATTGTGTGAGCCTGTAAACAACTGTGTTAACGCTGCTTTGAATTTGCTGTTTTTTGTGTTATATTCGTTTCATCTACAAAATTCTGATAAGCTTAATATTTTAGTTTTTTGCTTACATGTAAAAAAATAGAAGTGTAGTTACGCCCGTTTTCATTTAAGGTGACGATATATGACAAAGTTAAAATATATTTCGTGGCAATTTTTACGCTTTAAGTCTTATTATAATTTAGAATAGCATATTATCCATTTTTATTATTTATAAACTTTCTAAAATGTTTTTATTAAAATACAATACATAAATTAAAAAAGAAATTATAACAATTAAATCTAAGCAAACAAAAAGCATTTCATTATTAACATAATATTACGAACAAGCTCATTTTAAGTGTACAAAGAAAATAACAAAATTAACAAAAATCTTGATAAAGCAAGAGACCCTCCCTGAGGCCGAATTACGCATTCGTATCGAATAAAATTTCATCACGTATCGAATGAATGGATTACCGCATTCGATAGCTAACGTATCAAAATTTGTAAAAAGTGTACCAAGTTTGTTTTACGCCAGTTGTTGGTTGAATCGACAAAGAATTTGTAATACATTAAAGAAAAATTTTGTGTTTCTTTAAGCTAGTACAACAACCAAGTCGATTTGACAACTATAATAAGGTTTATTGGTAATGTTCCATGCTTTTTTGCAAAACAAACATAATAAAAGAAAATATTTTTTTTCGATCGCTCTAGTGCTAACGAGTGGAATCTAAGCAGCAGGTACTCGATTTTCGAACAATTTTACTCGATCACATATGCGGTAATTCGGCCCCTGAGTTTTTAGCAAGAAAACTTAAATCTAGAAACCGGGAATTTCAATATTTATTGATTAAACAAAAAAATTAACTTAATTATTTAAAAAAAATTGATAAAAGATGTTTACAATTTGGAATATGTATATTATTCCCTATCATAAAAGTTTATATAACAAATTATAAAGATTCTTCACATACATTTATATGTATGTATAGGTGTTTAATTTCAAATTCGGCAATTTCCAAATCAAATTCAGGTGTTTAAAAAAAATTCAGAATTTTCCAAATCAAATTCAGTACTTTGTCGGCATTTTAAAAATAAAATTCAGGCTGATTTTGGTTTTTAAAATGTCGAATTTGGTTTGAAAAATGTTGAATTTGTTTTATAAAATGCCCAATTTGATTTGGAAATTCTGAATTTGTTTATTAAAAACCTGAACTTGATTTGGAAAAGGCCGAATTTGAATTTAAAAATCATTATATGGTATACTAGACAAATTGTAAAAATAACGAAATGTTAAAATATTACAAAATGAAATTAAGAAATATATTGTTAATCAACAATATTTTATATATAAGAGCAGATATGAGGGGATTCCAGAATTGCGCGATTTAGCATAAAATCGTCATATTTTCACAATTAATTTTTCTTAACACTCATAGATGGATAGTTGAATTTTTGCTTCTTGGAAAACTTTTCCAACTTTTTTCTTGTTTCCGATAATTTTTAAGTTTTTTGAAGGACAAAAAATGGAACTTTTGCTTTATGTAAAAATATTTGAAGAAAAGTCTATCGTATTAACCCATCCTTGAGTTCATGCAACATTTAAAACATAGATAAATACGTAGATAACCAACTCTCGGCCTTTCAATAAAAAATTAACAACTCTCTAGTTGTGTATTCAACAAACTTGAGAGAGGCAATTCAACATACTTCAGAGAGCGTAATTTTAGCACTTGAAAATGCGGTAAAATTTATTCTTTTGCACACACACTTTTTTTTATTTTAAACCGACTTCAAAAAAGAAGAAAGGTTATCAATTCGTCATGTATTTTTTTATGGATGTTCCCTCAAAACTCCGCCATTTATAAACCGATTTCGGACTTTTTTTCTTTATTTAAAAGGATGTACTTCCAGATTGGTCCAGCTGAAAAGTGGGCGGGTCACGCCCATACTAAGTAAATACACATGCCTTTTCATCTACTTCTACTCAACCGATTCCTATAAAACTTTGCACACACATTACAGTGAGTCTATGCCTGATAAATTTTTATTATGATAAATTTCAAATCGTTATCAAGATAAAAATTTATCAGGTATAGACTGCATTTATTGGTATTGTTGCAGTGTCTTGACAATTTTGTCAGAGCTCAAGCTCAGACAAATTTATCTTGATAAAAAACGTAAACAAACTGTTTGACATTTAAAAAAATATATAAGAACAAAGGAAAATAAAAATGGTTTAATTAATTAAAAGCAGTTTAATAAAAAAATAAGTGAAATATTGCATGAATAGTAACAAATTGGCTTCACGACGACAAACAAATTGTGATTTATCACAACAAAAAAACCAAAACGTCTTCGCTTGCTCTAACAAAAATTTGACAACGGCTCTGTCGACATTTTGTTATTTGTTATGACAAATTCTTATCAGGTATAGACAGCAAGTTAAGCTTCTGTTTGAATACGACATCATGATTAAAAAAGTGGGCAGTGACACACCCATTCAAAGTAAATATTCTTTTTCAACAACTACTAAACCGATTCTAACATCCAACAAAATCTAACATATCTAACAAAAATCTCATAAACCGATTCTTATGAAACTTCGCATGGACATTTAGTTATTATTGCTACAATACAACATTATGGTTAAAAAGTGGGCAGTGCCATGACCATGAAAACTTCTGCTACTTAACCGACTCATATGAAACTTCGTACACAATTAGTTTTCGTGAAAGTACATCATTATCAGCGTTGCCAGCTTAGCCTTTTCGAGGCTAGATTTCATTTTGTCTTTTAGCCTCGAAATATGCGTTTTAGCTTCGTGGCTTTTTTTACAGACTCTTTGGTGGCAACACTGCAACCAACACAAAATCACCCATATCGTGAATACGTTTTCCCTTTCCCTTCTTTTGCATTCGTGAATAAAAATTGAAAAAATGTTCCTTATCATGAATGATTTTTTTAACGTAGATTTTTCCCCTGTTTTTGTTCACTTTATTTTAGCAGGCGAACTGGATAAATACATCATGGAATTGCTATTTTATCCTTCCAATTAATTATTAAAACTTGTAAAACATTTTTATTTATTATTTGGGCTCAAGGTCACTGTCAGTAGTGACCTTGTAGGTCGAATAAAAGAAATAATTAATAAAACTTATAAATATTTATTTTTATGACAAAAATAGAAATGGTATTCATTTATCTTAATCAGAGTGTGCAAACAAAACTTTTCGCAAATGTTTCATGCGAAGACACAAACGTTTAAAATATTTTTAATCGTTTCGTACATGAGCAAAACCAAAACAAATACTTTTGCAATGACAACAAATGGAAACAAAACAATTGGCTTTTCACTCATCTACATGGGTTCCAGTTTCTTGAGCAGAGCATTTGCCGCCACATTCAACAAGAGGGGTGATAGTACTCCACCTTGGGGCGTGCCTGGTGATACTTCCATAATGGATGTAATTGACAGGTCAACGTCTTCGTCGTCCGTGAATACTAGTCGTTCGAGGAGCTCTCCAACCAGACTTGAGTCTGATTGCGAGCACCCCTCATAGCCTCAGAGTTGACTATGCTCTCAGAGCCTTCTACTTGTGGCCCTAACAGTTGGTCGCTGGTGGCTTCGGGATCGTGTGTCATCGCGCAAGCGAAGCCTGATACACATGAACCCATAGTATACCAGACATTTCCTATCCCGGAGTAACACCAACGTCTCCTTATTAAGGACCACGATCACCTTCCTGCGGCCACCTACCGAATCGAAAACCTTGACTACCCTCCAGTCGCTGGTTGGCAAATCAGGTTACCCTTGCTCTCGGCCTGCGAAGTATTTCGCTGACCGAGACCAATTGCAACCTCGCGCCGGGCCACAATTCCCCTAAAGCTTCTATCACGAGCTTGAGCTTGGATGCTGACCGATCATCCATGCAGGATACTAGCTTCGCGTGTGCCTGAAACCAGCCGGCGTCGTTGAACTCTGGCGAGGGTCCGTGGCTCTCACTGAGATCCTGCAGGTAGGCATCTAGCAATTTCTGACATCAATCCTCATTTTTCGTGGTTGATTGCTCCGTCAGCGTTGCTGCGGTCAAGAACAGCCCGTATCAGCGGCTTTCTAGCAACGTCGCTGTAAGGTCTGTTTATGACCCTATTTGCCCCCGTCCTGGGACGCCTGCTCGATGGTACAGATGTTGCAGATGGTGTTTCTGCGTCATCACCGAGGGAAGAGCCGTCCAGCGCAGCTAAGTGGGCTTTGGCCCAAGCTATCGAAGATTTCTCCTGACCAGTCATGGTCTCAGGTTTGTCAACTAACTGCTCGATATAGCGTCGAGCAGCCCGTAACTCGGAAAAGGCCTTCCGTGATAGGAAACTCTGATCGCGTGGTTGTGTCTTTGTTGTAGTTGTGGCGGGTGCATTTGGCACAGTTGATGTTGTTTCAGCCGGCGTTTCCGCTTTCGTATTTTGTACGACTTCATGTGGCACAGCTGGAGCTGGTCCAGCCGGCGCACCGGATTGTGGTGTTTTGGCAGGTACATGTGGCACAACTGAACTTGGTTCAGCAGGCGCACCAGCGGTGGATGTTAAGGAGGGTGCATGTGGCACAGCTGAGATTTTCCCAGCCGGCGTACCTGTTTTGAAGGCCGCTGATTTGTTATCAGCGCGGTTTTTCTGTGCAGCTAATGTACTTGGACTTACGTCCAAGGACACGCTGCGTTGTAACCTTGTTTTTCCTAATGGAATTGCAAGAGGTTTGGGACAGTCAGCCGGTGCGGTTTTGCCCGCCCGACTGCTTTCCTCAGTTGTTTTTGTTTCTTGTTTAATTTTTTCCATGTGATTACCACGAGTAGGCGCGTAAGGGGATGGACTATCCATGCAGAGACGGCGTACGTGGATTGGCGACTGAAGTATTACAACCGAACCGTGCCCTGGCGTCGGAGGGGAGCTGTTAATGACTGAGTCTTCTTTAACCACTGACCATCCATCCAGAATCTCGGTACAGCTACTTACCACTTTGCCTTACAAGTGGGATAGTATTTGGTCCGCTGGTCCTATACAGAATCAACACTTCAAAGAGAAGTGTCGCATTCCATTGGCTCCCGGCGAGCCCTATGACCGCCTGTATGTGTATCATATGACTCGCAGAGGGCCAACAGGCAGACTCCCCATCGAGAGCTCATTAATGTTGGAATATCGGTCTCGAACAGGGGTTCCTGTCGGAACGACATTTCCGAGTGAAGTGCGGGTACATTCCCTTGGCATAAGGTGAGCCCTATAACCACCTAAAAGTGTATCATATGGCTCCCATGAGGCCAAAGGGCGGTTCACCATCGAAAGCTCATTCATGGTGGAATGTCGATCGCGATCGGGAATCGCTTTAGGAATGAGCCCTCTCATATGTTTTCATCCGGTCCTTACGGGAACCTAGGTAGGGTTGTGCGCCTTTTCTGGGGAGATATCATGTGTGAGATTGATTCATAAGTATAGGCCTGCCCAGGCATAACTCTGCGTGTTCCCCTGGTATATTGAGACCACTCAGCCCTAAGCATGATCCGAACCATGTCAGCCGCACAGATGACCGCTTGTGCAGCGCATCAAGTGGGCCGCTGACATGCCTCCCCCTATCCGCCACCTGGGGATGCGCCCGATGGGAGACTACCAACTCTTCACGGCTGCTTGGTAACTACTATGAACTATTCTATGAAATTCATAAAAAATTATTTAATAAAAAATATATTTAATTGTTTATAAAATTTCTTTTTCTGCATTAATTTTTGCAAAACGTATCCGTGCCATATAATACAAGTTATGACCCAACAAAAATACAAATTTTGAAAATAATCCCCCTTATTCCGTAACTATTTGTCGACGTCACGTCAAGACAATACCAAAAAATTGCCACTTGTCTACTCGCTGTCGACAAAAATTTACTACTATTAACAGCCTCTTCCCATTTTCTATGCCTTACAGTCCAACCTAAATAAGAGCGTTGAGCGTCGCGTAAGCAACAGGGTACGTATTTACAGTACATTTTACCATAAATAATTTACTCTGAATGTACTGTAAATACGTACCCTGTTGCTTACGCGACGCTTAACGCTCTGATTTAGGTTGTGCTGTTAGAGAATAGTAAGTGGCTGCCAGTAATAGTAAATTGTTGTCGATGACGAGTAGAAATGTACCAATTTGTTGATATTGTCTGACGAGGCTTAATATTTTCCAGTCACGTGGCTATAACTGCACGTCTCCACGCGCAATATTTATTTCCGAACATAAGAAATAACGTCGGCAGAATAACAGCACAAATATGTTCATGTACGGACTTATGTTCTGAGCATGTATTATGGTATTGGACATAAATTGAAAAAATTCACTGTGAGTGGATCGATGTTTTTTGTATTTATTTTAGTTTATTTAATTTTGTTTAAAATTATTTTACTTTAATTTGCTTTATTTTATTTAAAAAACAATGTATTTTTACCACAGCTACAAGTTTCTTTTGTTTAATTCAATTTAACAGCTTATTAAATTTGACAGCTTATGTTCAACATTATTTCTTGAACATAAGTTTGAACAATTATGTCGCAATTTATTTGCAAATAAATGTTTCTGTGGTCCACACGTGAACATATGATGTTGGAAATAGAATTTGACAGATGAAAACATAATTATTTCCAAGTTTATTGCTCGTGGAGACCCCCAGTAAGGGGCTATTTACATATTACGTAACGGAGAGGGAGGGGTGGTTTTAAAGATTTGTTATATAGTGTCTACATCTGATGAATTTTCATCATAACACCTAATATAAAGCGGGCAGAGAAATTGTAAATTTTTCATTCACATCAATGTATAGGGTAGACGTTGATGAATTTATATCATGTTGAATCATATTTTCTTCTTCGTCGTACAGCTAAGAACATTTAGACCTTTATATAGGTAACAATAACCACAAAAAAATTAAATACATATTTTTATTATAAGATTTATTTTTATAGTTTTTCGTTAAAAATATTTATTTCATAAAATTTGCACTAATTCTAGTAAAAAAATAAATGACAAAGTAAGAACAGCAACTGAAATGGACGTATCATATCATAATTTATTCATCTGAGCTTGAGGTCTGATGATTATATCATAACGCTGATATAAAATTAATAAATTGAGTCTATACGTGATGCATTTTCATCATGATATCAATTTGGCATTCATCATAATATAAATTCATCAGGTGTGGACACTGTGTTACGGACTAGATAAATATAAGGACCACTCTGGAAAAGCGTTACGTAATATGTGAATAGCCCTACGATGTATTTCCTTGAAAGGGGTTCGGCAACACATCAAACTGATCAAATTCATGTATGTATTGGAAATATTTTGTTTTGCTTAGCACAGAATCACATCAAATTCATATTATCAAACTTCATTTGAAAGTTGATGTGAAAAAGAAACAACATGTGATTTTTTTGGCGAAAATATTGCATTATTTATTAAAAAACTTTTTTTTTATGAAAATTAGTTTTCAACCAAGTTCAGTTGTGAATCATAATAGGGGCCTTACATATTGTTTCGAAACATATGTCGGCCATAACAGTAAAAGTTACAAAATATTGTATCTTGTATATTTTGAGAAGCCTTTATGTAAACTTTCTTTTTCGCTTTTCTCCATTCCGAGATTGTGGCATATGCGCCAAACTAATAATAAGCTTGTGTATGACCGCTAAACACCGAAAATTTTCGTACACGTATTTTTATTTATTGTTTTAATCGGTTAGTAAGTTCTTGATTCTCTCATATTCCAAAAAAAAATCTATTTATTTCACAAGCTTTTAGCAAAACAAATGGAAATACAATTCATCACTATAATATCAAATATAAAAATAAATATCACACAACTTGAAAAAAAATAATTAATAACTTTTAAACTACCACACAATTCCTATCTAAAATAAATAATTATAAACAAAAACAAATATACACACTTAAATCCATAATGTTAAGTGTAAAGGCTCAGTTAGCCGACCGTAACGTTGATGTAGTTGCATGTGCTGATCGTTTCTTTCACATTGAAAAGCTATGAGACAGAAACGATCAGCACATGCAACTACATCCACGTTACGGTCGGCTAACTGAGCCTTAAACCTTGTTTTAGTTTTTGTTACAAATATTTCCTACAACAATAAAATATTTAAAACCTTTATGAAATTGTTGGTCTCTATTTATTTATTTTTTTTTAATAATTTTAAACTTTTAATAAATAATTGAACACAAAATAAATGAAAAAAATACTCACCTTTATAATTAACCGACATTTTAGACCAAATTTTAGCAAAAGTTTTTGAATAAAAAAGTCTGTTGAAATCCTTTACATATATATTAAAAAATAATTATCTGTTGAAATCACAAAAATTAAAAACAAATAAGAACATACATACACGTAAGTCGATCTTATAAATAAACAAAACATACAAATTATATAATAAAAAGGTGTAGAGCTCTAATCGAAATGTTTAAAAATGTTGTTTAATTATTTCAGTATTATAGGCTGATTTAAAAAAATATGGGATATGGTTGACCTTGCAAGCCATCCTTGAAACTTCCTGCTAATTTCGTCCTCAAACCGCTGCAAAATCCATAGATTTTTGGAGTAATTAAAAAATAATATTTTTTTTAACAATTTCGACCACGATATCTCCCAAACCACTTAACCAATTTAGATAAAATTGTCGGTATTCGGCTCAAAATTTTCAAGTTAAAAATGTAAATGAATCTTAAAAATCGATTTGACCAGAACTTTTACAATTTTTAAAATAAAGCGCTTTGCAGTAGTGGACGTAGTTTTTTGAGCTTAAAAGGTGATTAGATTTTAGATTCGATCGGCTTAGTAGTTTATAAATTATTTGATAAAAAAAAACTTTTTCAAAATCTACCGAACTGAATCGGTTCATTATATCACGCAATCTAAGTGAGGTCAATGACTTTTGAATTGCGTAAATCTGGATCCGATCAGTGAAGCCGTTTTAATGAATGAGAGGCTTACATGCATGCACACGCACATACATTCATACGGACTCAGGGTGCGACAAAAGTTTGCATTTGCGAACTATTTGCTTGTTTTTGATATTTGCATTCGCGGCTATATAAAGATCAGTAAAATTCACAATAAAAATTTATTAAAGTTGGAAAGCTTTTGTGTGGAAAAGAAAAAAATTGCATTTTCTACTAAAAAATAATGTATGTTATTAGCCTTTTTTAAGGCCATGATTCACTATCCTACACAATCGCGCGACCTGCTAAATATGACATGTGTGCCAGAAAAGTATGGTAGTGTAGTCTAAAAATGCAACTGTGTGACAGATACAACTTTAAAAAATAGCGTTACGTAATATGTGAATAGGCCCTTATACATTTATACGACCAACATAATTTCTTGTGATAAAATGTGAATGAACATCTTTGCGTTTATTTTATAGTGTTACTGTACTTCAAAATTCTCTCAGCAATACAGCTACAAAATATTTTTGGGCAGCAATGTTCGAGAGAATTGTCGCACGAATTGTTTCAAATAAACACTAATACATTTAAAGCATTGGAACGCACGCCGTACCACAATTGTGGAAATTATCTCACACACATTCTTCACACAGATTCTTAAGGCCGTGTCAGATACAACTTTGTCGCTTTGCGTGACGTTTCTAACTTTGATAGAAAAGTGTAAAGCAAAAGGTGTATGACACAATGAAAACTTTGACAACACTCGTGCATTTTTTTATTAAGAGTTATCCAGCAAACACTCGTGTTTCATATCCAATTGATATGCGAAAAAAATGTTATTATAAACAATGCATTTGGTAACATACAACGCCTTTTATGTTGTCAAATATTTAAGTGAATATGTACACACATACATATATCATTAAAAGACACTATGTAAGACAATGACCCAAAATTTTTGAATTGAAAACAAAAATACAAATTATGAGACAATTTTTCCTATTTTCGACGTCATTTTTTATTTTTAATTTGAGGTTATTTTTCCTATTTTCGGCGACAGTTTTTAATTTGGGGCTATTTTTTCTATATGTACATATTTTGCCCATTTATAATTCTTATGAAAAAGGACCAAAATTAGAATTGGAAAATAGGAAAAATTGCTCCAAACTAAAAAATCAAAAATGGTCCCAAAAAATGGAAAATGTCCCCAAATTAAAAAAATATAAAATGAAAAATACCCTCAAAATAGGAAAAATGGTGCCAAACTAAAATAACCCTAAATATATAATCATTATATGCAGATTTTGTGCAATAATTCCATTTTTAAAAGTTTCAAATTTGTATGAAAAATAACTCAAATGCGTTTCAAAACAAAATTTATCCATACAAATTACAAAATGAAAAAGCGTTTGTATATACAAAATCTGGACATTGCTTTACGATAAAAAAAAATTAAAAATAACTCTCATTCGCAAGAAAAAAAAAGTTCGAAAATGAAAAATTGTAATTCATCATATTTCAAACGCTTAACTTTGTGTTTGCTAGGAAGACTCTCATTCTTCACTAATACTAATATGCAGCAACACAATCACAATTTAAAATTTGCGCATCATTGACTTAAAGTATGCTTTCCTTCTACATTTCTCACCCATTCAGTGTATGGAAGAGAGAGATTTATAATAAAACACGATTTGTTTTGTCTGCAGTTTAACGAGGATACAACTGGATGAGGCAATAAGACGAAGAAACATGATTTTAGAGCATTTTTGATGCTTTAAACGAAGCGCTGTTTTATATAAAAAACAAGAGCTCCAAAGTGAGACATCGCGAACAAAAATCATGCATGTTCGAAGCGCTTTTCGAAGCAAGAGACACAACAACAATTACTTTGCGTTTAACTAACATACAACCTCGTGTATTTTTCTAAAAATGGAAAAAAGTGAATTTCGAGTGCTCATTAAACATTATTTTTTGCGAAAAAAACCGTCAATCAAACCAAGGAAAATCTCGATAAATACTATGGGAACTCTGTACCATCGATATCAATGGTAAAAAAAGTGGTTTACTGACTTTCGTTGTGGTCGCACAAGTACAAATGACGCTGAACGTTCTGGACGGCCAATTGAGGTCAGTACACCCGAAAATGTCGAAAAAATCCACAGTATGGTGTTGGCCGATCGAAGAGTAAAAGTGCGTGAGATTGTTGATGCCATAAGTATTTCATATGGCAGTGTGGTTTCGATTTTAAGTGATCAGCTGGCTTTAAGAAAGTTGTCTGCAAGATCGGTGCCGCGTTTTTGACCATAAACGTAAACGTGTGACAACTTCAAAGGATTGTTTGGAGTTGTTTAACCGCAATCCGAACGAGTTTTTGCGGCGTTTTGTAACTGGATTAAATATGGATCCATTACTGTACTCCGGAGATCAAGCAGCAGTCTAAACAATGGGTTTCTCCGGGTGAACCTGCTCCGAAGAAAGCCAAGGTAAGTTTGTCGGCCAATAAGATAATGGCAACAGTTTTTTGAGATGCACGCGGGATAATCCACATCGATTACCTTCAAAAGGGAAAAACAATAAACGGCGAATATTATGCCAACTTATTAGACCGATTTAATGAAGATTTAAAAAGAAAACGACCCCATATGGCCAAGAAAAAAGTTCTTTCTCATCAAGATAATGCACGGGTACAGTCTCGATGGCAAAACTCGATGAATTGAGCTACGAATTGGTACCTTGTCCGCCATATTCTCCGGATTTAGCCCCTAGTGACTACTTCCTATTTCCAAACCTAAAGAAATGGTTCGGTGGAAAGAGATTTAGCTCCAACGATGAAATTATTGACCAAACAAATGCCTATTTTAAGGTCCTCGAAAAATTCCATTTTTTGGAAGGGATACAAAAGCTGGAGAAACGTTGGACTAAGTGTATTGAGTTAAAAGGAGATTATGTTGAAAAATAAATTTTGTTTTGCAAAAAAAAAAAACATTCAAAAAGTGTAAAAATTACGGATGTAACCGATACGGCAATACTTCAGATTTCTCGATACATCGGTATCGGCGATATTTTACTGTCGATACGACGATACTTTTAAAATTTTTTGCAGAGCTTTTTTGAACAAATTCTGTATTTTTTTTTTTGTTAATTTCACCATGAATTCAAGTAAAAAAAAATACGCTCCAAAGTCATGAAAATGTAGAATTTGCCATCCGGAAGTAGTAAAAATTTGGATAATTTCTAATGATTTTTACGTATGCTCATTGGCGTAGCTAGTCCCTTCTGGGGGTGCTAAGCTACCCCCAAAACATAAAAATAACAACGCGACCAATCTGACAAAATTATAAAAGCTAATAAGCAACCTTTTTTTAAAGTCGGTTAAAAATATTTGGACTTAAAATATGTTTACTAACTGATATATATTTGATTAATTTACAAACGTTTTGTTTTCCTTAAGGTACGTTCACACTTGGCAAATATTTGCACAAAAAACGTAACCACTACTTTTTCTAAGGGTTAGTGTGATTTAAATTGTTTTTATAACACAAAATAAAGTTAATTATGCTGAAAAAAGCTATTTTTATATTCCCCCTTATCGTGTTTGGCGATTTTCGACTACGACATTTTTGTAATAGATTAAAGACAGCACGCTAAATTTTTCTTTAATCTATTACAACAATGTCGCAGTCGAAGGCGAAAATCGCCAAACACGATAAGGGCCATTAATTTTAATAAATGCAAACCCATATTTAAAAATATATTGGAATTCAAGCAAATACAATTTTAGCTGGTCTGTTGGCCACGTTTTTTTTTCGGCAACTGTTTGCCAAGTGTGACCGTACCTTTAGCATTTATTTCAAGTCAATTCGCCAATAATACAAAAAAAAATTTTTTTATACACATTTGAAAATGTACCATAAATTTGAAATAAATTTAAATACAAAGAAAAACCTCAACTTTTTAACACCAACATAACTTTTAAAATCAGCTAAATAATAAAAAAATAGTTTAACAAAAAGTATAGTCAGAATGCTTTCAAAACCTTTAAGCAAGGCAAAAAGATGAGATTAACGTAATAACAATTCTAAAGCATTAAAACAATAAAAAATCGTATTAGTTGAACAAGAATACAAAATCACATATACAAATATACATACATAAATATGTACATAAGTATTTTGCTAGCAAAAGATGTTATAAACATTAATAGCACATACATACATACAAATATTTAAATTGGCTAATGCTTTTTAAGAAATTTTTTTTAATTTTATCTATTTTGGTTTTGTTTAAATGTAAGAGGATAATGCTTTTACATAATCTCAAGACTGGAATCACTATTTTTAGAAACGACTTCTGTTTCAGATGAACCTGAGCCAGAGCCCGTGTCGTTAACAATTTCATTATCATCCGATTGGCTATTGCGTAAAATACAATGAGGTGATGTTGAAGACAGTTGCCAAGCGGGTATTGAGGGGGCTGCGACAGACGCTACTAAAGGCGAAGGAAATTGTTTGCGATTTAGTAGCAAACCCTTAATAGTCTCTAGGTCGCTTTTAAATTGACTAAATTCGTGCATAAATTGTTGAGTTTGATCACGTTGTTCACGGGCTAAGCTCTCTTTGACCTGTGTCAGTTCCGTTTTTATTTCACATATGCGTGCATCGACATTTTTGTCAATATCCAACAAAGCATCATCAACAGACTTTCTCTTTTCTCCTCCAAATAAGAACATTAGCAGAAATCTCTATTAATTGTATAAATTAGGAATTATTAATGAAATTTGGAACAAAAAAAAAAATTACTAACTCACCTTCCAAAACATGTAAATGACGTAAGCTACTCCGCCTAAAAGTGCCATGGAATGCAGAATTTCTTTAAGACGACCTAAAGCAGTAGTTTTTGGTTGCTGTAAAGCTAAATGGGCATGTGTTCGAGTAGCGTTTATTCCCATATTAATGACTGTTGGAGAGTTTGGATCCTGAGTAAATACACCAGCTCTTTCACAGGCTAATTGTATTTCGGTCGAGGTTAGACCTTTGGACCTTAAAAACTGTTGTTTTTTCGACAAAGTGGTATGAAGTACTTTTTCATTATTAAGGAAATTCACGGCAGTAGTTATCTACATACATATGTGCAATTCAATAACATTAAAATAAACAAAGCCAAACTTTTTCAGCTTACCAAAGCTTCGCGTGGTGCTGTTTCGCCTTGCGTTACTTGTAAAGCTAACTGCCCATCCGGCACTGCACCATTTTTCAAGTTGTGCTCCAATTCTGTTGTAATATTTACCGTGTCACCGGTATCCGTATTAGTCGATGGCATACTTAATTCTACTGCAACTTTAATTTTAACTTTTTACTATTTTAAATCTTTAAAGACAAAATTAGCGTTGGACAATTAATTTATGTAGAATTCGGATTTACTAGTTTTCTAAAATGTATGCAACACAAATTAGAATTTGCATAAAAATAAGAAATTGTTCGTGAAAGATGTTAAAAAGAAAATATTAGAGTGCACTTATTGTAACATTGCCAACCTTATATGATTTCAAAGCTGTGCTGCCAGGTAACTTTATCTTCCCCCCGAATAAATTCTAAAATTCCCTCACACATTTGGCAGAGCAGCAGGCAGTTTTCTGGTACGACGTTTCTGCACATTTTCTGAAATATTATCCTGTTAATATCAGAATAGTCTGCACATGATCCGAAGGCAATTTAATTTCCTTTAAGACATTTAACAGAGTAGTTTGCACATTTGCTGATCTACGTCTTACGACTTCTAGCAGTCACTTTTGCACATTCTCTGATTTTAGTTTTCGTAATAGTTCTTATTTATTTCTTGAGAATATGTACACAAATATATGAGTTTTTAAACATACAAAATATGTGTAAATATTTCTGATGAGCTGCCATAAGCAGCACAACAATGCATGAAGAATTTTGAACGATACATCTGATAAATTTTTAATTTTAGCTCCGACTTTTCTCTGACATTAATACGACAGGACGTAAAAGGTTTTAACCGAAAAGCCCGTCAGCACGCCGGTTATATAACTAGTTATATGGCCGGCACTGTTCTTGTAGCGAGGTACACTCTTAAGTTGGCCATAATTGTTCTTTTTAGTGACTATTCATTTTTGTTCAGAACAAAAATATGAACAAGTTCGTTCTTTTCGTTCAGCTGTTCACTTTATTTGTGTATTGAATGATTAAACAGCTTTTCAAACATACTGGGTGATATTATTTTATTTTAAGCAATTTGATTAAAAGAGCAAATTTAAAGCAAATGTATTAATGCAAATTATTTTATTTAGCAGATATGGATTTATTTTATGAAATATTAATGTATTTAGGATTTTTAAAACAACATTTTAAAAACAAAAATGTTTCCTTATTATATTAAGGTTAAATACTTTTATTACTACAATGCAGCGTATTTGAATCAAAAGCAAAAGTACTTTCCTATTATATTAAAATTTAAAGTTTCTATTACTGCAACGCATCGTTTTTAAATCAAAAATTTTATTTTTTAAAAGAAATTTATTTTGCTAAACATTGTATAAATAAAAGTTTTCATTTATTATATTAAAGGTTAACGTTTTTATTACTACAATGCAGTGCACTTAAATCAAAAACTTTAATTATTAGTTTTTAAGCCACAGTTTTTGCAAAACATTTTAAAAACAAGTTTGTTTCGCTATTTTTGTTTTGAAAACATTATCACGTATAATATTTCCGCTATTTTCTTACAAATGTTACTATTAAATTGTAATATCTGCAAAAAATTTTAAAAAGTGTTTCTACTTAATGAGTGTGCTAAAAATTAAAATAAAAATAACTATAAAAATATTTGTTTGAGTGATTGATATTATTGAAGAAATTAGAGTGTAATGAAAGCCTTAAAATTAGTATAAGAGATAGTTAGTTATAAAAATGCAATGTAAAATTTTTCTTGGTTGCATAGTTTCGTGCTTCAATTAACGATATATAATTTAAAATAATTGTATTATTATTAGATTTGCGAATTTTCTTCTACCAGTACGCTTACAACTGGCAATGCTGTCTTGACAATAAAGAATACGTATTAGTTGTCAAAAAAGCTGATAATTGTCTTCGTGACGTAGGCGTCCAGATAATAATTATGACAATTAATTTTAAATTCCAGAAATTCCATGCTTTGCGCGAGCTTTGCAAGTTAAAACTTAAAAAAAGTATAGAAATGATCTAAATTATAAATATTATAATCTTTTCTTTTTGAATATTTGTTTTTTATTCACAAGAACTCGAATTATTGTCGGCATATATCAAATCATTGTCCGATTTACTGTCTTCAAAATATTTAAGACAGTAGTGGATACAATTGAAAAAGTGTACATGTATTAGTGAAAAGCTGTTATTGTCAAGACAGTATTGTCTAGTGTAAACGCTGAGTAAATATTATTATATAGCCTGTGGCTGTACATGAAAAACCAGCTTAATTTGTCTTTGTAAATATTTGCTTTGCACCCGTCTCTGGATTACTATCAGTACCATGATCTGGTAGCACTTTCTGTCACAACTGTTCTGTCAAAAAGAGACAACTACATTAGAAATTTCGGATTTTTCGTACAACAAGTGAAATAGCTACAAAAAATTGTGACGAAGAGAAATATATTTTCCGGAGTTCGAAGGCTTAATTTCACAAATCAATCAAGTTTTTAAAATTTAATGCACTAAATTTGAATAAAACGCACAAAAGTTTAAAACTAAATAACAAACTTTGTCAATACGTAACAATTGTTAGATAAAAATAAAAATTTTTTCCGAAAACGCCCAAGGAATTGGAAAACCACCAAGTGTTAAGCTGTTGTATTTATAAAAAAAACGAAACCAGACTAGTTGTACAATTTTCAGATAGAAAAAGAAAAAGTGAAATTCCATGGCTTGTGCAGCGACGGCTGCAGGTAAGGATGGCAATACTGGAAGTACAAATTGTGGCTTAGTTGCCGCAACTACTGGTGGTGGGGGATCAGGAACAACAGCCTCTACTTCAAGTTCAGCAGTAGTAAGTGCTGTTGGTGGTGGTGGCTCATCGTCAGCTGCAGCTGTTGTGGCTGGAGCTCCACAATCTAACGGAGCTGGTGTAATAAATCGTCAGTCACGTTTTGCAATGGAGGGTGTAGGTGCCCGTGTCATAAGAGGTCCCGATTGGAAATGGGGAAAACAGGTATGTAGGTGTAATTGTATGAAGGGGATAGTAATTTGCTTTTCTTCTGTACATGCTATGTACGAATTGAGAATTCTTTAAGTTTGTTTTGCTGCTGGTATATAATTTGCCATTGACCTTTTATTTGACTTTAACGTTTGGCTGTTGATTGAAAATAATTGAATTTCAAGTTTTCGTTTGCGTTTTTGATGAAATTTATATGGTACATATCGTTATGTCAACAGAAACACATATTTCTATTTGGAACTCTTCATCTTTATTTCAAATCGTCTTGGTAAATACCCCAACTAAAAAAAAAATTTACAACGTTTTTACATTGATTCCATTACATTCGTACAGTATGCAAAAATGCACGAACTTATTCTTACTACAATATGCATAGCTTAAGAGCATGGAAGAATTAACTGGGACATACTCTTTATTTGTTTATGGCTATGGTTAGGCCAACCTGCACCTGTTGGTGAAAATTGGTTATTTCATCCCAATAAAACGAATAAAATATACGTCATTTCTATTGAGCTTCTAAAAGAAATTTAGCAAAATAGTACTATGGCGCATGCCATAGTGGACCTAGGCCCCCATTAACCATAGGGCTAATTGGGCTGCGGCCCAGGGGCGCCAACGATCCGATGGCGCCAAAAAACCAAAATTCTGTGAAACAAATATTTATTTAGTTGGCGAATATCTTCATAAAGAAAAACTGAGTTTTTAAAAGTTCTTATTTCAAATCAAAATATAATAAAATAATTTGGCCTGGAACAGGAATAAATTAATTTTCATTGCAAAATTAAAGGTCGAACAAATTTTATTTATTTTTTTTAAGTTTTGAATTAAGGAATATTTAAAAAAATTAAATGAAATTTATATAAAACTATGTATATAAGGGCGAAACATTTTATTTGGCAAAGGGCGCTCACACTTTTTAATGCGGCCTTGGGTGAACCCCAGTGAACGACGATTTCCTTTAAATTGTCGATTAGAAAACCTAAGACAATTTGTACAAGAATCGTCGGTGACAATGTCGTGCAAGGCAATCTGGCCAACTGGGATATAACATACATATAACATACATTATAAATTCAAATACATTTTATATTTTAAACATTGGTATTTAGGGTCTTTATTACAACTTGGCAATAGTTAAAGTTGGGATTTTGTCAGACGGACGAACAGTTTATCGTTATTACAAATTTACTTCAACCTACCAGGTAGGATGAACTTGCCTTTAACTTATCGCTCACTTTCAGTTGAAATAAAGTTATAATCAAGACAAACTGTTTATCCGTCCGACAAAATCCTGCCCTTTAACTATTGCCAAGTTGTAATAATGACCCTTATTAGTATTATTCAGGGACATAACAGTTATAACCTATATTTGAAAGAACCGTTGAATAATTATTATTACAAGCTTTTTAAAAAAGTGCTCCCTGATAACAGTTAAAAATGAGCACAAATTTGTTAGTCTTCTTATAACAGTTATGAAATATTTTTACTTTTTAGGTCGTTAAATAACAGTTATGAAAGATTTTTATTTTTTAGGTCTTGAGTAGGGCTTCCGAATTCCCGACATTTTTTGATTCCCGGGAATCGGGAAAAATTTTGCTGTCTTCCCGGGAACCCAGGAATTCCCGACATATTGAACAATGCTATTTTTAAAATTTTTATTAAAATAAATTGAAATTGATTATGGAGGGGTATTAGCTAGTTCCTATGCGCATTTCATTGGGACTAATGCAAATCGCCAGGGAACCTCTTCAGGGTAAAGGTTCTTTAATTTTTATATTTTACTTAATTCTTAATTCTTTAATTTTAATATTTTACTTTAATATTTTACTTAAAAAGTAAAATATTAATTTGGGAAAAAGCACGTTACAAAAATAAAATTAATGTAGCTTAATAATTCCCAAAAAAAAAACTTTAATTAGAAATTGAATATGATTAAGTCAAAATTGATTGAACAGCATAATATAACTAACCTGCGGGAAATTTTGTACCAATTGCTTTCAACGTTCTTATCCTACGACTGGTGAAAATGGTAGTATTACAATATGTTTCCGAGTCGCGAGCGGGGAAAAATAAATAACACACCTCTTAACTAGAACAAAAATATCTGCAAAATGCCCCCACTGTATAAGCAAATTTTTTCACATCAATAATATTTGTTTAAAGTACGGTAATCTGACTAGTATTAAAGATACCACAAATGGATATGTACCTTAAATTTTGATATACAACCTATCACAACGCCTTGTGAAAGAGACAGGCTACTCTCATATGAAGTTCCAGAATTCGAAGGGGTTGCTAGTCCTTTGGAACCAGTCACTTGACTTGTCTTGTGACAGGTTCTCTTTCTTCTTCTAGTTACATATTCAGAAATATAACTTTAAAAAGCGAACTTCAAAAAATAGTTTAAAAATTTTTTTTCAGTGTACAATAAATGTGCTCTTTTATTTTTTAGGTCTTCTTGAGCCCTTTATAAATGATTTTTATTTTTTAAATCTTTAAATAACAGTTCTGCAAGATTTTTATTAAATGGTTTTATTTAACTTACCCTGTTTGTGAGTTTGTCGCGTTTGTGAAGTCGACTCAAAATTTATATATAGGAAATTTCTATTGGATTTTCCTATTTGCATGGTATAAAAGATCTAATTTTTATTGTATTTTCAGTAGATAGCTAGGAGATTTCCCTATAACTCTGTATTTTACAACAGATCTATTTCGTTTTCGTAGTAGATAAAGTAAAATCAAACTACATACATTTTTTCTGTTATTTCAAGTGCAAGATTTACAAAGAAAAGTCCTTTGAAAATATGTATACCTAATCCTAAATTTTTAATTTTGATAACTTGTATAAAGTTAGTGATAATGATTAGGCATCTCTTGATGATATATTTGAAGAAACTTGATTTCAATGTTTATAAAAATAAGTTTAGTAGAGGTAGTAGTAGTAGTTGTACTACGTTGATATACAATTCAGTTTATATTACTGTCCGACCGAAGCCATTTTTTAGGCCGATGCCGAACCCCAAGCCGAAGTTCGGATTATTTAAAAAAATTCGGACAAACCGATGCCGAACTATACTAATTAAACTCACGACAAGAAGTAACTTCGATATTTTTAATATCAATTGAGAGCCTTGGTGCAATAATCGGCTTTTAAGTTTAAACATAATGTGGTATGTGATGCAAATGTTAAATAAAGAAATAATAAAAAAAAACTTAATTTTTTTAAAAATGTTCCGTGGGCCAAAACAGTAATGAGGTCTCGATATGTATGTCATTTCTGAAGCCAGTTTTCTATATTTTTTGGGGGAATAACTTTATAAATTGTTGCTTTATTCTCTCGTTGCCACTTTCTGTAGGAAATAGAGTTGTGCTTTTCAGCTCTTTTGAGTGAGCGCTCTTTTCAGCTCACCTCACTTTACTGAACTAGGACGCTCTTTTAGTTCAGTTAGTTCAATAGTTCAGTTGCTGAGTATGAGTATGTGCACTGGGCAATCACATCCATAACAGGTTAAGTTAACAGCGCAGTTGATAAGTAAGATAAGCTGGGAGAGCGACAGAGAAACTTGTATTTATTTCTCTGTCTTTCTCACAGCTGAATAACAAGCTGATCAATAAGACTTGCATCGTCTGAACCATGACTAACTTTTTGTTTAGTCGACGTTTAGACGATGCAAGTCTTATTGATCAGCTTCTTATTCAGTGGGAGAGCGACAGAGAAACTTATATTTATTTCTCTGTCTTTCTCACAGCTGAATAACAAAGTGATCAATAAGACCTGCATCGTCTGAACCTTGACTTACTTGCTTTATGCGTCTGACTTTGTGCAATCATATTACAAAAATACAGTACTTGTGGTTTTTGAAGATTTAGTACTCGATGTACTAGCGAGTTTACCTAGTATAGATGCGCCTTGATTACAAAATGTAATCTGATTATTGTGAGAGTGAGCGAAAAATAAATATGAACTAAAAAGAAGGTTAGGTTAGGTTAGGAGGGCAGTCACGACTGCAGAAGTGACTCACTTGGGTCCGTTGATTCGGTCCCTTTGTGATACCCTAGAGCAGACAGGGCATAGAAATTACGACTGCCCTGCCGCCGTGTTAAACTATCCCGATTGAACTAAGCACGAGGATAGCCTGAGTAGCCCTACATTAGCCAGACTCTCTAAGTCTGGAAATATGCTCGCGCCCAAGATTCTCGTCCTTAAGCTGGCTAGAGCCGGACACTGGCATAGAAGATGGAGAACAGTCTCCTCCTCTTCTTCATCATTACAACTTCTGCAGTAGTCGTTATGATTTAGACCTATCCTTCTGGCATGGGCTCTGTGAGCACTGTTACTAATATTTTCGTTCGACCTTTACAGAGCCTGAGCAGATCTCGTGTCCCGCTGAGGCCGTAGTGGGACCACGTGGACCTAGCCACGCGGCAGGTGCCTTCGCGTTCTCACCTATATTGTGCCAGCCTGAATGATTCAAGCTGTATCAGTGATTTACAATGTGATAGAGGGATGCCAACGAAGTAGCATATCATCGAGTTGCTCAATGTCACGCCCCGTTTGGCAATTCCGTCCGCAATATCCTTCCCGGACGGAATTGCCAATATCGTTCCCGGGCAAGATCTGCAACCATACTGGGGCTCCCTCGTCAACAGCTGCGTATACTCGTAGCGGTCATAACAGGGCACTGTCTTATTGGTGTCCATGCCAGAAGATTAAATCTTCCTTTTAACGATTTCTGTAGAAGTTGTCAGAATGAGGAGGAGGAAGAAACTGTCAAACACCTCCTCTGTCGATGTCCAGCACTATATAGAAATAGGCCGTCATACTTGGGAAATCCGTCACTACCCGAACTAGCAGACCTGGGGGAATGCGTCGTTAGGGGAATAAATTCATTCATAAGATACTCGGGTTGGTTTAACACCGACCCAACCTCTGGGATAGGAGGGACACCTCTCTGAACTTCCCTACTATCCATCCCAGGCATCACAAAGGGACCAAAGGACCCAAGTGGGCCGGTTGTTAGAAACCGGCAGCCTGTTCAACCTAACCTAACCTATCGTTCCCGGGACAATCTGAGTGTCACGGAACCCAACCCAGTGTTACTCTCGAATGTCTCGCTATCTCGTTTAGAGATACCCGGCATTCGACAACCGCCAAGGAAGTGGTGTATACACCATTTATAACGGCGATGGCAGCTTTGCTCTCGGTAAATATATACATATCTTCCGATATCCTATAGTACCTAAGTCATCTTGCCGCCCTAGTGATAGCGGAGATTTCAGCCTGCAAGACGCTACAACCGTCCTGCAGCCTAAATGGGACCCTTAAGTTCAAGTTTTCCACATAGAAACCCCCGCCAGTTCTGTTGCCCTTTTTGGAGCCATCCGTAAAGACTTTGATCGCTCCATCAGGGTTGAGGGATGAGAAGTACTGTTCCCTGCTGGGAACAAGTGAGAGGAATAGAAAGTAAGGCTTCGGTGCGCAATAATCAATATACAGGTATGTGATGGAAATCGATTTCGAAAACGAAGCAATTTTGAAAGGTGATTTTTAATAATATTTCTTTATTAAAAACAATTTTATCACATATTTTATAAAAACATTTCGTTATTACAAAAGAGTTAGTTGTATCACAAAAATTATAAAAATTTGATGAAAAGTGCTTTAAAAGAGACTTTCGAAAGTGCTTCGTTTTCAAAATCGATTTCCATCACATACCTGATAATCAATAAAAAGAAACGTGAACGAAAAAGAAATATGAACTAGGGAGCTGAAAACAGCTGAATAATATGACCAGCTCACTTCGTTCACTTGTGGGAGTAGTTCAATTGAACTAGTTCGTTCATGAACTACCCAACTCTAGTAGGAAACTAAATGAATTTTTTTTTTGAAATTTTGCATGGAAAATCTCTTGATCTTTTTTTGCATTCATGTCTTGTAGAAAGTGTTTTATTTCTCGTTTTGGATTCAGGCTCTAAATATTTGTTTGCAATCAAGTCTCGTAACAATATGTATGGAAGTTTTTAATTTTGTTTTACATACTTTCTCACATTAGGATGGTGGGGAAGGTCATGTGGGCACTGTGAGAAATTTCGAGTCTTCAGAGGAAGTCGTGGTGGTCTGGGATAACGGTACGGCTGCCAATTATCGTTGCGCCGGCGCTTACGATTTACGTATTTTGGATAGTGCTCCTACTGGTATTAAGCATGACGGTACTATGTGCGATACATGTCGCCAACAGCCCATCTTTGGTATTCGTTGGAAATGTGCAGAATGCGTTAACTATGATTTGTGTTCCATTTGTTATCATGGCGATAAGCATCATTTAAGACATCGTTTTTATCGCATTGCCACACCAGGAGGTGAACGTACCATGATTGAACCAAGACGTAAATCCAAAAAAGTGGCAGTACGCGGAATATTTCCAGGAGCTCGTGTCGTAAGAGGCGTTGATTGGCAATGGGAAGATCAAGATGGAGGTGTTGGTCGCCGAGGTAAAGTTAATGAAGTACAGGACTGGTCATCGGCCTCACCACGTTCTGCTGCTTATGTTGTGTGGGATAATGGTGCCAAGAATTTGTATCGTGTCGGTTTTGAAGGAATGGCTGATTTGAAGGTAAGTCAAAAGTTATGTGGAAAATCGTTATTTATCTGATCTATCAAAGAAATTTTATTCCATCGGTGTTTCTACACCAGATATTGATAGCATTTTTTATCTTAAAATTTTTAAATAATAAACATTGGTAGTTTTGTTCAATTACTTGTTGAGCCATATTTTGGTAGAATGTTTATTGGACATAAAAAAGTTGTTGAATTAATTTTTCATCTTTTTAGTGTGAATTTCAAAAGGATTCCTATCATTTGATTATATTTTTTTACTGCGAAATATTTATTTCTTCAACACTATTCCTGTGTTGCTCCTTTAGGTTGTCAACGATGCCAAAGGCAATACCGTTTATCGCGATCATCTGCCCTTATTAGGCGAAAATGGTCCGGGCAAAGGACCACATGGTTTTCAAATTGGCGATAAAGTTACAGTTGATTTGGACTTGGAAATTGTGCAATCATTACAACATGGTCATGGTGGTTGGACAGATGGTATGTTCGAGTGTCTGAATAATGTTGGGTTGGTTGTAGGTATTGATGAGGATCATGATATTGTTGTCGGCTATAATTCCGGCAATCGTTGGACATTCAATCCTGCTGTGCTAACAAAAGTAGCCTCACCCACAACGGCTCCACCAGAATTTCAAGTTGGTGATATTGTCAAAATATGCTCTGATGTAGAGAGTATCAAGCAGTTGCAAAGAGGACATGGCGAATGGGCTGATGCCATGCAATTAACCTTGGGTAAGGTGGGTAGGGTACAACAGGTCTACCATGATAATGATCTAAAGGTAGAGGTAGGTAATACATCGTGGACTTATAATCCTTTGGCCGTAACCAAGGTTGCTTCGGCTAATGCCGATGGCAGCTGTGTACCCGTCATATCAAGCGGTGAACGTTTGTCAGCTATTTTGAAAAAGTTATTTGAGCCCAGTGTTTCAGGTGATGCTACAGAAGAATTTGTTAAGGCAGCCGCCAATGGTTATGCGGTAAGTTTAAATGATGTAGCAAAACCAATATGAAGTATTAATAATTTATATAAACGTTTAGGCTCGTTGTGAAGAATATTTAACAGGTTCGGCACAAGCCTCTAGTAATTCAGCAGCTGGGGCATCTGCCCAATCCTCTGGAGCCACATCCCAGAATGTTAATACCATAGCTGATGTCAATGGTGTGTTTGCGGGACATACCGCTTTACAGGCAGCCAGCCAAAATGGTCATATCGAAGTGATACAAGTTTTACTCTGCCATAATGTAGATGTTGAAATTGAAGATAAAGATGGTGATCGCGCTGTACATCATGCCGCTTTTGGCGATGAACCTGCGGTAATTGAATTACTATCCAAGGCAGGAGCCGATCTGAATGCTCGCAATAAACGCAGGCAAACTGCTTTGCATATAGCAGTAAATAAGGGTCACTTAAATGTTGTAAAAACTTTGCTTAGTTTGGGTTGCCATCCCAGTTTGCAAGACTCTGAGGGCGACACTCCTCTGCACGATGCCATTTCTAAAGAGCACGATGAAATGCTTAGTTTATTATTGGATTATTGCGCAGATATAACACTCACTAACAATAATGGTTTCAATGCCTTACATCATGCTTCCTTGAAAGGCAATCCAAGTGCCATGAAAATTTTATTAACGAAAACTAATCGTCCTTGGATCGTGGAAGAGAAGAAAGACGACGGCTATACTGCCTTACATTTAGCCGCTCTCAATAATCATGTTGAAATAGCAGAACTTCTGGTGCATATGGGCAAAGCCAATATGGACAGACAAAATGTAAATCTGCAGACCGCTTTACATTTGGCCGTGGAACGCCAGCATGTACAGATTGTTAAACTTTTGGTACAAGAGGGAGCCAATTTAAACATTCCCGATAAAGACGGTGATACACCACTACATGAAGCCTTAAGGCATCATACTTTATCACAATTAAAACAATTGCAAGATGTTGAGGGTTTTGGCAAGTTATTAATGGGACTTAGAAATCCCAATAATAAAAAAGCTTCGGCATCTATTGCCTGTTTCTTAGCAGCCAATGGAGCAGATTTAACTTTGAAAAATCGTAAATTGCAAACGCCTTTAGATTTGTGTCCAGATCCAAATTTATGCAAGACTTTGGTAAAATGTTATAATGAACGTAAGACCGATGACTCGGATTTGCCTGGTAATGTGGCTGGCACCAGCACAAGAGCAAAAGCATTAACACACGCCACTACTACAATAACAGCAAATCCGAGACCTCTGTCAGCAGTGGCAACAGGATCCACTGTAATAAATGCCTCGGTTACGACTAATATGCCACTACATGCAGCAACTTCGGGTTCAGTAAATGGAGGTCTTAATACTTTGGCCCAAGAGTTAACACAATCTTTACACATATCTTCCTCAGTCTCAGATACAAATAATGTTTCCACCTTGGAGGAATGCTTCTTATGCTCGGACTATAAACGCGATACAGTATTTAAGGTAGGTATTAGGGCATTTAATAAATCAGCTTTCTGTTTTAATCGGTTAATCGCTCCGTTAATTAATCGTGGTTTTGGATAAGTATTGATTTTATTCACAAAAAAGTGAAATTACCTGATTTTTTCAAAAAATCGATAACTTGGGAAAGGTTTGTCAAATTTTATTACAAAAACCACTAAAACCTTTAAACAAAACTACCTTAAACTGCTTGAATATATTTTTTTAACTAAATAAATTTTTGTTAGTCAAAATTGAAAAATTTTCATTTTTTACAATTTAAAAAAAATTTAAGATCGCCAAAAACTTGCTATTTTTATTAACTGATCATAAAGCCAATTATACTACAAATAAAATAAGCTTTATTTCGTGAAAACCGATGGATAAATATTGCTTTTATTCATAATAAAGTAAAATCGCCTGAGTTTTGCAAAAGTTGCGAATATTTACACTACACAACAAAATCAATTTTTTAAATAATTTGATTCTAATTGCTGATTATCGTAAAGGCCACAAATAAAAATTTGTACATGTATTGGCGTTTTGAAAGTTTACATCTGGGACTCATTTTAGGGAGAGTAAAACATCAACCATGGTTCACATTTTTGTAGAAAATTTAACCCTCTAGCTCTTCGCGGTGTGGGTCTTTTTGGCTCCCAAATAAATAAGGGGCAAGTAACTTCCCTTCAGCAGCATTATAGCGGGATAATTTGTTCAACAAAAATGTTCCTCGTGGTGTTTTACATAAAAAATGTTGAACACATCGTATACCTTAAACGCAAGCCCTACAAGATATTCTATGTGCACATGTTGGGGGGACGGAAATTTAACTCCCCCTAAAATGAATCCGTGATGTAAGCTTTCAAATGTCAAAACGGAATCTTATTGATTCTACTTGATTGCTTGCGTGCAGTAGGCAGCCACGTATACCAACCAAGCTTTCAAAACACCGATACACGTATGTATTTTTTTGGTGGTCTCTCCCAGAATCAGTCGTAAGAACCTTCTTTAAAAAAAAATATTGATGTTGTTGTACAGTGATAATTATCCATCGATTTTCATGAAATAAAGCTTATTAACCCCCAACCAAAAAAGAGGGGTGCTATAAGCTTCCCAGAAAAAAATAAATGCACGCGTTCAAATTACATAGTGTTTCATGAGCTCTTGTTTTTAGCTATAGTTAAACACGCATGCGATCTTACTAGGTAATATATTGCATAAATATAACACATCGACACATTTTAATAAAACAATTTTTAGACCTAACAAAAAATAATAATAATTCGTAACAGTCAGAAGAGCATTTGTCAGAAGATCACTTGTTTTATATTTACATGAAAAAACGTCATCGAATCAGGGAAGTTATATATGTTCCCGTTGTTCCTAGGGGGAGTACGTTGAAAAATGAAGTTGATGTTAATTTTTCCCTTGTTCCTCGCAATATTAATCGTGCCCATTAGTTTCTGAATTTACCAACCTTAGCCTAATAATTAATCCCCCTTATTCCGTAACTATTTGTCGACGTCAGGTCAAGACAATACCAAAAAACTGGCACATTTCTACACGTCATCGGCAACAATTTACTATTACTGATAGCCACTTACTATTCTCTAAGGCATAGAAAATTGAAAGAGACTGTTAATAGTAGCAAATTTTTGTCAACAGCGAATAGACAAGTGCAAATTTTTTGTTATTGTCTTGACGTGACGTCGACATTTCGTAACTAGAATGTTATTTCATTTGTAGTATATGTTGTTATCAATGGTATATGTGGCTTGATGATCAGTTAATAAAAGTGGTAAGGTTTGAACATTATTGATTTTTAAATAAATAAAAACTTTTAAATTTTGCATGAAAAAATATAGGGTCATCATGGCGGTCTGAATAATTCCGAAACCATTGAGTTATAAAAAATAATTTCTGAACGGTTTAAAGTTTTAAATTTTATTTCATGTTTTGTAGTGTTTTTGTAATAAAATTGGACTATCCCTTCCCAGGTTATGATAAAATGGTTGTAGGAAGCACCCTCTTGAAAAATTTTAGAAAAAAATGTTAAGAAAAAAACTTGTCAATAGAATTTTAAATTTCGACGGTTTTTTGTGGTTGGAGGACCATAACCCATAAAAAAATATAGTAGTGATCAAAGGTCATGCCAAAAGTTTCATTTTGTTGCATAGTGCTATTAATCAAAAGTTCAATAATTTCCCCCAAGTTAACTTAGAGTAATATAATATTTATTAAGCTATTTTATATTCACATCTAAGGATTTGTATGCAAAATATTTTCACAAGACATACCTTATTATGTATACGAGGCGAAACAAATAATTTAACACATACAAATTATGTTCAAATATTTGCCACAAAAATAATACAATTTTGTTAACCCTGCTGATGGGTAAATCGAACGAAATTAACCGGTTTATGGCTGCTTTTTGAATACGAGATTAGAGAACAAATTAAATTTAATCTCTGTATTACTTTTTGAGTTGACTCTTCTTAAATTCTTTTTGTTAGTTTAGGTTAAACCACCAACATCGGCCGCTTAAACCAGCAAAAAAAATTAATTGGATCTCTAGTCTCGTATTCAAAAAGTGGCCTTTAATCTTTAATCGAAAATAGCCAATTTTCAATTAATCGAACAGTTAATCGGATAGCAATTAATCGGCTAACTGATTAACGTTTAATCGTTTGAGTACCCTAGTAGGTATTTATTCCTCTATTTTAAATATAATAAAGGAATTTGGAATATATAATTTTTTATTCGGCAGCCTTGTGGTCATGTCTGCTGCTGTGACAATTGCGCTCCTCGCGTAAAAAAATGCTTAATATGTCGCGAGGCTGTGTACTCACGTGAGAAAATTGATGAGTGTTTAGTGTGCTCGGATCGCAGGGCAGCAGTATTCTTTAAACCCTGTGGCCATATGGTAGCCTGTGAAAACTGTTCCAGTTTAATGAAGAAATGTGTATTGTGTCGAACACAAATTGATGAAATTATGCCTTATTCTTTGTGTTGCGGTGGGGAGGGCAGCATAGAAAAGGTATTACGCATTATTTTTATTATCATAAGAAATTATTTTAAAGTATTCTTATTACTTGTTGCAGGTACAAAATCCCAATATGCATAACGAAAATGAAAAGCCTCAGGCTATGCTGCCCACCGGAGGTGGCATTAATACTTCCGGTCATGGTGTAGCTATGAATAATACATTAACAACTACACCTAATGGTAATGCCGCTCAACAAGTTCAATCTCAAAATAATCTACTAGCTGCAGCAGCAAATAATTCCAATAACAGTGTTATGGTAGCTCCGTCAAATGTTAACACTTTTCAAATGGATGATGTGCAAAAGCTCAAACAGCAATTACAGGATATTAAAGAACAGGTAATTTTATGTTGTATAAACAAATTTGACTCTCACAATGTACGTCTAAAAGGTAACGTAAACTTTAACCGCAAGTTAGGCTAAACTTCATTTTACTGTGTATGATTAACTATTAGCCGACACCTTTTAATACTTTATTTGTTTCGACTGTTATCCTAACGATATTATTCAGTTAACATACAAAGAGAAAGTTTTTCATATAAAGATTGACTAAATTCGTTTGTTAACTGATTTTATTAAATTATTGACAATATTTGCAGTTAAAATACTAATGCTAAGGCGAATTAAACTAGCCGCTGATTCTACTAAGGCAGATTCATAAGGTACATATATGCAAGGTCAATTAATAAAGTCTATACACTGGCGAAATGAAGCCAACTCGCTGTGACCGACTATCAAACACCATATACAAAATGCAGAAAATATTTCACAACGAATCGCTTGAAATTAATCGGGCTTGGATATGTAAAAGGCAAATTTACAACCACGTGACGTTACTACGATAGTTGATTATACCATTTAGCATCTGAATTATTAATTTCCGATCTCATGGATTGAGGCAAAAAAAAACCCCTTAATTGTCAAAAACAAATGCTAAATCTACATACATGTATTGGAAATTTTCTTTTTACCAACTACACTTCGTTTTTCGCCCAATCACACAATCTATCTCTATAGTATATATATACATATGTATGTATATAAAATAGTAACGTGACTGACTGAATAACTGGGGTATCATCGCCCAGCCAAAACTGTTAAAGGTAGATACTTGAAATTATGTGGTCTCCCTTCTCGATGTATAGATCCACTAAGGAGGGATTATTGGAAATTCAAATGCTAAGGGGCTAAAAAGGGGTAAAGGCGTGTAAATTCAGTAACCTTATATCTCCGGATCTAATTAAAGTAGACACAAAAGTCAAAAACATAATCCCTCCTATTATGAAAGGCGACGTCGACGTCACATCAACACGACAATTGACAATTGACTACTATTGACAGTCTCTTTCTATTACAATAGGGGGAATAATACAAAAAAATTAGCGGACAGGTCTTTGGTACTTTTTTGAAATTTTTATATATAGAGGGCGAACAAGGGTAAAATATAATTTTGGTACTTTTTTGGTAATCCACTTTTCTCTTAAAGTAAATGCATTCTTCTCTCTTTAAAAAGCCCTCTAATACATTTTGGTACTTTTCGAATATAAAAAGGGTACTATTTGTATCTCTTTTTGTACTTCTTTCTATACAGCTATTTTTATGTACATTGATATGATGAATATGTATACAGAGTAATTTGATTAATAAACCCACTAAGAAGGGATTTCTGGAAACTCAATACTAAGGGAGTAAAAACGTGTAAATGCGGCAACTTATATCTCCGGATCTAACTACGGTAGACATAAAATACAAATAATCATAATAATTATCATAATAAGATTAAAAAAAAACAAGAGGTTTGGTACTTTCTTGAAACTTCTAAATTTAGGGACGAAAAGGGGTAAAAATATAATTTTGGCACTTTTTTGGTAACCCATTTACCTCCTAAATTAATAAAGATAGAAATGAAATTCAAATTTTATTATTCTTTCTTTAAGAACTACTATCAAATACGTTTTGGTACTTTTTGGAATTTCGAATATATAAAGGGTCAAATTTATAGCTCTTTTTGGTAATTTTTTCTAAACAACTATTTTTTATGAATTGATATGCTCAATGAATATTTTTTAGTATTAAAAAATTTTATACGTAGGATTTCATTTCGATGTATATCGCACTAAGAAGGGATTTTTGGAAAACAATATATAAGTGGATAAAAAGAGATAAAAACAGGTAAATTCGGTAACCTTATATCTTCAGATCTAACTAAGGTAGACGTAAAATTCAATAAACATCATAACTAAATCAGCTTATACAGGTGTTTGGTACTTTTTTTGAAATTGTATATTTAGGGGGCGCAATAGGGTAAATACTTAATTTTTGTGCTTTTTGCAAACCCATTTATCTGCTAAAATCGAAATAGAGAACAAAGCCGAGGCCAAAAACCAAATTCAAAGCCAACAATTTTTGAAAATATTAAAGATATCTTAATAAAATGAAATGGATTCTCCCTATCTATTTCAAAACTATACCAAGTTTAAATTCATTAAAATCGGATAATATTTGTTAAAGTTATGGGGCCGACAATGTTTTTCATGACCGAGTTAGTGAACTTTGACACCCTGTAGCTCAACGTGTGTTTCAACAGTGTGCTCGGAATTTGAACATTCTTAAAGCTTAGTCCTCTATGATTTTTACATACATCGTTGTTTCGGCGTATATCCTATGAGGAACAAATTACAAATAAAACAAACAAGAATTAATATATTGAATTAAAATTGAGAATAAATCTCTCTCTCTCTCTCTCTCTCTCTTGCACGTAGTGCTTTGTTGACTTCCAAATGACGAGTAATATTTTATATATAAATACTAGTACAACAAGTGAAATTTGGCAAAATAACGCTTAAATACCGTTAACGGTTTACTCGTTGAAAGGCTCATAAAGGTTTCCAACAAGGTTGAAAGAAAAGAAAAAATGCTTTAAATTTACGTTAAACCGAGACATAAACAATTTGTACTTAAACATCGTTTTGTAATCGGATCGCAAGTTTAAAAGTTGCAGATTTATTGCCCTTTTTATCCCCAATTGGAACCACTGTGTTTTTGTGTTTTTGATGCATACTAATTTTTAAAGCGCCATACAGAGTCAAAGGCTGGTTCGATTAAAAATGTATATCTTGTTTGAATTGTCAAAATCTACCAAACCGGTTTATTATATCACGAACTCTAACAGAGATCAATGTCTTAGAATGTCGTAAATTTGGTTCCGATCGGTTAAGCCATTATTTAGTTATGAGTGGTTTACATACATACACAAACACACACTCACAGTCACACATACATACGGATATCATCGTAAAAGTAGTCATACTATACCATGACCTCAAAACGTCGAGACCTGGGGGTTACTCGGTAATTCCATTCGAAAAGAAAACTTCGAATTTCTATCTTATTTACATTGCAATTCGAAAGCATTTGCTTTCGATTAGAAATACAGAGTAACCCCCTGATGTAATCTAGATTTTCGAAAATCAGGGTAAAATCGGTAACTTCCTGTTTTTGATAGCGGGAAGTTAAAAATCAAAAACAACAAAACAAATTTGAAAGTAGGTTATCAGGTCGCTGGTGAAAATTATAAAGAAAGGGTTCCAGCCCACTTGGGTCCAATAATAATAATCCGTTTGTGATTTGAAAGTATGATTGCACGAAATCTGAAACTATCGGGGCTCAACAACATCTACGCAAACTTAGAACTATGTATTAGTGATGTTACGAATATTCGTATTCTTATCGGCGAACATTCGACTATTTCATGACATTCGTATTCGTCAAATTCAAGCGAATATTTTGGAAATATCAACGTTCCAAAAAATACATAAATTCTAAACAAGCCTTAAGGGCACCTTAAACTCATATACCTGAATGACACACATGAAAACGGACAAACATTGGTGTATACACCGAAAAACATAAATGTATCGGTATCTGGAAATGGTCGAAATAATTTTTTTTCTCGTGCTTAGCACATCCTAATTATCAAAAAAAAATTTATGTATTAGAAAAGTTATAACTTTTGGTTGTAAACCCGTGTTATTTTTGTTCAAATAACATTTGTTTTGAACTTAAAATAAAAATATTCCTTCAGTGATCTAAAAACAAACAAAATATATCCCTCCAATAACCTGCTTTTACAACTAATATTAAAAAGTTTTTTTCCTCCATGCTGTGTTATTTATATCCGCACAAAAATATAAATGTGAAAATAAGGTCGAGTCAAAAATTTCTACATTAAAAGTACTGAGCTCTATGTCTTTCTTCAAAGGTACAATATCGTCTCATTTCTATCTAGGCATCCTGCTACCTTGGCAACATTTTTTCCCACAATTATTTCCAATATTACAACGTAACAAAATACCCATAACCATTCCTATATTAGTAACGTTAAAATATTGCCAAGGTAGCAGGTTGCCTAGAAAATAATAATACTGTCCAACACAAAAAAATAACAAGGTTCTGACAACGGATTCCGGTCAGAGGCAACAAGAAAAAAATAATACATGTATCGCATAGATAAGTGGCGCTAAATTTTAAATTGAATATTCGTATTCGAATTCGGCGAATATTGGCGCAGATATTCGTATTCGCGAATACTCAAAAATGTAACATCATTACTCTGTGTTGGTATTGCGAAAATTAGTACAAAGCTTTTGTTATTATAGTTTGAATTACTTTGGAAGTTTGTAGAGTATGATACGTGCAATCTTATCAACTGAGAAATGGTGAAAACTTCAGACTTCAACAGGCAACAGCAAGTGGAATGATGAGATCGCTATTTCATAAAGGACTATCGATCTACAACAAATTACCAAATGATTTTAAAACTGAAAGAAATGTAAACATATGTAGAAAGAAAACTACAAATTTAATAAAAAATTATTACAACGGATTGTAAATTATATGTATGTTGTAAATTTGTAAAAAATAACAAAATATTGTACATGTTAACGTTTATTCAAAAAAGCGTACAATTAATGTTAAACTTTAAAATATTTATATCTTCTTGTAAATTCTTTAATGTCTTATATATATATTTATTTTTTTTTCAGACCATGTGTCCAGTTTGTTTTGATCGCATGAAAAATATGGTTTTCCTATGTGGTCATGGTACATGTCAAAATTGCGGCGATCAAATCGATGGTTGTCCAATATGTCGCAAGACCGTCGAAAAGCGTATTTTGTTATTTTAAATATTAAATATGCCTGTATATTTATACGTATGTATATCCAAACTAAAAACAAACACACATATAATTTACATAAAAAATCTTCGCCTTAATAATTAACTACATATTATGTATTTATTTTCATTCATTTAACACTTAGTTGGAAAAAAGCAAACACCATTATAGATAGCATCGTAATCTCATTAATCTTACACTTCCGTATTTAGAGTTTTTTTTATAGAAAAATCATGTTTGAAACTTAATTATTGAGATTTTTATTTTAAATAGAAATTCTTTAAACTTTCATTTCTCTTTCATTGACGATTCTATTCGTTTTTGTAACATTTTTTGTTTGTTTTATTAATACATATCGCACTTGATCAACAAGAGGGTATTAACTCAAAATTTTAAAATTTTCAGCAGAGGTCAAAAACTGTTTGTGGTTACATTTTGAAGGAGTTTGAAAATCCGAAAACAGTATTTGAAAATATATTTACATTGTTTTTCTGTTAAATTTTTTCAATTAAAAGCTTGCAAATGGTTATAACTAAAGGATTGAATTATTTGATGAAAAGGGTCACAACTCAAAAAAAAAAAAAATAATAAATAAATAAAATCAACAATTTTATCATAATAAAAAGTCACATTTCGAATTAAAATCATAAAGTAAAACAAATTTTATCAACCAAACAGTATCAACTCAAAATACAACCGAATTTAAATAAAACAATTTGATTATTTTTTAACTTGAATAAAGGCTAAAATCAAAATAATAAATTTTTTTATAAAAATATTCGATGCATTTCTATTTCAACTTTTGTATTAACTCGAAATAATGCCTTTTTGTTGATATAAATGTAGGCCCATATTATGATTCACAACTCAACTAGGTTGAGTTGTCAATGTTACAACCCAACTCAAACATTTTTTTTGTATTATGACACAACTAATTTTAGTTGTCTTCGAAATATTGTTCGAAAAAAATTTTCTTATCTATACTATCTGTCTTTTGAAACCATCACAAAATATTTTAAATATTTTTAGTTTTGGCCTTACTATTTTTTCTTGAGATTTTATGTTTTATGGATATGGCAACAATATTGGTTGACAAGTGGGACGGATTGGCGCCTAAAATCACCATTTTAAAAGTAAGTAAAAGTAGCACAATAGTCGAAATAAAAACCAAAACACAGCGGATAAAAACCAGTTGTTTCACTTTGATGACAGTTGTAATTCATAATAAGAATTTCATAACTACGACTCAACTATCAATTTAGTTGTGAATCATAATAGGGGCCGTACCACTACACTAGCATCAAAATGGTCTCAAATGTGCTTTTCGAGATGAAAGAGTAATCGGAATACGTTGAAATTTTTACAGTATATATTTATTGATGTTGTTAGTTGATTTCTTGCAAGAATTGAAATTTTAAAAATTTCGAGTTAATACCCTCTTGTTGATCAAGTGCGATATCTATATAGAATTTATATATACATACATATTTTTCTATTCTTAGTATCAACATTTTTCTATTATTTTTTTTGTTTATTTTGAGTAATATGCCCGATTATAATATATACATACATACATTTATATATATTTTATATACATACATACTTAAAAGTTTCCAAAAATCATTTTAAAGAAAATTGAATTCAAATTTGTTCTTAATAAAAAATTATGTCTGTTTTTGAAAATATTTCCAAAAGAATTCAAAATTTTAACGATTACTGTTGGAGCTGCAATAACAAATAATGAATAAACTTGTATACAAAAGCAACCTGCTATGCTTAGTTGTTCGCCCAGAGATGGAATTAAGAAACCTATTATTTAAGAAAGAAAGATATATAAGGGGTTAATTTTGTTGTAGCTCTACTGGGGCAGATAGACGGCTTCATTTACATCCTCTTTTCAATTATATTACGTGTAAATTGTAATTGTGCCAATAATAATTTAGCCCTGTCAAATATGCTAAAAAAAAGAGGTAAATTAATTTCGGCTGCAATGCACAAAATTTTTATTTATAATTGGTCATATCTGTCATAATCAGAAAACTATAATTTGGTATCATTTTAAAGTCATTTGAAATATTTGGAACGATTTTCCGCCATCCCACGTCCAATTTGGTTGATAAACAGACTGGTTTCAGCTATGTGCCATCTTCAGTGTTCTATTGAATACTCAATACTCAGTATTCAATAGAACACTGAAGAATCCAAATTAAAAATATCGACGATATATATCGATACATTTTTAAGAAAATATCGATATATCGATATTTTTTGCCCATCCCTAGTTCGAAGAAACAAACGCGCAAGAAATCATTAAACACTATTTCATTCTGAACGCGTTCATTTATTTTTTGCTTTCATGATTTCTTGAGCATTTGTTTCTTCGAATGCATTCTGATTGTCATCCTAAATCGTAAATAAATAGTTTTTGAACTCAATAAAAACGCGTGCGACTATACTAGGTAATATATTGCATAAAATATCCACCGAAAAGGCATGCCAAAAATGGAGTTAAAGCATCACATTCCTGCCTTCTATAAATCGAGTCGATTTGGAAAAATTAAATCCACTTATAGCAACATTTTTTTCAAACTTTTTTGAAATTTACTATTCTTCAGAGCTTAAAATATGTATATCTAAAATTAATTTACTATGTATATATTATTTAAAATACATAAATGGTGGCATTATTTATTTTTGAAAAACGAGAAATTTACTCGGATTCGGTTTACAGAATATGGCCGATTGAGACATTTTCATAAAACAAGTTTTAGCTCCAACAAAAAATAAGAGGATAATAGCTCAATGGTAGAGACCATTTCTTAACAGTCGGAAGAGCATGGTTCGTATCCCAGCTGCAGCAATATTTTTTGTTTATTTCCAAAGAAATTTAATTATTTTTGGCTTGAGTTCGGTTTTAATTTAATTTTTCAATTAAAGTATATTTTTATTTAGTGAAGCATGTAGACCAGCGTTGTCCAAGCCCTATGCGCTTGGTGCTCATTTGTTTTTGTAAAAACACTTAGCTATAGGCTGTGTGTTTTAATACAAACATACAGCACTCAGCACTAGCAATACGAAATACACAAACAACTTTGTCTTATTAGATTTTTTTCGTTCTTGACTGTATACACGTAACTACAAAGCAACAACAAATCAATATATGAAATATTTTTTCTTTTTTCTTTGTATGTGTTGGTTTTTACAACAAAAAATATTGAGCAAAAATTAGTTTTTCTTTAAATATATTGCTGGTTGCTCTTCCATAAGGAACTCTTGGGCACCCCTGATGTAGACAAAGAAAATTTTTACTGCGCGGATGGTTGAACTGACGTTTCAATAGCTCCCGCTAATCTCATCAGAGTTCTTTACCGCTTAGACCACTCGACCAAAGTCGGTGGTTTGCAGTCAAGAGTTGAATATCATCTACTTTTAATCAATCCATACTGTCACTCTTAGAGCCGTATTTCATTTGATAGTTATTGATATTCACGTTTTTCTTTTGTCTTGTGTTAAGCTTCTTTTTATTATTTCTCTATTTAGTATGAATTATCATTGATAATTACAAGTACTGGTGTGTGTGAATGTTTGTTTGTTCATTTTATTTGAACATGTACATCCTTTTTTTTTGCTAGGTTCCTTTAGAGTTTAACAATTAAGTTATGACTTTAGTTGAACTATATGGGTCTATATCCAAAGAAATTTAATTATTTTTGGCTTGAGTTCGGTTTTAATTTAATTTTTCAATTAAAATATATTTTTATTTAGAGATAAATGTGAAGCATGTAGACAAAGAAAATTTTTACTGCAAACCACCGACTTTGGTCGAGTGATCTAAGCGGTAAAGAACTCTGATGAGATTAGCCGGAGCTATCGAAACGTCAGTTCAACCCTCCGCGCAGTCAAAATTATGTTGTTTTATCAAACCACATGTTTACGCAAAATGTTGGACACCTGCAATAAAAAACGGCGACTTTATTATAGAAATTCAAACAGACGTAAATACAAGTTCATGTACATATTTCTAAATACAAAAAAGGCGTATGAAAAACATACAAAAACATTTATGTGCTGTGTGAGTTTATAAGTAACAATGTCAACGGAGCCTTGAATTTGTTGTTTTTCGTTTTTTATTTAAAATTTTAATTTTTTGCATCTCCGTAAAGGGCCCTGGAGACTATCAAAATAAGGCATCAAACATTGCATATGTGTGGGTGTCGTGTGATTGTAGCATTTGAAAGAGACGTACAAATAAAAGCTACAAACACAATTTGTATTTTGCCGTTGTAGTGAACATATTGAAAAAATGTCGGACGATGAATTATTGTTGACTTTGTGTGCAGTGATATTCAAAGTTCTTGCGGTAAAAGCACAACACAATTGAAAAATATTTGCTTTACTTGCAATATTATATTTTTTATTTTATTTATCTTTTTATTTTTTAATGAAAAAAGAACACAACACAGGTGAAAAACACAAAACAAATTATTTTTCTTTTACTGTTTACCCGCGATGTTGTTGCGACGAAAAACACAGAAAAATAAAATTTTTTTGACAAACACAAATGGAGACGTACAAAAAATCAGCCGTCAAAATAAAAATCAAAACTTTTTGATTTTCTTCAAACAGAGCCGACAACAAATACGTGTACCCGAAAAACAACGACCGCACGCACACAACCTTGTGTTTGATGACTTTTTTTGATAGTCTCCAGGCCGCTTAAAAAATAAAAGTGTAGTTACGTCCGTTTGCATTTAAGGTAACGATATGTACATATTTTTTTCTATTCGTTTCAAATCATAATTTTCGTTTTTTTTTGTTTATTGTCAAGGCACATCAATCGGCCTTGGTACACCGTTTAATGCGCATTCCATTAAATATTTTTTATTGATTTACAAAAAATGTCACCAACTTCAAAAAAGCAAAGTGGAGTAAAAAAGGCCCTTCTCCACTATTCACAACCGGAATCATCTAGCGAATCAAAGTCGTCAGGTTCATCTACTATAAAGCCCGATAGTAAATCGACAACCAAAGCAAAGACGCCAATTCAACAAAGAATATCGGAAAATACAATAGTATCTATGCAAATTATACAATTCCCTGACACAAATGATAATAAGGCAGGAATTTTTAATGTAAAATGCCAAAGCAATTTGCTCGAATTTTCAAAATCGAAGACAAGCTTTTCAGCTAAAGAACGTGGTTATGATTTCACCAGTTCTACAAACTCAAATTTCGACCAAATGGTTGTAACAGTACCAAAAATACTTCGAACTAGATGCTCTTCTTTATCCACGGATGCCAAGCCAAGGAAGAGTCAATCTTCGGAGACATTAAAATCTTCAAAACTAAAATCCCCACTGGATAAGGAAACTTCACAGGAATTGATCGATAGCCATCACGGCGGCTCCGAAAAACGTATGAATTTTCATGGAGCTGAATGGCAGAAACCATGCAAGGAAAGTTTTGTAGCAGGCGCTCCGCGCAAGTTCTTGGGAACTTGTCCGCCGAATTATGAGCAAATAGCTAAATTGTCAAAATCACGACAAAAATTTTTTTTAACACAAGATCCTCGCAAAGTAAACTGTTTGGTTAATCCCGAAGTTTTACGCACCAAAGAGTTTTCAAAGAAAAAAGAGTTTAACGTTCTCACCAAAATGGTTAAACATGCCCAAAATGTTTGTGCTGCCACGGCATCTGAATCATCCGAGGATTTTATTTGCGAGGTAATAGATTTAGAAAATCCATTGCAATTGGATTTTCAAGGGATGGACTATAGCAACACGTATCAGAAAGATGAACAGGATCTTCAAAATCAGCGTAATTATCGAAGAGTTGGCCGTTATATGGAACGAAGGAAAATCAAGGCTGAAATTCAAAACAAAGTTGAAGAAGATCTACACCATCAGATGATAAATGTAAGGGAAATAAAAAAATGCTCATATGTTTTAATGATCATACATATTTTAATTATATGTATTCTCTACAACTTAGATACCCAAACATTTTGAAATACGTGACCGAAATGGTCCTGCAAAGCCGGTTACACCTAAACCACAGCCAAAACTTGGGAAACTTTATCGTTCTGCTGACAAGCCCATTAATCAAAAGCTAATAAATATCGAAAAGGAACAGCGACGAACACGCTACAGGTATTTATATTTAAACAAAAAGAAACGTCAGGAAGAGGAAAAGAAATCAAAAGAGATCCACAAGATAGTAGCTTTGGAAAACTTACCCCTAACTTTGGCTGATAAAAATCTTGAAAAACTTGTAAAAAATATTGATGAATCCATTGAAAGAAATGCTGGAAAAGAAATAAGTTTGAAGAGAACTGAACCGGAAAGACGTAAATTTCCGCATACAATGCTGGAAACAAAACGTTTTTTAGACATGCTGAAACAAAAAAATCGTATTGCACGAGACAAAGCGAGGATTACAAAAGAGTTCTTTTTCGAAAGAAAAGGTAAAACTAAAGAATTTCCTGCTGCTGACTTGGAAATTAGTTCAGAAACTTCTGCTAGAAGCGACAAATACTCAAAGATGTCCGAACAATCGACAGACGATGAAGATGCCATGGATGTGGGTAAGCGAGGAAGTAAATTTAAGCTTAGAGGATTTCAATTTAAATTAAGCTCTAACTTGAGAGGAAAATTCACTCAACGCGAAAAGCTGCAGGGCACCCATAAAGAGAAGGGCTGCAAAACCCGAGATCAATGGCTTAAAGAATTGGCTCCAAAAAAGCAACAAATTAAATTGGATGTCGAAATGGGCATTCAAAAGCTTCGCACTCCAGATGATCCCCAATTAGTTTTGTTTGCACCTCCATTTGGCTTTAAAGCACCTCAAGCCTTACATTCCACTATAAGAAGCTACATAGAAAAACCACTTGGTCGCCATTATGATCGTATGATTCGAAAAAAATTAAAATTCGCTAAACCTCGCTTGCGCTATAATGTTAAGAAGTTCAATTTAATCGGTTATCGATTTGGAGATACCACCAGAAGGTTTTCCCAGCTTGGGGATCCTCTCTCCGATGTACAAATTTTAAAACTTAAAAGCACCAATGAGTTTATGGCAGCTAAAGCTCTTAAAGAAAAACATCGCCAAGAAGAAATAAAACAAATGCGATTAAGGCTGCTAGGAATTCCATGTAGACCAATCATAAAGTCTCGATTACAAACTAAATGTGAGAACTCTTCGAGTAGTTCGGACTCGGACTGGGTGCCTCAGCAAGAGCCTGCAGTTGATGAAGAAGAAATACAGGGCAGGTTTCGCCAGATCGAAAAAGAAATAAGACCGTTAAATATGCGCTGTAATATGCCTGCCCCTAAATATAGGGAACCCACCTTACGGCAACATCCGCGAAATCCTAGAGATTATGATCATCAAAGAGTGCCCTCAGACATGTTTGATCGAATTGTTTTAACTACCAATTTGCCATTTATGCAAAAACTAGATAAGGATAGTATTAAATTTGCCAATGTGGAGCTTAAAAAGACACCCTACACTGATAAGTTTGAAGCCAGACATCATCATGATCATTGGAATGCCACACAAAATCAGCAAGTCGATGTCCACTATCATCCTCATTTGGTTAAACCCGAAATAACAAAAGTCCACAAAAAGTCTGATCGTTTGGTCATGGAAAATTTCCGTATGGCTAACCCGCCTTGTAACCAATTTGTCGATATGAATTTAAGCTTACCGCTATTAGATATCGAAGAAATGATATCAGATCACTATGCAAAGACCTCAAAAACTAAAAGCAGAGAGTCGGATGCTAAGAAAATACTAAATCTTTGCACTCAAAAAGATTACAAACTACAATCACGTGACCCCAAAGAACTTGAGGATCTTGACTATCCAGGTCGACAGGAGTATTTACAACTGCTTAAAGATGTGCGTGAATTCTATGACGAAAATAAGCAGCTTGATAAACCTGGCGAAAAGCTTTATGTGAATAAAGACGAACTGCTCAAAGAGTTAGAAGAAGATTTAAAAAGTATAGAAAGTTGCTTAACTTCTTTAAGTAGTTCTGTCTGTACGAATCTTACCAATGACAGTGGCAGTTTTTTGCTCATGGAAGGCAAAGAAAAAATACCTCTGGACTATATACGCAAATCCATAGTACCCTTTGAAGAGTTGCAAAGATCCCGTTTCCAAGCTGTGCCTATCGATGTTGACAAAGAGCATGCCAACCCCTTTCAAGTGCTACCCTTTGCAGGTCAAACGAAAGCCCAACTTGAACTGAATACAGCCAAAGACAGTTTTTTCACTTTTAATACACGCCTTAAAAACGGCATGCGTCTACGTCTGGAAGTACCAGTGGAAGATGTTAAAGAAAAGTTATTGGGAAAAGGATCAAACAAGCACAAAGGTGTTGTTACTACAGATATAGATGAAAACTATGTAGAAGAGCTAAAAAATCGGCCACCCGTTAAACAATTTAAATTTAAAAGTAGCCAATCATTTATCAAAGATGCTCTACGTTTAAAATTTGAATCCATGTTAATACAAGGACAGATAGTGCGCACTAAAATATACGATCGTTTAAATGAGCAACACTGGAATGATATGCTAATATTAAACGAATTGTTTAAAAAGCTCTTTGCTAAGTGGGAAAAGCGAGAATACGATGCAGCCATGGCGGTCGTTTACAAGGTGAAAAAATTCTATGATGAAACCGATCGCTTGAAAACCGAATTTAAGCAACTGGAACGAGAATTGGCCATGCTGAATATGGACATTGTTTTCATAGAGGGCCATTGGGTGCGCTGCATTATGTTACAAAATTTTCACTATTTACTAAGTGATCAAGAGTGGCGTTTACAACATGATTGGATTCATCGTCTGGATAGTGCAGAAAATCAATTGGAAAATTTTGAAGAATCCATAGCAAAACGTTCTAATCTAAATATTCGTAAACGGGAAAAGGATGATGCTTGGGCTATAAAAACGTACTACGAAGAAGTGTATTTGAAAAACAAACACGATAATCTTATAGTGTTTGCAAATGCGGAAAGCTTTCTAAGAGGCTTGGAAAATTTAAAAACAGAAACCTTTATAATATTGCTAGAAATGCATTTTACACTAGCGATACATACAGAACTGCAATACAAGTTGGAATCGTTTGTGGACTGGTGTGCTGAGGATTTGCGTGAAAAAGAGCAATATGTTGCCAAAAAATGTGCAAAACTATATTTTATGGCCGACCGTGCTAAATGGTTAAATCAGCGAACTTTGCGTTTTCTTGGAGATCCCATTGAAGAGTGTTTCAGTAATAGATTGTTTCATATAGATCGTGCTGTTATAACAGAAGCTTGGCGAAGGATTGTACCACCTAGTTTGAGAGGTTCATATGGACATGAATTATATACCGTCGATATGGTAGCCACAATTTGGGAAGTTGTCATGGATCTTTTAGGTAAGAAAATTATATACGTACTACATTTTAATTAAGAAAATTAATTGCAATTTTGAGAATCAGTTGAAAATCTTAAACTTTGCTCTAAGCCAGATTTTTTGATTTTTACGGCATTATTTTGGGACTAAAAATATTGGGGCTGATTGTGTAAGAAGGCATTTTCGCAAACGCCTGTCGTTTTTTGTATTAGATTAAAGAACAAAGGTTGTGTTACTAGTGCGTGTAGATTTTTTAAATGTTCTTTTTTTAAGAAATGACGGGCGTCAAAAAGTTGTGCTTTGGTTAGATATTCACAATTATATTTACAAAAACTGGCAATTATATTGGTCTGCTTGGTAAATAGCTACTTCAAAGTCGAGAAATCTTAATGTTTAGGAGCACCTCTAAGGAATGGAGATAGGTATATGTTTGTTCAGACTTGAGTTTTTAGTTTATAGGTGAAGGGTGTATAAAAGCAAACAGGGTAGGAAAAAAATCTAAACTCATTTGTATTTTTATTTTTTTCATACTAAAAGCTAGAATTTATTTCAGTTCAAAGAAAATTTAACAATTAAACTTAAATAAAATTGAGGCAGATAATCATGGTATAAATGTTTATAATTTTCAGTAGCAACTTTAAAAGGGAATTTAAAAAAAGTCATGTCTGAAAACTCAGCGTCTAAATCCCCTATATGTTTAGAAAAAGTGTTTACACTAGAAAACTAATGGGTGTCGGCTATACATTTGACCCATCTAGGGACCTCCTAGAAGCTTCAGGGACCAAATTTAACAATTTGATTAAACATACCAATATATAATATATGGTGGTTTAATGAAAGTGTTAAATTTGACCCCTGAAGCTCCACTAGACGGGTCAAATGTATAGCCGACCCCCATTAGTTTCCTATTATGAATACTTTTTCTAAACATACCTATCGCCCATATCCATTCCTTAGGGGGCTCCGATACATAAAAATTTAACGACTTTGAAGTACATAGCTATTAACCAAGCAAACCAATATAATTGCCAGTTTTTGTAAATATAATTGTGAATATCTAACCAAAACACAACGTTTTGACAACCGTAATTTTTTAAAAAATGGACTTAAAAAATCGATACCCCCTATTGTGTTACTTTAATCTTAAAAAAACGACATAGGCGTATACGTCAACGCCTTACACAATCAAGCCCATTAAGGCCCTTTCACATTGTAATACAAGCTTTGAGATTTTTATTAGATTTTGTAAGACGAAAATCAAATCAAAATCAGTCTGACTGTCAAAAAATCTTAAAGAAAATTTTCTCATTACATTGTTTCTACACTATCACATTCCAAATGAAACGTAACATAAATAACTTGCAATAAAGCAAATTTTTCGTTCTTCTTTTTCTTTATTTATGCCGGCAAACAAATATACATCTGTTTTTGTTATTTCTATGCTTGTTTGTGCAAAAACAACCCTGATAAAATGAAAAATGTGATTGTTTAGAAAATTTCCTAAAAATGACGAATACCATAATACTATCTAATTTCTTTACGTATTATTTGACAAATCGTAACAATTTGTTTTCACACTGTTGGATTTTTACTTAAGATTTGAGTTTTTGACAAGTATTAATACTAAATCTAATAGTCTGAAGGCAGCTTTAATAACACTATGCAACAAGAGATGTTATTTGCAGTCTACACCCAACTTAACTTAACATTAACTTCAAGTTAATGCTTTTTTCAGGTTATAACATAGTTGTTAGTGCAATTGTTTTAACAACGCAGTCATAACTTCAAGTCACAACCGCATTTCAAGTTAGGTGGAGACGTAGAGTTATGGTCCTCTAACTACAAAACAGTCGAAATTTTAAATTATATGGATACATTTTTTTCCTAAAATTTGGGATTTTTGAAGAGTCTGCTTGTTCCACCGATTTTATCATAACTTCGGAAGCGATTGTAGCGAGCAACGAAACATGTTGAAATCCGAATGTAATACTCGTATACAGAAAGTTGATATATAGACACTTGACATTTTCAAAGTTAGTGTATTATTATACGAACTACAACAAGGGAGATTTATTTACCAGGTGTTGCAGTTTCTTGAAAATGTCAAATTATTCAAACACATACACAACATAACTTGTGCATTTTGATACAAAATTGACAGCCAGAAATACAAAAAAGAGTAAACATCTGTGAAATCCAGAGTACCTGGCAAATAAATCTGCCTTGGGACTACACCAAGAAATACTGAAATTTAATTAAATTAAGATTAATGCAAGGCGAATTCATACCAGGTGTCCGCAAAAGCTCAGCTGTTTACGAAAATGTTTACACATATAACCAAGGTAGATCAACAGCAGGTACTCGCAAGAGAATTCGGCGTGGAGAATTTACATTTGGGCTGTCAAAAAAGCTGATCCATTAACACTGTTGACAGGTTAAATGTGTAAATATTTTCGTAAACAGCTGAGCTCTTGCTTTTTTGACAGCCCAAATGTAAATTCTCCACGGCGAATTCTCATGCGACTACCTGTTGTTGATCTACCTTTGGCAACAGTAACGAATGCTAAAAAACGATCAAACTAAAAAATTAAAGGGTATTCTATGAGGTAATGTAATTTTGAAATTAAGCTGTATCTTATGAACCATAATAACAATGCGTGACAAAAAAAATTTGTTCATAACATTGATAAAATTAGCAGTTTGTTATCAACACGATTATAAATATTTTTTTTTGTATCGATTTAAAGTTATGAAACATTTTAGTATGTGTCAAAATTAAGGAATTTATATGGCAGTTTAAACTGCTGTAATATTAATATAATAATCAATTCCATTTAGGATATTAAGTGATTTTATTGCAAAAACATATGGAATACGGTTGACCTTGCAGGCCATCGCTGGAACTTCTTAGTTTCAGGCTTATGTAAGCCATACACTTTCCGACCGTTGGTACAACTCAGATAGAAAACTCGTATGTTTGTCGTACAAACGATACAATTTAGTGTGCGATCTCATGTACAACTTCATTCTGCAGCCAAGTTGTTACCAAGTACACATCTTCCATTTTATGTTGTTCGCAAATAATACTCACATGCAATGTTTACTGCGGGGTGGTAACAACAGTAGGTCTGTTCAATAACTAAAAGTTGTTACTTATTGTTACTAGTTGTTACTGGAAAGTGTTCACGTACCCGAAAAACTAGCAACGAGAGAGTGAAAAAAGAGCATAAAAAGTTGAGAGAAAAAAATTTGTTGCAAGTTTTTGCTAGTAAAATTTTTACTAGCAGGAATTAGCCAAACAGCTGTTTAGATCTTCTGTTTACAAAAAAAATGTTTGAAAAATTCATGAAAAAGTTAACTTTTTCTAATTTGAATGAATTATTAAGAAATTAATAGTTTTTAGGAAGTCAAAAATATTAAATACAGTAAGATTGGATATTTTTCTTTAATTTGACTGCAGTAATGGCCGTTAAAAGAGTTTAAAACGTTTGAATTGGGTGGCAGAAAATTTTCCACCTTAAGGCTAAATCATAAAGGTTGCTCTCGAAATATTATGTGAGTCAAATATAAGAAAAAAACCTGGCAACTTCCTGCAAAGAACAAATTCAATTAAATTAATAAAAAAAATTCCACAATTACATTGAAATTAACTTTATTTCTACTGTTTACAGATATTTTAACTAAAAAATCCTAATGTATAAGCAGTTGTATTTTTATTTCTGCTATTTAAATACTTTACACATAAAGCTTTATTTACGGACAGTTAAAAAAAGGTAACACTTTTTATCCTAAGTTGTGTTCATGTACCTTAAAATGATAAATTTTTCATATATTGTTTACGATATGTCTAACTTTTCATACAAAGTACTAACAACTAATGTAAAGTTTTTTTTGGGTGTACAAACTGTTTATTGTGTTAATTGCAAATTTTTGCTAGTAAAGCGTTCATTTACTTTTTCATATCTGGAAGAGTAATTTTAAAATTTTCTGCTTTACTCTCTCGTTGCTAGTTTCTTCTAGGAAAGTAAATGAACGGGCCTAATACTAAGCACGTATACTACATAAAATAGTATGCGACAGACACGTTGAGACAGTGTTATACAACATAACAAAAAATCAAAAGTTTTTTATCTTTCGTACAGCCAACACACAACTTAATACAACGAGCCCACAAACGTTGCAATTTCGTGTACAACCTACTCAAGTTGTACCAACGGTGGTAACGTGTATGGCATGCTTTAAAGCGCTGGAAAATCCATATCGACAACGATATCTCTCGAACCACTTAATCGACTTAGATTAAATTTTCTGCATTCAACGCAGTTTTTTCAGATCAAAGTATATGAATCCTCAAAATCGAGTTGATAATTCTCGAACGGAGCAATCAATTTTAATTTGTAGTAGTCGAGGTTGTTTTGTAAGCCTAAGAGCTGGTTAGATTTTGGACTCAGTCGGTTTAGTAGTTTAAAATTTATTTGAAAAAAAAATTTTTTTCCTAAACTTTATTTTCGAAAATTCTCAAAATCTACCGAAACGAATCAGTTCGTTACATCACGAAATCTAAATGAGATCAATATCTTTAGAATGCCGTAAATTTGGTTTCGATCGGTTAAGGTATGAGAGGCTTACATACATATACATACGTACATCACACGGATATCATCATAAGAATAGATTCCCATGACCCAAAAACGTCGAAATCTGATAAAAATTCGATTTTCGAAAATCAGGGTAAAATCATGTATATACCGGTATGTGATGGAAATCGACTCCGAAAACGAAGCAATTTTGAAAGGGGTTTTTTAATAATATTTCTTTATTAAAAACAATTTTATAACAAATATTATAAAAATATTTCTTTATTATAAAAGAGTTGTATCACAAAAATTATAAAAATTTGATGAAAAGTGCGTTAAAAGGGACTGTCAAAAGTGCTTCGTTTTCAAAATCGATTTCCATCACATACCTGATAATTTTATGTTATCTAAAGAAGCAAAATAAGTTGTTAGAAGAACAATATAGAAAATTTAATATCTGGCTAAGAGTTCATTTATTGCAATCAGTATTGAAATTTAAACACATGTTCAATACAATTTTAGGAAAATTTGAAACAATACCCATGGATTTAACTCATCAAGTAGAAAATAAACTAAGAACTTACCGAGCATATCTACGAAAACAATCCTATCATGCCTACCACACTGAACGACGAATTGATATGGAAATGAAAAAGGTGGTTCAAAATCTACAACCACCATACCAAAAACCAAAACGAATTTCTAATCTACCACGTTATTATCTTAGGAAACGTGAAAAACCTGTTGGAATTAAAGAAAAAGTAATTTCCGAACGTGCAAAATTCTTTTACCGAGCATTCAACGAAGACGAACTTACAGCAGAAACTGGCGATGTCAAAGATAGCATTATACAAGTGGGTGGTGCACAAGAGCAACTGATACCCTTCTATTTTGATCATTTTCTAAAACTAAACGGCTATACACCGAATTATAACTTTAAAACCCAAACCGAAATCAGAGATGGTTTGGAGATCGATCGTTTGAAGATTAAATCTGTTATACCGGAAATACAAGAGCGCATGGAAAATTGGGAAAATATGAAAAGAAAAATTATGGATGATAATATCGCTCAAAATCCAAAGATGTATGAAAATGTAATGTCGTAGGGCCTGATGCAGAAGTAAGAAATAAACCTTTCTGCAAAATGTTTATAAAAAAAAAAACAGTTTTCCACACACAAGTTTCGTGTTTATGGGTCAAAGCATTAGTTAACTAACCCTTACCCATATATAAGTTTGTATATTTTTTAGACGTTAGTTAGTCAATTACCCAATGCCTGGGTGCCTGATGTCTTTTTCTGTACCTATAAATTAAGTTTTTTAAATATAATTTTTGTGATTATTGCTTTTAAAAATTATTTTAATTAGCTATACACCTTTATTTTTAACCGACTTCAAAAAAGAAGGAGGTTATCAATTCGTGTGTATGTTTTTTTTTTTACTTTTTTATGTTTGTACACGCATAACTCTGTCATTTGTGAACCGATTTTTAAAATTCTTTTTTTTTGTTGGAAAGGGTTTGCCTGCAGTTTGAAAGGGTTTGACAAAAATTGGTCCCAAAATTTATTTGTCGAAAATCGGAGGGGGAAATTCGCTCTCCGCCCCCCCCCCCCCCCCTTTTACCACGTTTGATCGTGGATACTAGTATTAATGAAACGTCAGCTATTTAACCAAATTTTATGAGGAAATAGAATATGATTTATCTTATTCCTTTTATCAATATCGGGTGCCGAAATCTCACTTTATTCTGATTCTATACTCCAATTTTTCCAACAGCGTAGCGGCTGTCGAAATTAGTAGTACTAATCCGTTCTGCTAGTCTGATTAGATATTCTAATATTCCACTCCTAAAAAATAATTTGAATTTGAATTAATTCAATTATTGTGAACTTAAGCTGAATAATAATAACTTCCGACTTATACACATTTTCAGTTCAAATAATAATTACGTACAGATAATAAAGCATTTTACAGATTTGAAGTTATGAATACTTGTTCTTCTAAAAACTTTTATAGACATTGGGTAGTATGAATAAAAAAAGTATTTGCTTTTTACTTAATATTTGTTCTAAAACCAAAAAAATTCTTAATTTTATATTGAATAATATCAGAAATTTTGTGTTTTAAACAAATTTTTAAGTAAAAAGCAAAATTAGATTTAGTATTCAATAGAACACTGAAGATGGCACATAGCCGAAACCGGTCTGTTTACAAACCAAATTTGACGTGGGATGATGGAAAATCGTTCCAAATTCAAAAAGCAAATACTTTTTTTTATTAATACTACCAATTGTGAGGTGTTGAAAGTGATGCGAATAATATTTAAAATCAATAATTCAAAATACACAAAAGTTTAATACGACAAAGAGCTATAAGAAAAAGTGCCTGATGAGCAAAAATATGAAAAAGTGAAAATGTAAAAAAAATCATCAAAAATAATGGCGCAAACTTGCGCAAACTTTTTTTTTTATTTCAAATAAGAGATTTCAAATTTTACTGTGGTATATAACATTATTTGTACAGCCGCTACCTTCACTTTTGAAAACCATCTTTTTGTTTTTTGCAAAAAAAGTGTATAAAAAGATTTTTTTTTAATTCTAAAATGAATTATATCAACATAATCTGGTATGTGATGGAAATCGATTTTGAAAACGAAGCATTTTTGAAAGTCCCTTTTAAAGCATGTTCAATCAAATTTTTATAATTTTTGTGATACAACTCTTTTGTAACAGAAATATTTTTATAATATTTTGGATAAAATTGTTTTTAATAAAGAAATGTTATTAAAAAACATTATCAAAATTGCTTCGTTTTCGGAATCGATTTCCATCACATACCTGAATATTTAAGATAATTATTATTATTATTATTATTTTTTTTTTTTTTGAAAATAGCTTTTGATTGTTTTTCAGCAAAAAAATCAATGTTTAGCTACAAAAAACAAATCATATAAACATCTTGACACTGAAAAAACCATTGAAAATGCATGTAATTTTCTTCACTTTCCTGACTTTAGCAGTGTCCAGAAACTACAAATCTCAACTTGAAAGTCTTTGAAATTCACGGTGTGATGTAGAATTTTGTTGTCTATCGATCTGCGTACTTGGTTTTTAAGTTTTCCGTGCACTGGTGGAGTTCACGAAACATTCGGTAACTGTTTACTTGTTAAATTGGTAAAATTTTCTTATTATTTTATTGCTGTAAAATTAATTTAAAAACTTTTTGACAACAAAATGTATGGGAATCCAAATTGATTATTATGCTAAGGTTCGTAACGTTATATTCAGAAAGAATTGGGCATGATTAATATTCCAAGGAACAATGGAAAAATTAACATCAACTTAATTTTTCAACGTACACAGCAGAATAGAGTAGCGCCAATATCGGAAGCCGCTACACTTCCATCGTCAGTGCTCACGTGTATTTTACTTATCACCACTTGTCAGGTGGCTCTGTTGAATGTGATGTTAATTCTTATATACAACTTTTTTCGTGAAAATTGAATACGAGAATTAAATCACTTTCAAGCTGATATTAACTGCACTTTCCCCGCGCTGCCATCGGTTTATTTTTCTTTATTCCCATTTTTCTGATTTTTGTTCTCCTCAAGACAAACTTTTTTTGATTTGATTTAAGTAGGTACATGTGAAAAGCTCAAGCCAGTAGCTAATTGTTTATTAATATGATTATTTCGAACGTATTTGCTTTGTGAATCCAAATTGATTATTATTCTAAGGTTCGTAACGTTATATTCAGAAAGAATTGGGCATGATTAATATTCCAAGGAAAATGGGAAAAACTTAACATCAACTTAATTTTCCAACGTATACAGGAAATTTTACCAATTAAACGAGTAAACTGCTACCGAATGTTACGTAAACTCCACCACTATTTTATTTTTTTTATTAAACACTATGAAATATTTATTGTTTTAACAGCGAAATAACAACAGAAAATTGTATATTTTTAACTATTTTTTTTTAATATTTGAACAAATTAACTTATCTCCATTAATTTACTCGTTTCAATTTTAACAGAAGCTCTTATGTCCACTTATGGATTTTGCGACTCTAGTCTCTCTTTCGCAACAAAATCTTAAGTCTAATTAGTTCATATTTTTTCATCATATCGTTTTGTAAAACATCTTAAATACAAAACAACGAAAAAACATACTTCTAAACAAAATATTTTTAAAAAGCAGCCTACTTTGTTTTAAAAAGAAGTAAAACTGGGTTGAAAATATTTTCTAAAACTCCAGCCAAATAGATTTAACATTAAATCGTTAATATCTCGAAATACAATTTTTAGACTTAAAGCGTAGTATGCAGTTCTTACTGAAATTCAGGTTTGGAGTTTTGCATTTATTTCTACACGGAAAAATAATCGTGTAGATTTCTATACAGAATTTTGTTTGCATACACACAAATTTATATATTTTTTAATTTACAACACACAACAACTTGCGTGACTTTTGTCATGATAAAAATATATCAGGTATAGACGTAGGGCATGCTGCAATAATAGCTCACTCAAATCTACTAACCCATGCCCGTTGTTGAGAGAAACATTCCAGAGATGTGTCAAAATCTATTGGCTGTGTGACGCGCGCATTCTCAAATTTACTAAAACAGCTGATCTCGTATAGTGGTACCTGATCAATCTACCTTGGACGTAGGGTCACTACGAAATTTCTTCGTAAAAGTTCCATGCAAGGCAGATTCATTACAGGTATCACCATTAAGACAACAAATAAAACGGCAAAAAACACATGCATTTTGTTGGTAGAAACACACCAGAAATATGTCAAAAATATTGTCTGTGTGTCGCACACATTTATTCTTTCAAATTTACTAGCGCATGCACGGTGTTGATAGAAACATTTCGCCTCACTGTCAAAATCAGTTGGCTGTGTGACGCACACATTCTAAAATTTACTAAGTCCATGTCCATACGGGTCCACGTTTGCTTCTGCAACTTTCTAAAATTTTCTTTTGAAGTTGCATTCGTGTCTATATAATGAAATTCTTGTTCCGCAGCTTTTGGTTTTTTTACACAGAATTTGTTGTGTTTAATATTACGAAGAAGAAAACTAAAGAGAGTTGCATGTGCATGAAGTAGTGTACATAGATTATACGTAGATCAAGGTAGATTTATTTATTTCTTTATTTAAATAAATCTACCTTGTACGTAGATAGTCAACTGGGCTCCTGTCAAAAAAAACTGACAACTCTACACCCATGGGTATTTTGTTATCCAACACACTGAGAGACGCAACTCAACACTCATCAGAGAGCGTAATTTTTGCACTTGAAAATGCACTAAAATTTATTTGTTTTGCACACTCAAAAACTATTTTTATATTATTTAATTTTTTATTTGTTTTTTAATCAATTTTATGTTTCTTCTTGCTGTAATTTTAAAATATTTTTTTAGTTTTGTTGACATTTGTGTGTTGAAATTTATCAAAGTTTTCAACCGTTTTTTTCATTCAACAGTATTGCATTTTGTTACTGTTTGGGACAATTTTTTTAGTGCCAAATAGAAGAAATGTTTAGCGAATCAAATTTTTTGAGTTCAAATACATTAAAAATGATTCTAAATTCATATTTTCATTAATTAATGTAAAATTCATTGTATATAACAACTAGAAATTCGTGTTTAAAAAATAGAAATTTTATAAAATACTTTTGTACAACTAAGTATAATTTTGGTGCTGTGGGGAACATTTTATTTTAAACCAATACGAATACAAAATGTTCTACTAACACATTCTTAGACTTAGGTTTTTGACAGCAGACTTAGGTTTTTGAAGTTTTACTTCACTATCTACGTACCCATAGATTATACGTAGATAGTCAACTGAAACTTCAAAAACCTAAGTCTGCTGTCAAAAACCTAAGTCTAAGAATGTGTTAGTAGAACATTTTGTTGTTTAGTTGTACAAAAAGTATTTAACAAATTTTATATTTTTTAAACACGAATTTTTAGTTGTTATATACATACAATTAATTTTGCATTAATTAATGAAAATATGAATCTAGAATCATTTTTAATGCAATTGAGCTCAAAAAATTTTGATTCGGTAAACATTTTTTTTTTGCATTTTTTCTATTTGGCACTAAAAAATTGTCCCAAATAGTATCAAAAATGCAATACTGTTGAATGAAAAAAGAAACGGTTGAAAACTTTAATAAATTTCAACACACAAATGTCAACAAAATTAAACAAATATTTTAAAATTACAACAAGAAGAAACATAAAATTTGTTATATGGCAAATAAAAAAATTTAATAATATAAAATAGTGTTTGTGTGTGCAAAAATAAACTTGAGTGCATTTTCAAGTGCAAAAATTACGCTCTCTGATGAGTTTTGAGTTGCCTCTCTCAGTGTGTTTGGCAAGCTGCTTGCAGAAAAGTAAAAAATTTTTGATATTTTGACTGCCATATTGAATTTGTGACAAAGTGATTGTATAGTCTATTGTAAAATTAGCTCATTTGCAACCAAATTTCCATAGAGTGGAGTTGTCATGGAAAATTACAATTTAAATTAGTGATTAATGTGATAAATCTTTGCTTGTACGAGCTAGTTTTGTGTAGTCTGTGTGCAAATGAAAAAAAGTATGTATTCCAAGCCGCTTGTTCATTTGGCCCTTAAGTCAGCTGATCCTGTATTGGTACCTGTTTAATATACCTTGGTTCCATGCATTATTTTCAGTGTATCATCCGTTGAGTTAGTTCAAGGTGGATTTATACAAGTGATATTATAAGCACAGATGTTCAATTTTTTTCCGCAAATTAGATGCTCGTATGTCAAAATTTGTATACGATGACATAGCGGCTGAGATGTCAAATGTTATTGTAATGTTGTAGTTGTTTTAGAATCAACATCACCTGATAAAATTAATTCACCTTGAGTTAGTTTTTCTCAGCCGCCGCCGATAATTTTTCCGGCTTCGTCTTCAGTGCTTTATTACTTCACAGGAATTTGCATGTAACCTACCAAATTGTAAAATTATTATTTTAAATTAAATATAAAATAACTATGTTATATATACGTAAAACTCAAAACGTGGTCATAAGGTAAGTAGCGCACTAAAAAGTATCAGAGAAAGTATTGTAACATGTCAAACTATTGCAGACATGTATCGGCATGCTTATTGGCCGGTGGAAATCGTAAATATAGTAAAGATAACGACTCTTCAGATGATGAGAAGAATCACAAAAAATCGAAGATTGAAAATGAGAAATCTGGAAAAGCTTCGCCCAGCAAGGAAGCTAATAGTGCCGATGTAGAATCTGCTTCCGCAAAGCTAAATCGTTTGTTGGCCTCCATGCAAACGGCTGATGGTCAAATTAACTTCACCAAACGTACTGATATAGTTGCTAAGCCGGGAGAAGGTCACAAGAAGAAAAAGATGCTACAAAAACAAAATGTCGAGTCAAAAGATATATTTGCTGCTGCCAAAAAAGTTGCTTCGATGTTGGGAGATGAAAAACAACAACAGCAAACTGAATCTGAACTGTTAACAAGATTGTTAGGAGGAAAGCCGTCTAGCGCTAACGTGTCATCGGAAGAACAAAAATTATCTTCCAGTGAAGGCGATATAAGCCTAAGTGAACTAATTGTTGGTATGAAAATTGATCGTCGTCAACAATATAGAGAACCTTTTAACACACGCAGTGAATATGTAAGACACAGCTTGGCAGCCAAAGGAAAACAACAGTATAGAAATCAAGAATCATATAAAGAAAAAAGACCCGTACAGCGAAAACGTGAGGCAGAGCTTTATACGGGCAGTGTAAATCTTAATGGTGGTGAACCTTTAGGCATATTTACCGACCCCTCCATTTTAAAGGACTGTGTTGACTTGTTACCAACTTGGTCATATCTACATGAACAAGCTCTTAATGTTCAGGTTTCTCATCCACCTTCGAACTATTTTGACAAATTAGCTAGATGGACGGAGCAGGGTAAAATTTGGCGTTTTCCTATTGACAATGAACAAGATTGGTTGGACGAAACGGATGTAGATTTTTCGGAACATATATTTTTGGAACAACACTTGGAAGGTTGGTGTCCCAATCATGGTCCTGTACGTCATTTTATGGAGTTGGTTTGCGTAGGTCTGTCAAAAAATCCCTACATCACTGCTAAGGAGAAAAAGGATCATATTATGTGGTATAAAAACTATTTTGAATCAAAAAGGGATATATTAACAGAATTAATGTCGAATAATCCTAAAGGCGAAAAAAATATTAGTGACCAGCAGCAAAATCAAGTTAATGCTTAAGACAAAGAAATGCATTTGCTAAATATCAATTATTTTATAAATAAAAAAAATAAAGTTACGCAATTAATGAAAATTTAAATGGAGACTTAAATAATGCCTAGATCCGTTATGTTTGATTAGAAGAAGCTTATAGGTTCGATTACAGATACCAACCAATATAAAGCTGTGCTGCGCGAGAAACCAGTCTAATAACAAATATGGCTGCCGAATATCTGGCGAAAATTTTTAAAAACTGCTATTTTTAATAACTGAAAATTCATGTCGATTCGACCATTATTTTTTTAAATGCCAGGCGTTTTCCGTTTCAGCTAACGATATATGAAAACCAACATTTTCTATTAAGGCGTCGTTCATATATTACGGAACGCACTTGGTTTTAATGGGTTGATAACAAACACGGATTATAGTGAATTATCGTTTATATACAGTGAACAACTGCTCCGTCCCCAACAGTTTTGAGTATATATTCGAGAATACATAAGTAATTTCGACATTATTTGTGTGGTAAAAAGTTTAAAGTGGTGGTGCTTTAGGACATGTGAAGCTTTGGTGCAAGGCAAATTCAGCATTAATACACTTTGCTTTTGTGTCAAAATTTCTAAAAAAAAGTGTAAGAAACCAAAAAAGAGCCAAGAATCGGAGTAGATATACATACATATATATATATATGTATGTTTTAATCGTTGGAGTAAAAATACTAGAATCTGTACATATAAACTCGTAATAATTCTGAATTCAGTTGGAAAAATGTTAAATTATATATCTTTCTGTCTTAAGTTTCACATACAAAAACCGAATTCACACTACAGGAACAGCGAATTCACAGTGACAGGAAGACATAAAAATACATGTACTATATTTTCATCTTCTACATATGAAATTGAAAATCGTGCAAGAAAATTGAATTTGTAGGTAGGAATACAGAATTGCATAAAAAATAATGGTTTGCACATGAGGTGATACAAAAATTAATTCAAATATAACGTTTTGTTAAATTGAAAGCTGGCAGTACTGCTAGTGTCATCTCAGGTACAACAGTGATGGAATTTGTGGCACAATTGTGATGGCACTGTATTATCTTGTATGGCAGTAATCACCGCTTACACCTGACAACGTTGTCTTGACAATAACAAATTTTCATTTTGGGGTTTTTTTTTTCTTATGATCAAGGTGAATCCATTACCAGGTGGCAATTAACGGCAGATGACGATTTTTTTGCTCTACTCGTATTTCAACCAAGAATTGTCGAAAAACATTGTCGGTGTGTTCTTCTTACTTTATGTGTGTGTTTTTTCTTATTTTGTGTGTTTTCTTGCTTTTCTCTTATGTTTTTGATTTTCTTTGTGTTTTTTTGACATTTCTTGGCGATTTACACAAACAAAAATGCACGTTGTTGTATTGTTGTAATTGTTGCTCTAGTGCTGCCACGTGGTATGAATTCACCTTGGTTATGATAAATCATAATTTGTTTGCTATCGTGAAGATAGATTGTCACTATTCATGCACTATTTCACTTATTTTTTATTAAACTGCTTTCATTTAATTAAAGCATTTATATCTTTATTATTATTTTTTGCTAAAAATTTAAAAAAAATTTTGTCCTTGAAAATAAATTAAAACTTCAGTTTGTTTACGTATTTTACCAAGACAAATTTGTCTGAGCTTGAGCTCTGCCAAAGCTGTCAAGACACTGCAATAACACAAATAAATGTGGTCTATACCTGATAAATTTTTATCTTGATAGCGATTTGACATATATCATGATAAAAATTGAACAGGATACACTCACTGTTAAATGCCGGCAGAGCCGTTGTCAAATATTGATTACTGGGGGTCTCCACGTGCAATATACTTGGAAATAATTACGGTTTCAACTGTCAAATTCTATTCCAACACCATATGTTCACGTGTGGACCGCAGAAACATTTATTTGCAAATAAATTGCAAAATAATTCGGCCTTAATACGTTTAAGACAACATGTGCAAATACAGCGATATTTTATTGCTAGCTATACAAATAAAAAGAAACCAAAGAAAAAAAAAGCGTTTTATTAATTTGCGTATGCTTCGACTTGTATGTTTCTATTATTGTAATTACTGTTTTGAATGCGCCATAATGCAAACAATTCTTTGTATAGTTCAACGATCTATGTCAACTTCAAAAATCGCGACAACAGAGCGTTTGGAACATACACTACACAAGTTCACTGTACAGTTTTTCAAACTTGAGCAAATATCAAAATCGTTTTGATATATACTCACTTCACTGCGTAAATAGCACAACAACCGCTATACACTACACAAACGCACTGTACAGTGCCTGACTTGTGCAGTAAACTTGGTGAGTGATTGGCAGGCATAGCTGTAGGTTACCCTTTACAGCATTTTATGTCGGGTGTAGACATACAGTAAAAGTTTAAAACCCATCACTGGTGTACATTGCGCATTGCAGTGAATAAAAAGAAGCAGAATTTTTTCCAGTGTTGATTTGTCATTACGAGTAGTTGAACGTGTTGGAGAACGAACGGTCGCAATCAAGAAATACGCGAGAAAATTAATTTTATATTTTCTAATTAATTTAATTATATTGTGCGGTAATACGAAGATAAAAAAATTAAAACGCTTTAAGGTTAATTTATATATATTTTTTTTAAATTTGCAAGTGTAATAAAAGTAGTAAAAATAAAACAAAAATTTTCGAACTGTTGTGCACACACCTTTTCATATAACCACATAAAATAAAAGCAAATGAAAATAAAACAGTAAAGTAAATACGATAAAAATATATTTAAAAAATTGTTGTGCAAAGTGTACGTAAATACAATAAAAAAGAAAGATAAGAAGATACAATAAGAAAAGAAGCATTAAAATTATTGAATGAGCTCACACCAGTTTGGCAAAAAATATAATAAAGAACAAAACAAAACAAACAACAAAAAATGCAAAAGCAAAGTATAAAAATATAAACCGGAAAAAAACGACATAAAGAACGAAAACTATTTTAGAAGTATTTTCTTCTTTAATTTTATAATTAATAACAAATGATTTAAAAATATTTAAATAAATTACGTGCTGCCTACAAATTTTTTGTTGAGTGAATTTGCTTTGTTCAATCATAAAATTGAGCCAAAATTTAAAAAAAGAAGTGAGAGGGAGTGGAAAAGTAAATGAGTGTTTTTACTTTAATAAAGTGCATTACTGATAATAAGAAGAAGCTTAAAAATACAACAGCGAATATACGAGTCATCAATTAGTGTTTTTTGTGTTAAATATTTAATTTTCTTTTTTTTATAGTGTTACATATTTTATTTATTCACAAATAAAAAAAGCCGTGCAATATTGGCATTAAAAAAGATTTCGTTGGCACAATAAATTGCTAAATTAAAAAAGTAAGTGAATCAGACAAAATACGTAGGTAACTAACTATATATGTATTTATGTACATCGTGTTATGGATATTCTTTATTTGTAAAGTACCTAGAAGGTATAAAGCTATTTTTAGAGACTATTATAATTGTGTTAAAGCAACTATTAATAAATTACTATTAGGGAAAAGTACCAAAAATTATTAAAATCTCTATAGTCAAATGCAATTTGCTGCTACATACTCTTTTTATTTTCATCTTTTCAATTTTTTACATTTCGCTCAAAGCTGCTACGAATTTGACACGAATGAGGTATTAAAAACGTAATTGAAAAATTCCGTTGTTGTTGTCTACAGAGGCAGAGACGTTAGCAGAGACCGTCTTGTGCTTTTGTGTGCGCTTATGTATATATCTATATGGCTTTGTTGTTTGTGTTTAAATGACGTTTGATTTTTAAATACTGCACTCAAAGGCACGCACAAACAAACCAAACAACAAAAAGTAAATTGTAAATAAACACTCAAAGAATAAAAAGTGCAATTTTGATAACAATGCCCACAAAATAAAATAAAAAATAAGACAATTTAAAGCAAAATTTTTTATTGAAATGTGATCTAAGCTAAACATTTAATTAAAGTTATATTTTAATTGGAATTTTTGTTCAGTAAACTTTGCAATTGTTTGCTAAACGCTATGAAAGATGCATACACATATACATATGTACATCCTATTTATTTCGGTTTAAACTGGCTACATATGTATTAGTTTTATTTAGAGCAATTTCATTAATTTATTTTATTATTACATACATAGGTACATAGTTTTAAAGTGCAACAATTTTCTAAACTAAATTTTCTTATAATGCGACGCGTCTTACGAGGATTTTTTTTATTTTGATGCTGGCAAAAACTTTTAAACTTTTTACGAAAGCAAGATAATACACCATATAGACAGACATATTCATCGATAGCATTGAAAATTAAATATAATTTGTCATCCCTGGCTATCAAAACCGACTGACCTGTTAGATCAACTGCATATAAGTTTGTTGGGATTAACGTAAAGTTAACAGACTATTTAATAATTTTGATTTAAAAAATCCAGAGAATCTAACTATAATAATGGTCTCGGGTCACTCTATTGTGTTGGATCATTATAACGAGCTGCAACATATAGTCCCAAGCGCTAAGGACCGGATGTAAAATAATCAGTGCTGCCACGGCCAAAAAATTTTTGTAACCAAAATTTAAGAACAAATTAACCAAATCCAAAAAAGTCACCAACATTTTTATGAATTTAAAATTTTGTGTTATACCTATAGATAAATTATTAAAATATGTATACATACAATTTTTTTTAATATTAAAACATATCTTTAGCAGACCAAATCTACGATTCCCATTAAGTTTGGTCTGGCCAAAGATATGTTTCAATCCTGTGTGTGAATATAAATATGCCTAGTTAAAAATGTTTTTAAAAAATATTGCATGTGAGATTTTTTAATATGTATAAGTATTTTAAGTACTGAATTTTAGACTTTTTCTACAAATACGATCACTGTGTCCAAACCCTTCTTCCTCAGTGAATCCAACTTGGTGGAAAATAAACGTGAGTGATAGGGCTAATAAAATGCGTTTACAGTTTATTTCAAAAGTATTTGTGAAATATTTTTTAAACTTTTGAAAATATGATTTAGACTAAATTTACATGATGAAATATTTAATGAATTTTGCGGCATGAAGCTTTCTTTATTTAGTAATAGAATTGATAGGGAAACAACTTGGGCTGATAAAGTGGTAGGAAATGAAATTTCAGATGTTTTTCGTCAATTTTCATTACCCCATTGGGTAATTTGCAATAAGCAAATAAAAAAACTTTTATGAAGAAAATTTCATGAAATATTTCGTTGTGTAAATTTAGTATAAGTTTATAAAAAATTTCACATATACTTATGAAATAAACTGTAAACGCAGTTTATTAGCCCTATGCTTCACTTTTTTCCGCCAGGTTTGATTGCCGGAGGAAGATGAGTTTGGGCACAGTGGACATATCCCTTAGAGAATCCATAAGAGAAAATATTAACTAAGTCATATTTTCAAAAGTTCAAAAAAAAAATTTCACAAATATTTTTGACCTTTATTTTCCGCCAGGTTTGATTCCCTGAGGAAGTAGGGTTTGGACATAGAGGGCGTATTTGTAGAAACAGTCTAAAATTAAGTACGAAATACTTAAAATAGGTATAAAAAATTTCGCATGCAATATTTTTTAAAAATATATTTAACTCAGCATATTTCTGTGGTCACAAGCCTTAACTGCCTAAGACGAGTTTGGAAAAAACTAAATTTTTGGTGTGATCGAGTATATTCGTGTCTACATCACCTCGCTGCCATTTTTTAAAGTTCGGGTGCGAGTTTTTGATACTTTAAACAGCTCTCCCGAAAAATTTTGAAAACGACTTAAGCGGTTAAGGCTTGTGACCACAGATTTATCTTATCACACATTAAATTATGAAGTTTTAAATATATATATTGACCCAACAGCAACTTAATTGAAAGAAATTTCATGATATGGTGTTCATCAAACAAATTTTTTTTTACTTTTGGCTTTATAGCTCCTAAGCCATTTATTATGTATGCCAAATTTCAAGCATGTAGCCAGCTTTTTTTGCGAGATATAACACTTGTATTTCTAGATCTCTCATTCGTCGCACTGTGCAGAGGCATGATAAAGTCTAATATTGTTTAAAAATCGTGTAAACTGCAAAGACAACAAAAACAACATTCAAAAAGTCGCTCCTATCCCGAACACTGCCAAAACTCGCAAGATGTTTCAATATATAAAGCAAGCCCTAAGATTGGTTAGAAACCGCCAGAGCCGCATGTTCACGAAAAATTGCTAAATATATTGAAGAAATCACTAATATTACAAAGAATAACAAAATCTCAAAAAAATAAAAAAATGCTAATATCACAGAAATTGCAACGTATAGTAAACGTTTTTGTTCTTTATTTTGATTTTGCCATAAAACCTCATAGTATTATTTGTTAACTCCCATATTCATAAATAAATAAAATGTATTTGAAATCTGTTGTAAGAAAGTTTTGCATGAAAAATTTGAAATAAAATACATTTCAAACACATTTTAAATTCTATGAATATGGGGGTAAAAATTTAGTGAATTAATTTTTTCACAATTTTCTATTATACAAAATCCTCTATCTAATAACCAAGGCTCGGACTTTCATGCAAATAAAACTTTATATTTTTATTTTTTATTTATATGACCTAATTATATATACATAATTAAAAACGAAAAATATGCGCATAAATATGCATTTACCTACGAACAAGGTACCAAAACTAAAAAAATAAAATTTTTTTTTTAGTTTTTTATTATTATAAGAGAAAAAAAGATAAAACAAACATAATTGGGTCTATTATTTATTGCAACCGAACTTTAGTTGCGTTGCCAGTCGGCAACTGAAAATTAATGGTTGCCAGACAGGCACTAAATAGGAAAAGAAATTGACTGCTCTCAGTTGCCAGTTGCCATCAGTGTATCATTTTCAGCAACTGGCAACCCAACTGAGGCTCAGTTGCCATCCATAATCGGTCTCTTAAATTTTTTTTCCAAAAATTGAGAAATATGCATAAAAAAAAAATTGTATTACTCCAAAAATAGATGCATATGCAAAAATGTGCAATTACCACCAAATATGCAACTAAAAATCGATGCCAAACTACTTAAAATTTGACGATTCGCATACATAATTAGTCAATACGTTTTTATCTATCACCAGAAAAAACATGCATTTGCATGAAAGTCCATGCCCTGCTATAACGTATTGAGTATTTTCGAATAACAAAACCCTCTCTCTCTCTCTCATAAAATTGCCAGTAGTGCAAATTTTTAAAAATAAATTACACACAAGATTGAGTCCTGGATTTGAAAATAGAACAAAGATTTTAAAATAACCTAAACAGTTTTTATGATCTCCTGAATAATTGCGATTTTTAATATAGAGGCTTTTGAATATAAACCGTCGATATATAATAACTTTAACTTTATATTAATATCATACAACTTTTCTTCTCTTTTCAGTTTAAATTTATCGTCTACCGCCCAGAGTTTTTAAATAATTTTTTTTATTTATTAAAAAATCATTGGTGATTTTTTTCTTCTCAAAAAGAAATTACATATTTTAAATATAATACGAATTAATGTGCATTCAATGTGAATTTATTTTCAAATACACATATATCCATACATATATCATATATTTAAAATATTTTTCTCTTTAAAATCAATATCAATTTGATTTTGTTGAAATCGCCACCCAACATTATTGACCAACATAAAGCCGCAACGAGTTTTTTGTGTTATAAATTTAATTTTTTAATTTCTTCTGTACAACATTTTATGCTTAAATGGATGCAACATCTATAATCACACAGGTCGCCCGCGATGATGAACAATTGAATGTTTATCCCAATGAAAAAGGTAAGTTTCATATAAATAATGAAAAAATTAAACTACTTTCAATGTTATTAATTGAAAATTTTTTTTAATTATATATATATGTACATATACAAGGTTATAAAAGTTAATTTGTTTTAAAACTACAATTTAATAAACATATTTGGTAGGCAAAAATGACCTTCAATCAATAATGGAACAAGATTTCAAATGTTTTCATTGGATTTTGTTATATGCAATTATCATTTTTTACAGTTTTTGGTACAGCCTACACAAAGAACTTACATAATTCGTATATAAGATCAATTATAAATAATCGAACTTTTTGGAAATCTTTTCAGTATTAAGTAACATTACATATACTAACTAGTAGTTGTACATTAAAGCTGGTCGACCTCCATACAGAAAATAAAAGTTGTGCCGGTAACTTCCTAGAACAAAAGATATGTCAATGACGTTTCTAAAACCGAATTTGTTTTTGCCACGCGCCGAAATACAGCACTTTTTGTTTTTTATATATAGCGCAGCCATTTAAAGTCCGATCTGATTATATCGCATAAAGTTGTTAATGGCGGCTTTATGCAAAAAATATATATCACCACAACACTGCAAATACGAACACCACAGTATTGTGTACACAAACATATGACTTTAATTTCCCAATACTGCGTTCATAGTAATCCAATATCGCCACAACATTGCAAATTCAAAATTATGACTTAACTGTCGAAATATTATATTCACAATAATAATGTAGCACTGCAATACTGTAAAATAAAAAGTGTGCAAATCCAAATTGATTATTAGGCTAAGGTTCGTAACATTATATTCAGAAAGAATTGGGCATGATTAATATTCCAAGGAACAAGGGAAAAATTAACATCAACTTAATTTTTCAACGTACACAGCAGAACAGAGTGTGCCTTTAGTTCACAAATAAGTTTAACGCTCTCTCTCAAATGCTCTCAGAGTAATTATACATATACTTTGTGCTGTTGATATTTTATATGGCTCTGTGGCTTAGCGGTAAAGGCATTTGCTTGTGAACATGTAGTGAACAGTTTCAAATTCATAGTCATTCAAGTCGGACAATATAAATAAAAGCACATTTTAAAATCAATTATAAAACTCAGATATAAAAAAATTGGAATTTTTCTTCTGGTGGATTTTTAATCCGACATCTAATTCTGGGCGCCACTTTTTCCATCTCGGATTAAAAACTTAGTATGTCTAGCTTTTAATATACTCACTTTTATTCCCTCCTAATGTCCGATTTTTCGCACGATATTTAACGTTTTAGATGGGCTTTTTTTGTCACGGGCAAAAAAGTGGACATTAGGAGGGAAGGATCCGAAATGTCATTAGTGGCGCCCATAATTTGATGTCGGATTCAAAAGTCACCTGAAGCGAAATTTAAGCTACTCCTAAGCCATAAACTACGATATGCGATATAATGAGGTAGGACTTTAAATGGCGGCGCCATATATAAAATATTAAAAGTGCTGTATTTTGGGGCGTGGCAAAAAATATATTTTTACAGTTTTAGAAAAGTCATTGATATACCTTTTATTCTAGGGTGTGACTGGTGCAAATTTTTCTGTTTTGTATTGGGATCTACACAGTCTAAAGTAATTTGCGTGACATAAACGTGAGTATATTAAAAGCCAGATATACAAAGCTTTGCAGGGGCTTTCTTGTCATGTTAAAAAATTTAACATTAGGTGGGAGGGATCCGAAATGACATAAGTGGCGCCCAGAATATAATGTCGGATTAAGAAGCTAGCCGAGGGAAAAATTGAGCCACATTCAAGCCATAAAGAGCGACATGCGATATGATGAGATCGGACTTTAAATGGCGGCGCTACATATTAAAAAGTAAAAGTGCCGTATTTTGGGGCGTAATTTTTTGGAAATGTCATTGACATATCTTTCATTCTGGTGGGTGACTGGTGCAACTTTTTTTTCGACCTGACATATTGTACATATAATTTTCCGCTGTTTGTTTTTAAATAAATAATTGACAATTTATTGTGAAAAATTGTACATATGTATGTACATTAAGCCGACTCACCGAAAAAAAATGTTTGTAACCGCTCTCATATTAAAGATCCGTTTTTTTAATGAGATTTCCCAAAACATTTGCGGGGTCTAGCGATGACCGCCCGTGAGCTGGACCGTGTCTAAAAGATGTCTACATTTGTAGTTTTTTTTGCATGTTTTGGTATTTTCTCCAAAACAAGATATGAATAAAATTACATCGCTGAAGGATCTTTTCAAGCTGCATCCAATGGTGCATTAAACTTTATCATTCATCTCATCAGCACGATTTTTAAGCGTTTATATTACAGATGCTACTTACATGAAAATAAATTTTACCTTTTTTTAGTATTATATAATTTGAGGCATTGTTTATTTATTTGTGTTTCTAGTTATTGCAGAAGCTCGCAAGTTTCTAATAATAATTCCTAAAAAAAGTAAAGTTTATTGTCATACAAGTCGCACCTGCAATAAAAACGCTTAAAAAATCGTGTTTTTTATGGAATACTGCGTTGCTGATGGTATGAATGGTAAAGTTTAACGCACCATTGGATGCACCTTGAAAAGATCTTTCAAACGATGTAATTATTTTATATGTTGTCTTGGGAGGAAATACGAAAATATGCAAAAAACTACATAAATAGACCTTTTTTAAACACGGTCCAGCTCACGGGAGGTCAAAGCTAGACCCCTTAAATGTTTTAGGAATCCTCATTAAAAAGACCGGTCTTTAATTTGGGAGGGGGGGTAACAAAAACACATTTTTCCTCTTCATACAAGTCGAGTCGGTTTAATGTAAATACTTTATATATTCTTGAAGTTACTGTACCTTGCCAAGTACGACTTTTTCTCATATTTCTGGAAACGTCGATTGAATATGTACGCATTATGGTATTGCTGCTGATGTGAAAGACATTTATCACTGTTTGTATATTCAGCGAGGTAGGTCGATTCTCGTCAAATTTAACAACGTCTTTGTCAGAGACAACCTCATGAAAGCTTATATTAAACAACCTAACCTGAAGGTAAATGATGTCATCAAAACAGATATTGCTGCAAGGGTTTATATTAACGATAACCTAACACCAGCTTGCTTAAAACTGCAAGCTCTTTGCCGTTCTTTAAAAAAAGAAAACCGAATTTTGTCGTTTAAAATTTTAAACAGAGATGTACCTATGGCTAGAATTAAACTGTTGGATGGGAAATTTAAGGAACTTGATGTAGTACAGTGCTCCGAATTGCGTGCCGACTGATTTTAATGGCCAAAATTACCTTTTATGTTCTTTGCATCTCAATGTCGAATTCTCTAACTAAAGATATTGTATATTCAGCTAACGCTCACAATGATGTACGTATTATATATTTATTATTATTATTATTATAATTATCATTAGTATTATTATTATTATTATTACTATATATCATAAATTTTTGAAATAATATAAATATTGAAATGAATATAAATAATTCTTCTTTGTTAAATCTTGGTCCTATTGTCAATGACAATAGCATGTTAAAAAATAGTTTTTGTAAAAACAATGGCTTAAAACTTGCGCACATTAACATCCAAAGTTTGAATCCGTCTTACAGAAATTCAAAATTTGATGAATTTAAGCATATAATTAGTGATTCGTGTACAGACGTGGTGGCTATTTCTGAGACCTGGCTGAAACCATCTATTGCTGACGGTGCGGTGAATGTTCCGAATTACACTATAGTTCGTAACGATCGTGAGGATAAGAGGGGTGGTGGTGTGGCTTTCTACATAAGGAAAGGAATATCATTTAAGGTTGTGTTAAAAAAATCTGACCCGTCTACTTTTGAATGTCTTTTCATAGAATTAGTTGGAAAAGGGTCGAAAGTATTAGTTGGCGTGGTATATGCTCCACATGGAGTTCTTCGTGGTTTTAATGAGGTATTAGGTGATTGGTGCTGCCGGTATACGCATAGTTATATTCTGGGTGATTTTAACAATAACCTCTTCTGCGAGCAAAAATCTAGTTTTATACGAGAATTGTGCCACTCAAACAGTATGTATCACATACACAATTGTTTGCCCACTCATTATGATGCTCATCACTATTCTACATCGTTGATTGATTACTGTTTGATAAGTGACATGACGTCATTACAACTGTCTGGTCAGTTTATTGTACCATCGCTCTCACATCATGCCTTCATTTTTATTTGTGTTGATGTCCAGCTATTAGAAACCGATGAAGTAGGTGAATATAAGGACTATAGTGACATAAACTTGAACACAATGCAAGCCACTATCTCGAATTTTGATTCTACCAATATTTTTTATACTAATAATGTAGACATACAATTAGACACGTTCTATCAGTTTCTCAATGAGCTTCATGAATCAGTTCCTACTAAAAGAATGCGTAAAAACTGTAATAGAAATTTTTTGAATAATGAGGATGTGAAAAAGGCAATGAAAATAAGGGACCTTTCCTTTAGGGCTTTTAAGGAAAATAAGAGTGACCTGAATTGGAGAATATACTGCAAGTATAGGAACCGGGTTAAGAATATCTTGAGGAAACATAAAACTAGATTTTGGGAGGCTAAGTTTAATGGCATCAATAGCAAAGGTTTCTGGAATATAATAAATGCACAAAGGAAGAATGTAGCAAGCACCTTTGATACTTACGACCCAGATGATTTTAATCGATACTTTATCCCTTCCCAGGCTCCCCCTGAATATATTTTTCCCGACATTAATGAAATTTCTAACACTGGTTTTAATTTCAGATGCATCAATGAAAATGATGTCCGTGTGGTTTTAGGTAAAACAAAGTCTAATGCTATAGGTTTCGACAACATTCCGCTCAAGTTCATAAGAAAAATCTACCCCTATATTGAGAAACCCCTCTTGCATATTTTTAATACCATCATTACTACTTCAGGCTATCCTCAATTATGGAAAACAGCCAGAGTGGTACCTATTGAGAAGCAGAGAAGGTGTAACAATTTGCAAAACTACAGGCCGATAAGTATATTATCTTGCGTGTCAAACATTTTTGAAGCGGTCATAAAGGACCAGATGTTGGATTATTTAAACAGTAATCATCTACTCAGTGATTGTCACTTTGGGTTTAGATCTGGGAAGAGCACTTCTCACTTATTGCTAAGTTTGACTGAGAATATTAGACAAGACTGTAATGATAGAAAGATTTCAACGTTAATATCACTTGACCTTACTAAGGCATTTGATACGGTTAACTACACCGTTTTAGTTAATAAACTGGCTACTGAATTTGGGTTTTCAAAGTGTTCTTGCAAACTTTTGTATTCGTACTTAACGGACCGCAAACAATATGTTGGTAGGGGTTGTTACAAATCCTCGATATTGTCATGCTCCAGCGGTGTTCCACAGGGATCGATCTTGGGTCCGCTACTATTTCTCATTTATATGAACGACCTTGTTAGTTTTATTGGTTCCTCCCACTGTAAGATTTTTCTTTTTGCTGATGACATTAACATTATAATTAAAGGGGATGTTGAATTCATTGATTGTCATATAGTGACGTTAAATTTTATTCTATCATGCGTCTCTGAATGGGCAATTAAAAATAAACTTAATTTCAACCCGCAAAAAACTAAAGCTATGTTCTTTGGTAATCAAGACCATATACCTGATGGAATATCGTTCGATGGATTCTGCGTGCCATTTGTGGATTCCATGAAATGCCTGGGCCTTATGTTGGATGTTAAATTAAGCTTTGAGAACCACATATCCAATATTTCAGCTAGAGTGAACATGGTGTTAAGAACCTTATATAATCTTACTTGTTATTTACCTATAGCTACGAAAATCAAATTGGCTCACTCCTTGTTAATGACCCATATCACTTATTGCTTGGAGGTCTATAGTGGTTGTACGGCTACGAACATGAATCGCGTCAAACTAATATTTAACCGCATTGTTAGATACATTTTTAGCTTAAAAATTTCACAACATGTGTCAGATTATTCAAAAATATTTTTAAAATGCTCTTTTCTGGATTTTGTCAGCATAAGAGTTTTAAGTAGTTTCTACTTGTTTATTAAATCTGACTCATTCTCGTCTTTTTCACAGTTACCTCGTTTTACCAGATCAACTCGCAATCCTCAACTAATTTTGCCTCGAGTCAATAACTCAATTTTCGAAAGGTCGTTCTTGATACGAGTGTGCAGGCTTTATAACCGCCTTCCCCTAGATCTTAGGAGTTTTAAATATTCCCCCTCTACCTACAAGAGGAAATTGTATGGCCACTACGGGTAATACTTATTCATTCATACGTATAACGTTAAAATTCGTTAAAATTTTTGATGTTCTATTCTTTGCATCTAAATTTTAATATTTAATGATAATATACTACTTTCCAGACCGTCAAAAATAAAATGCTACCTTGTGAATTTCAAACTCACTACTTTTTAGGGACATGCCTGAATATGTATGTAAATATATACCTATGTAATTAGATGATATCGCATTAATGTAATTATTAATCATATATGGCCCTATGGGCTCGATTAAGTTAAATAAATGAAATGAAAATGAAATGAAAATGAATTTTAATTTGACTATACATACATATCGTCAGCTTAATATGCAAACCTGCTAACTCCCTTTCAGCACATTTTACAGGAGAGACAAAAAACTTCTTATATTTCATATTTGCAACTTGAGAGTAAATTTAAAGATATAGTTGGTTTATTTTATGTCATTCTTCATCTATGACTACAATCTACAAAAATAAAAATCTCAAAAAACTCACACACTTCAAAACTCAAATTGAAGAAAAACTACATGCTGGTCGACGAGGCGTATCTTTCTCTACCACACGGCATCAAAGTCTCAATTTACTTAAAGAGTGGATTTAGCAGGTTTGTATATTAAGACGAAGATATGTTAATTTAAATATGAACGTATATCAGAGCGGTCGATATCTATGGGCAAAAAAAAAACACCGAATCGTATAGCAGAAACGTAATCTACGAACAATTCTAAGAAAATTTCCCCAATAAACCATAGGTTGGAAATGAATTCCTAGTCCGTGCAAATCGACATTATAACTTCATGGGTTAAAACAAATAAAACCAACAGAGCAGTTCTCCTTAGCCCTTCCGATTTTTCTTAAATTTGTTACGAATGATGCCTCAAACATAGCTAGTATTAGTGCAAAATCTTGACTCAGTTCAATTCTGGTTATCGAAATGTAGCGACTTGAAAATATGAAAATTCAACAAAAATGTACTAAACCGACTTTACAAAATTATGTATGTATGTATATGTATACTAAAGCCTACGTACCTAAATGTTCTTCAAAATTTGTAGGGATTAAAACCCAGATTTTGAAATTTTTGTCACTTTTTTGAAATTTTTGTCATGACTTTCTTTTGCAATATTAGGAGTTCAAATTTTACTGTCCTTCCGACCTATGGCTTTTTGGCAAAAATTTCTTAGAATTGTCCGTACATTACGTTTCTCGCTATACGATTTTTCTAAAAATAAATCGACCCGCCCTAATTATGTATGTATATAGAAAGTAAACAAAATATGTATAAAGAATCATCACTCTGGCAACGATCAGCCTACGTAAAAAGAAATCCCACATATTTCTCACTTGCACAAATACTTATACGCGTACATTCCTATGTTTTAACCCTTTGAAATCCACTTAAATTTTTTATTACATGTATGTAGTCGCTTTGTACGTCATTGAATTGTTTTTTATTTTAAACTCGATTGACTGTATGATTTTTGATGATTCATTTTGCAGACTTTTTTACAAGTTTCCTATTTTTACATACATACATACTTACATTCATACGTATTTATGTACATACATATGTAAATACATGTTGTGTGCAGGGGTGTCGGATGATTTTGACAAAAAATCGGTATATTTTCCAAATAAAATCGGCATTATCGGCACTTCAATTTTATAACGTGCGGTCTCCACGTAGCAATATTTATTGCCGTAAACGTCAAATTTGATTGCTTATAACAGTTGTGTATAACAATTACTACGTGTGGACCGCAGATTGCCATGATTGGCAATCCATTGCGCAATGATTGCTCTGCTGATTGCTCGAGCAATTATTGCCAAGCAATCTGCTGTCACTTTTATTGTTTTAATTATTTATTTTTGCAAAACAGCAAATTCGGGCAAAATATAAAAAAGACATCATCGGCAAATATAATATAAAAATAAATAAATATAAATTTGTCATATTTTTACATTGAAGCTATATATATTAGGCACTATCTGCCCCATGAACGTGTAAAAATTGTGGAAAAAATTGCTATACGTGTTCTCCGCCTCAAGCAAGAGGCAAAAAAATAAAACTGTTCTGCCGACGTTTTTGCTTGTGCTCAGCAATATATATTGGTACGTGAAGACGCAGTGTAAAATCGGCAAAAAATCGGCAAATTCAAAATACCCATTTTAAATACAATAAACCATATTTTTATTAACAAAAAATAGCAAAACAGATCAATGCAGGATTAACTAATGTTTATAACATATTAAATAACATAAAAATCATTGAAAATAAAATAGAAAAAAATTTTCAGTTGAATTGTTGACAAGAAAGCGGAACTCTTTGCCTGAGGAAATTCTAAAAACATTGCCGAAATATCTCAAAGAATTCTGTAGAAACTCTGAAGAATTTTCTGGGGGAATTCAAAAGGAATTTTCGATATGTCTGAACAATGTCGGAAAAATGTCCTGACAAAACATCAGAAAATATCTGACAAAATTCGGAGTTAGAATTTGAAATTTATCAGAAATGTATAAAATCTCACATAGAATCAAAATGTTGTAAGACATCTTTGACTCTTCTTCCGGCATACATTTTTCTGCTGCTAATGGCAGCTCATCAGAAAACATTTACCCATATTTTATAAGTTTAAAAATTCAAACATTTATGCGAAAAAATTAGAACTATCAGAAAAACTAAAATCATACAATGTGCAGAAGTGAATGCTAAAAATCGTAAGAAGTAAATTAGAAAATGTGCAGACTATTCTGTTAAATATCTTAAAGGAAATTAATTGGATAACATTTCAGACAATTTGCAGAAACATCGTGCCAGAAAATTGTGGTAAAGTCTCAGATTTTAACTGACGTTAGACATGTCAGAAAAAATGTTGACTGGGTAACTATAAATAAACCTAACCCTTTTTCTCTTTATTCAAAGCAATGACTAAAGAACAGTTGTCTCTTTAATATAACAGTGTATTTATTCTATTCCAGTGTTGCCCAAAATGAATAAATTATAATAAAACAAACAAAGTTACCTTGTGTTAAGTGTTTATAAAAAATCTGCAGTTTTGGAGCAAAAATCGGCAAATCGGCACTTTGATAATTTTGAGGCAAAAAATCGGCTAAATGCCGATAAATCGGCAAATATGACAGGCCTGGTTGTCAGCGTGACCGTTTTGCGACTAAAGTGGCAATTTGCCACTTTTTCAACTGCCACTTTTAGTGCCCCTTTTTTAAAATTACTTTGAAATGTGTCATAATGCCCACACTTTTAAAAATGAAAACAAATTCAAATATATGTACATGTTTTTGACTATTCACTTTTTACTTCTGCAATCGGTGACAAGTAATAAAAGATGAATTGACGTTATTGCATTTTAAAAAGTGAAATAAAATCAAGAACAATTTGCCAATAGCGTCAACAATGCTTAAAATATGTCCAATCAACATCGTCGATTCATAGAAATATTTGGAAATTAATTAAAATTGTTAAGACATTTTATTTTACTACAAAATATTCTTTGCGTAGTTGGCCTTCGGCCGAGCTTAAGTATTTTTTCTTCTTGGTATATTGAAAAGCGGCCTTAGGCCGGTCTTAACGATTTTCTCCTCTCAGTATACTCAGCGGACACTTTACTAATGTGCTGTTTCCATATGCAAACAAGCGACTTGAGTAAAAAAATTTTTATGGAAATTGCAAAAAAAAATTTGAGTGTCTTTTACATAAATTTTATTCAAACAAGGCTCGTTTGCATTGTTTGTCTAAAATTTATATAAAAAGCAGTCAGTTTTTTGAACGAAAAAACATCAAAATTTATTCATTTTATTTCAAAAGCATTATATGCCCTAGAAATTCATTAAATATTAGAATTTGGTTCAATTATTCCCTTTCAAAAAAGTTGCCCCTTTTTTTGAAAGAATCCCCTTTTTGGTGCCACTTTTTTCCTCAAAATCCCCTTTTTGTGCCACTTTTTAAAATTTTCAACGGTCACCCTGCTGGTTGTGTGTACTAGAGTCGACTCTCAATCTATGGGAGAATTGAAACTCATCTGTTTAATAACCGTAGCACAGTTTTGTGTTAGGTTAGGGTAAAAAAATTTGGCAAAAATATGAGCCCGATTGGTTGAAAATTGCCGTGCCGCATAGAGGGAAAAAAGCCCAATCTAGCGGTGGAAAAAAATATCGAATTTGAAAAAATTTAAACGCAGCATCAAATTTATTTATCACTATGGACCTGATTTGGAAAATATGGCCTTTTAAACACTGAGAAAAAAATTTGGTTGTAACTCTTTATTGATTTTTATATCAAATTTATTGGCGTATTGAAACGCTAATGATGGAAGTTTTTGGACAAAGTAACTTTTTTTTTGATAAAGTGTTATATCAGCTATTTTAAACGGCTTTAATTTATATATTTGCTATTTTAGTTAAGGCTTAGAAGCGTAAGTACAGAATTTTTTTTTTAATTTTCTATATCTTTGTAGAGATACAAAAAAAGTATAACCGCGAGTCCCTGAAAATTTAGTATTATCTTAATTTAGCTATTATAGAGTAATATTGTTCGAAAATTTAGCTGCGGAGACTTGCGTATGCGACTTTTACATCAAGGCCTGCAGCCTTTCCAGGCATACGTTTTATGTGGATCAGACTATTAGTTTGGAAGGTATACGCCTTTCGACGCTTAAAGAGTTTTATCGGTAAAATTGGTCTTACATGACACCCAATTCATACGCTGCTTTAAAAATCATGTATTATTTTTAATTCTCTTTAAAAGTTGCTTCCAAAAACCTTTTGCATTCATACGATGATTTTTAGTTGCATGTCTTTTTTATAAATTACTCTCAAAATTTGCTTTGTTTGCTCTTTTACAACAACAAAAACCTAACACAATCACATAAGAGAGAGAGACAGAGAGAGAGAGACAATGAGAGAAAATACAAATAGAACTAAAGAAAAGTATGAAAAAAAATCACCGAAAACTGAAAATTTAATTTTTTCTCTTCCCTGTTTGCTTCTCTACCCCGTTCGCCATCATACACCAAAAATCATTGCGTGTAACAACATATAGCGCCCACTGTGTTAAAGATAGCTACGTAACTTTTAACACACCTTGTAGCCGACATCCTTCCCTATAATTCATCCATACATTTTGTGTGGATCAGTCTATTCGTTTGGAAGATATAATTTTTCCGCCGCTAGATTGCTCTTTTTTCCAAGTGTGTGCCGTGGGGATTTTTGTATGGAGATGAGGAAAAAATATATTTTTCCAAAAATTTACTGATTTCATCACAAATTTAGTTTTATTTATATAGTAAAACACAAAAGTAATCAAAATAAAGGAAGCAAGAGAAATAAATATATCGTCACCTACAATGTAAACAGGCCTAACTAACAACAAAAATTTGTAACGATTTTTTTTTATAATTTCGTGTTTTCCTTATGAAACATGCTGCAATTAATAAAAAAATCGATATTGGTTTTATGTTAGTCAGAGCATTTTGCGTTCTAAGCAACGATATATGTTATTAATACTACTTAGCTTGTACGAAAATATATCAATTGTATTATTAATATTATTATTCTAAAAGAGCCTTAAATTCGTCGCTTAAATGAAAACAAAAATTTTAAATATAATTCACCTATAAATTTTAGGACGTTAAAAAAGTTAGCAGCAGCTGAAGGGTAGAGACGATATAAAGAACATTATCTGTTTACAAATTTCTGGTTTTCGTTGAAAAAATTTTGATTTTTTTGCACTGTGGTAGGTAGGTAGGTTGTATTTTGCTACAAAAAAATTATTTGAAATTTACATAACTTTTGACATTGTTGATCGATTTTATCAAAATAAGTCTTATTTGAAAGAAGAGTTAGCCTACTTTTTGCTAATGTATAAATGTTTGCAAAGAATTATTTTAAAACATACAAATTTTTTATTTTTTTCATGACTTTTAATTTCGTCCTGCTATTATTATAAATTTTTTGTTTTTAGAGAGCAAATGTATAGTGTTTTCTAATCCTATACTCATTTTTTGTGGTGTATTTTTTCCCCAAAAATCATTCCCACAAAAATGCAAAAGAAAAACAAAAAGAAATAATTTTATTTTATAATCCATTGAATGAGGTGAAAACCATAGGGTACTAGAGCCCAAACAGAAACTTCAAAAACCTAAGTGTGCTGTCAAAAACCTAAGTCTAAGGATATATTAGTAGAACATTTTGTATTAGTATTGGTTTAAAATAAAAATTTCCCCACAGCACTAAAACCGCACTTGGTTGTAACAAAAAGTATTCTAAACTATTTATATTTTTTATACGTGAATTTTTAGAAGTTTATGCAATTATTGTTGTATTAATTAATGAAAATATGAATTTCAAATGCTTTTTAATACATTCGAGCTCAAAAAATATTGATTTGCTAAACATTTTTTTTTGCAATTTTGCTGATTGGTACCAACAATTTTTATCCCAAATAGGAACAAAAATACAATACTGTTCAATGAAAAATAGGGTTGAAAACTTTGATAAATTTCAACACACAAATGTCAAAAAATTAAAAAATTTTTTTAAAATTACAGCAAGAAGAAATATAAAATTTATATTAAAACAAATAAAAAAATTAAATAAAACTAAAAAGTGTTTGAGCGTGGAAAAAAAGTTACGATTTAGTGCATTTTCAATTGGAAAAATAATAGCCTCTCAAGTGTGTTGAAATGCAAAAATGGTGTCCCTCATTTTTGTTGAATTCACAATATCTATATGTGTAAAGAGAGTTGTCATTATTTTATTGACAGTGCGAGAGCTTGCTATCTATGTTTATCAATGGTGAAAACTATAATATGAATCCTCTCTTCTCATATATAGTATATATACGTATTAGTTGCTTTGGTAAATAAAAAAATGTACGTTTCAAATGAGAATCAGCCATAAACATTCGACACTTCTGCTCCTTTTCTGTATTTCGTTTGAAGAACATTTTTAAAGTACTCGTTGTTGGTGCAAATCGAACCCACAGGTAAGAAAAGAGACCTCCCTAATGTGCATATAAGTAAGTTTTTGTATACATATTTTGGCGTCTTTATAATTTTATGAATTAAATACTTTAGTTACTGCTGACCTTTAGTTTTTCTAAAGTCTCTGCTGGATTACACGTTGCCTTTTTTCTTCTCATCTATAAAGAATGTGAAAGTTATTATTTAGACGGTAATTCATTCATTTTATTTTTTACACATTTGCTGTATTTTCTTTTTTGTGGTGGCTTTTTAATAATCATATTAAAAATTTCTTTTCACAACCTAAAAGAAATTTATGGAAAAAATAATAAAAATAAAATAATTATTCATTTTGCATATTAAATAGTTATTTTTTAATGATTGTTAATTAAAATTCTTGTAATAGACACATACAAATGGAAATAAAATACATATAATGTATATGTATGAATTAATTATATTGCAATAAAGTTAATTATAATTGTCTATTATACCACTCAAATTTGTGTTTGTGTTTTGTAGTTATGGTGGCAGCGTCACTAAAGCCGCCAACCAGAGTAAGGTTGGAAGGACCATAAAATAGTTTGCAATCGGTAGTTGCCTTTGTTGTCTATGTTTGGTGGTACGAAAGCAGAGTTTGTGAATTACAATAAAACACCAGTAGTATAGAATAAGTATTTTCTTGGCCTACGGTGTCACAGCGGTGATGGCTATTTTTAGTTAATTTTAACATAAAATATTCAATATCCGGACTTTCGTTTTTCCTGTTAACCAGTCAATTACTGCCGAACACGAAAAAAACGCTATCGGTGATTTAGAGCATATCAGAACTTTCCCACTGGCTAGCCTTCTCCTTTGACTTTTCTTTCGTTACTGGGGGTCTACATTAGCCATGAACTTGGTATGAACATCATGTCGAACATCGCATATGGCTAATGTAGACCCCTCATGTCCCTGTTTCCTCCATGCTCTGACATCGATGCCCGAACATATGTCTGAGCATCAATGTTCGCCATGAGATTCGCCGTAAACAACCATTTTTAATAGAAAGAAAAGAGACAGAACGAAATTGTTAAATATTCCATTTCTATTGCGCTACCATCAAATACATTGATAAGACAGAACATGGACAACGCACGTATTCACCACAACAAAGAAGTTGATGAATTTTTTAGAGTTGCTCTGCCGGCGTCATATTCATGTCATGTTCAATTCGATGGCTCGTGAAGACGTAGGGTTACACTTAACGGCAACACTACTATAGAATGATGCCATATGCTAAGAAACTATTTTAGCTCTTCTTTATTCTTATTGGTTTGGCAAGGACTTAGTTTTTTTCCGTTTGATGAACAAAACAAAATTAACATCTTGATATTTTTTTGTTTTTAATTTTTTAAATTGTTGAAGGTAATTTAAAGTTTGTTGAACTTAAAAAGAATGCTAAAATAAGCGAAGAGCGTGCAAAACGTCTACCGAACACCAGCAAAAATTTTCCCCACATTTTAAAACTGAAAGTCAATGTAGTGAAGTGATTTTTTCAATTCATTTTAATATTACATATTTCGTTTGTTCTCTTTGTTCAAATAAATGCCGTTCTCGATTTTTTTACTGTATGTTTGTCTATAAAATTTAATTAAATTTGTATAAATTTGTCTAGATTAAAGAAGAAAAAAGAATAACAGTGACGGTTTTTATTACCATTAAATTTAATCGAAAAATTAAATTTAAAATATTTTGGAAATTTTTATTAAATGATTGCTTTTGTGAGATGATTTCATATAATTGTCTGAATTATTTTATGCGAAAGTTTGTGAAACCTGGATCGATTTGCTGCTTCTAAACGAGAAAAGAAATTCACCAACAAAAACTTGGCGTATTGGTAAGCAAAAAAGTATATGAGGACCAAGGTGGATTTATACAGGTGATATCATAAGCCCTGCTGTTCTACTTTTTTTTCCGCAAATTAGATGCTCGGATGTCAAAATTTGTATACGTTGACATAGAGGCTGAGATGTCAAATGTTATTGTAATGTTGTAGTTGTTTTAGAATCAACACCACCTGATAAAATTAATTCACCTTGATGAGGACTTATACGATGCTCACATGACGAAATGAAGCACTTGCTTCGGTCTCTCAATTACGATTGCGAATCACACTGTTCACACTACGCATTCTTGCTTCGTTTCAATGGTTCCTTTTATGAACATACATACATAGTACGTTTATACGCACGACTTATTTGCAAACAAAAGCGTAGTGCTGCCAAGTATGTATTTTTATTGTAACTTATGGACTCACGAAAAGAATTGCTGATTAATGCACTATTTGCAAATAAGAAGTTTGAGATGCCACCTTTACACATGTTTGTTAATAAAAAATAATAAATAGATATATATTTTAATAAATATTCAGTGATTTAATAAATGACAATAAAAAAGTATTTGGCAGCATTTTACGTTCTTATTTGCAAATAAGCCCCACGTATAAATGTAGTAACAGACATACATGCGTAGATAGTTAACGCGCTTTTTGTTCACTGTATTATTTGATTTTTAACCGACTTCCAAAAAAAGGAGAAAGGTTATCAATTCGTCATGTATTTTTTTATGTATGTTCCCTCAAAACTCCGCCATTTATGAACCGACTTCGGATGTAGGTCCAGATTGGTCCCGTTGAAAAGTGGGCGGGGTCACGGCCATACAAAGTAAATACGCATTCGTTTTTAACTACTTCTACTCAACCGATTCTTATGAAACTGTACACACACATTAAGCTTCTGTTTAAATACTACATATGTGTGTGAAGATAAATTTCGAAATTTATAACCCTAGACACAAACCACATATATTTACAGAGCTCTGTTAACATGATAACAGAGCGAGCTGTGAAAAATCTAGGGATACTTATTCCAAATAGAATTATGACCACATCTGTTGACCTGGGCGGCTAAAATTTATGAAGATAATGTACTTTAGGGTCTTTTATGGTTGCCTGTACCACGAATTTCTAACAGTGGGATTTTTAATGAAAAATTTGGATTTTACTGAAATTTCAAATTTGGAATTTCAGTAAAGGATGAATTCCAGGAGAACGGATATACCAGCGCGGCTAAAATTTATGGAGATGATGGACTTTATGGTCTTTTAAGATTCCCTGTCCATCATCTCCATAAATTTTAGCCGCCCAGGTATGTCCGTTCTCCTGAAATTCATCCTTGACTGAAATTCCAATTTTGAAAATTGGGCGCGCTGCCACGCCTATTTTGTTGTCGGTATCTTTTTGCAAGAATTATTTACAATTGAATTATTGATTTTTAATATTTTTATACCAACATACACGTCTATTATTTCGTTTCATAGTAGTACATACATATGTATTTTGTTTTGACAACTAGTTCAGGTAAACTAGCGATGGCCTGCGATAAAAATTAGAGAAGATAGCAATTTTTCATGCTTCGCAAGTATATTCAAAATGAAGCATCTTAAAACAAGGTGCTTCGCTCTCAAAATTTTGTATGGCAAAGCACGTTTTATCATGGTTGGGTTGTGAAGCACGAATGGGAGCGCGAAGCACGAATATACTTGCCGGTGTGAACAGAATATTAAATGGTAACTACTTATAATTTGACTTGATAACTACTTATTTTTGTTTGAGAAGTTCTTGTTTGAGGGTGCTGTTGGCTGAATAGTTAGCGCGTTTGACTACAAACCCTGAGGTTTGAGTTCAAGACTGTTTTCAGGCAAGCCAACAACATCATGATTTTTCTGATGTGCATTGGTGTGTTATTGTGCTGATTGTTGTTGGACTGTTAAAGTGATGAAGGCATAGCACTGATCAGTTTGGCAGTACCGGCAGCGATTAATACCAACATATCCTAATGCACTCCACAGCATAAAGAACTAATAAAATGGCTACACAGCTTAAATAAATTAATGCTTCTACTTGACACCGGAGGGGCTGCAACAGTGCTCTAGAAAAAAGCGCAATAGAAGAGTTGTAAATGAATTGAGTTTTATATCTTTCTCCCACTTCACCACCTGTTCTCTCTACACTATCCCTTTCCAAAAGAAGGTAACACATTAATTTATTAACTGGTAGGCATACATTACTTGATTGCGTTACTTCTCTTTAAAAAAAATATGGGGTACGAACCCCTTACAAATGTATGTACATTGTCACAGCAATTAACTACTTATTATTGCAATTACTTGAAGCTAAAAAATAAGTAGTCAAATAAACAAAATAACATTACAATATTCAAAAGTTTTTGCTGGGTTTTGATAAACTTAAATTGTAATAGGTCTATTGAGTAAATTTCTGCTTAGCGCCGCCTTTCCTAAAAAATTGTAGATCGCAAATGTCTTTCGCGTTTTTGGAGAGAAGAGCGTTTTTTCATTGAACAGTGGATGGATAACTTTTTTTAAAGAAATGTTACAAATTGCTTCACAGTAAGCCTTAACAAGCTTCGCATTGTCTCTGGCTGCTCATCGGACTAATTACGATAATTTTGATATTCCTCAAGCTTTAATAAGGCACATTAGTTGAAAATTTCAAACTGAAGCATGCTGCCCAGCTTCATTTTACGAAAACCTTTATATGTATATGTAGGTGGTGAATATCAAAGTAAACCGGGATCCTTGCGACCCCCTACGTGCGTCAATGCGTGCTGGCTAAGTCACTCATTTGGTCGACTTACCAATCAATCATTGAAACGTGTACCATAACGAACTTTAGCTCTAATCTTAAGTGATTGCTGGCAGTCGACTGGGAGTTATCGCGCTTCACTTTCATTCGTGAGACCGTAGTAATCACCTGCAATTACTTAGTCTGAGGAACCCACATTTAAAATATAACGTCATGTTTTTCTCAGTTTAATGCTAGTCAGAGCTGAACTATAACACAACGTATACTGCCGTGTTAGCTTCCTCCAGGCACAGTTTACAAACATTATCTTCCTCGATTTTCATCTCTGTTAGATGATATTTGAAGCTTCAGTATCCTGGAGCTAAGAGTCTTAACACCTCTGCTACGATGCAATACCAGTACCAAGCGCAGATCCAGCTTAAGCTTTTGGAAGTGAACCTTTAACTGAACCATACTGTTTTGAAAAATGTCTTTTAAAAAGTATACAGAAATAAGATATATTTTATCCTTTTTTTTTGGGGAGGGTGGGGAGGGTAACATCCCATTTTCCTCCCCCTTGGATCCGCGCCTGTTCCGCAATTGAAGTGAGAACATTTAAATGCGAGAATATTACTATTATTCTGTGAAGGAGAGGGCGATTAACAAGAAACTTGAAATTTTCCTTGTTAATATAATCACTTTAACTATTATTCCATAAATCATGGAATGACTGCAGAACATGAGTACAGACGGGCTGACCATCTCTCTTTGTTCAGTCAAAAGCAGTTCCTTCTCCGGTTTCCATTTTATTTTAGTTGCTCATTCTTATACATGATCTGCATCAAATCTATTTTGTCGTGGCCCACAACCAGCGAGTGCACCGCATTCGAACCACGAAACAACCACTTCGCTACAGAGTGGCGCCCTCTATCGTCTATAATCAACTGGGGTTAACTCACCGATTAACATCTTCACCCCTTGCGGTACATCGCTGGACTGTTTAGTAAGCATAATTGAAAGTTCATAAACCAACCAGGAGCTTGCTTCTAGTTGCCACCATGCGAAGGTGAAGGTCGCACTATAATACTACAAACTTAAAGTTCATAAGCCTTACAATGATCATCTGCCAGCTGGCAACCATGAACGACCTTTAAATATCTTTGTGCAAAATGTATTACGTGTTAGAATTGTAAGAATTGGGAATTCCTGTGAGCGGTCAAAGATCGTAACTGTACGAAAAAAAACAACTTTCCTTTTAATGCGCAGAGAGTGGCTAATCGACCACATATGGATGAAAACTTAACAAAGAATAGCTTGTCACACTGTGATTTCATGTCAATAACATCAAGAGCTTCCGATTCCTTAAGAATGTTACAATATCACTACTAAGCATATAATTCATATATCGCCTTATATCCTTATGGCACCAACCCACGACAGATTGAGCGACCTACATTTACAACGCACCGTAAGCGCTTCACAGTCTAATGACAGTCAACGCTGGACTTTAACACACCACACTCCTCTATTTTGTGTAGAACCGAATGTTCGGCGTCGGAGTTTGGCAAAAAGATATGCAAATTATATTTGAAGTTGCCATATCCTGCCAATAAAGCAGTCATCTAGTTGAGGATATATTGATTATATCCATAGTACCAGCTTTCTTCACAGAGTCTTTTTGAGCACCACTTGAAGTTGTATACAAGAAGTTGCCACTTTTTTTCAGGTTCCTCTGTAAGAATTTTAGGGACTAGATCCAATCATCCCATTCCCAGTGCAGGTCCTGGTTTTTGTCAATATAACCCTTTGTCCGACTTTATCTGCTTCTTCGTTTTCCTTCGCCATTGTGCGTCAGTCAACTAACCTGAAAAGTTCCAGAGCTCTTGCCCTTAAACATCTTATTACTTTTAGGGTCGTGCCATCGCTCGTCAATATCTCGACCTGATTTGACACTTCCTCTACAGCCATAGAATCCTTACTTTGTATAGCTTTTCATCTCAGAACCTAACGTTGCCGTATGATCGTTATCGCGGGAATCATTCCTAACTGGAGCTGATTTCCTAACTCTATTGCAAGTTACCGTTTCCCATCTTTTCGTGTTTCCTCCAGTTCCGATTGGAGAATAACGTTGTCCGCCCATTGGTCGGAGTCGCCGCAGCTAGATTTTAAATATTTTCGATAGTCTTATGCAGCATAGTCGTAGGCCGAATTTAAACAGAGACTAACTTTTCCGCCCCATTGTAGGGCGTAGTTGTTTGATCCTTATACCCGTTCCATTTTCGTCTCAGGTAATTACGTTCTCATGTGATCCGCGTCGACCAAGAGTTGTATTTTTTCCTTTTGATTACCGTACTCATTTATATCTTGTTTAGTCAGCACTTCTAGCCAATAATAAACTTAGCAGCTGATCGCTTAAGGCTGCACCACGACTTTTAAAGTATCTACCAGGTGACAACATCCGACGAGCTTGGTCTATTATTGAATGAATAAAAATTTAAAATGTTGCTGCCATCTGTGATGGAGCATATTGGAATGAAAATTAGTTTAAGAAAAAGAACGGACCTACGCCATCCTACTGAACTAAAAGCTCGTACCGTGCGTTTCCATGAGAAAGCTTTATATACATAAATCGAAGAAAGTCACTATCGACACCAAACCCACTAATTAGTTAGAGTTAGAAACCTAAAAAAAATCACCCGATATATTTTATTATATTGCTGACCTCAATTAAAATACATATTAATGATAGACTGACCTCAAAATTATTGTTTATATACAGATAAAAAAAAACCTTTTACAAATCTATTCTGCAAAAATATCTTAACAAATATTGTTTATTTTCATTATTTGTTAAGCTAAGTAAAACTTGAATAAATTGCAAATTATTTTATTTTGCAATTGATCTCCCATCTAGATTGCAAACAGTACACACAGATTACAATACTGCCTGAAGAAGAGGGAAGAAGAGAGATATAGAGAAAACAAAAATGTTTGTTTATTTAGGCCTTAATTTTGTTTTGCTGTCAATAACAAACAAAACGTAATAAAAAAGCGGTGATGCCAACTACATTTAAACAAGGCACTTACCTCTAAATGTATTTTAGAGTTTTTGATTGGGACTAGAAAAGAATTCTGATTGATGATAATTACTCTTGAGCAGACCTGGCCTTAAATTTTATAATGTTTTTGAATATTTATTTTACAGTGGTGCTTATAAAGTTTTCAACCAACAAAAATAAGGGCCCCTGTGGCTGGGTGGTAGCGATGCTAGCCTGTCAGTCCAGAGGTTGTGAGTTCGATTCCCACCGTAGACCCTGGGTGTTTTTCCGCAAACAAGCTAATCGCTTCGCGGTTTGTGTTTGTTAAAAAAAACTAATAAATTGCTGCAAAAAATCGCTAATTTGACATCACTTTTCAGTAACTAAAATAGAATTAAATCTTAGATAAAAACTGTTTAACAAATATATTGCTGAATATATTTTGAGACTTATTAAAACGCAATTGTTTATTTTTGTTCAGCTTGAAAAGATGCTGTGAAAAATGATACAATATACATCTAACACACACAGAAAACCAGTTTAACAACTTTTTAAAATTGTATTTGATTTTAGTTTTAGTTTTTTTTTGTAAAGTACATTTTTTAAGAGTTGAATTTTTTTGCATTTCATTCTCTGTATTTGCTCATTTAATGATTGAAATGATGTAAACTAAAACCTACACAGATTTCAGTCCATTCTTTCGAGTTTCTTGTTGATTTTATTTCCGTCTTTATTTTTCTAATCGTGTTTTATTTGAATTGCTCTCGTTTTCTTTGCAGCTTGCTTTTGTTAACAACTTGTTTCATTTTGTTTAGTTGGTATCTGGTAATTGCATACGTTAGCAAAAAATAAGTTACTTAAAATTTTGATTGTTTGACCTTAACTGACAAGTGTTAATAAAAGTATTAGACACTAGTTTGTCAATGGAATTTCCACTATTTGTTGTTGCTAAAAAATATGTTAAATATAACTAAAACTAAATTGGTTTTTAATCCATAGTGACTATTATTAGATTTAAACTCGTAACACTTTTAGCCAGAATTGGACATGAAACAATATTGCAAGTATCAAGGGCATAACTAACGCTTTTATTAATTCCACAATCTAATAGGAAGAGCATAGCAACGTTAGTTTCGTTCGGAAGCCGGAACACTCCTTCGTCTGTGTGTGGCTCGGTTATTTATAGAAGTCATGATTGAAAATAGAATACGAGAACTATTAACTACTCTAACGCGAATTCAACTCCATCATGAAATTCAAATTTAGCATCACTAAATCAGCCTTAAATTAACACATTGCTACTCATTGGCCTTGCATATGGGCCATTATTTTTGAAGCGGACAGCCCAACTTTTTTTTGCGAAATTTCTTGATATTTGCCTTAACTATAGTTCTAGTAGGTATAAATATGTAAACATTTTGTTTTGTATGATGTTTATTTGTCGAGTTATTGATGAAACAGGACAAGTCTGCAACTTCAGGCTAGACGAGTTTTTCCATACAAATTGACAGTAATCATACGCCGTAAAAAGCAGTCATGAGATAGAATCCATTTTATTTTGAGAACGTTTTTTCTCATGCTCTCAGTTTTAGCCACTCATTTATGTTTTAATAAAATTTCATAAATTTTTCATACGAAATATAAGAACAAAACAAAATAAACAATAAGCAGCCGTGTCACAGATTCTGTTCGGATTGGTTTTGATTCCGTAGTTGTCATTCCGAAGAAGTACATTTTTGGTGCTTTAGATTCTGTTTATTTTGTATTTCGTTTTTACAATGAATAAAGTTTTTATACCTTGAGGCGTTTGTTTACTCTTGTTTTAGGTGCAAAGCTCACATTGAGCTTTTTACAAACATGGAAAGCTCATGATCAAATATTTATTTGACGCTCCTAAAAGTATGCACTTTTTTTTAGTATTTACTGCAAATGAAGTCAGTAGAAAAGTGTTTTTCAATTCCACTTTGAAATTTAAAAGTGGTTTTATTACGATGAAAATTTTCGTTTTCTGAAGAAGCAACTTACGGAATTGAAACCACTTCCGATCGGAATGGCATTCTGTGACATGGCTGAATATGAGAGAATTTTGAAGCTACTGTCTGTCGTTGATTTAGTTTTGGACCTGTTTATTTTTGCAGCGTTTTTGCCTGAAGCTGCAGACTTGTTCTGTTTCATCATTTATGGCGTGCGAAAGGGTTGCCGTTCTTGAATGTTTTTTTATATTGTTTCGAACTAGAAAAAAAAAATATAACAAAAAAATTTAAATAAGTGATCCTTATAGGAAATCGCCTGATCTCTTGAAAAAAATATTTAATTAAAAAAAACTTTTTTCATGTTTAAAACCGGAAATGACCAATTGACATAACATTTTTTCTAACTTCGACACGTTTTATTTATTTTTCATTTTTACCAAATTAACCTAGTGTAAAAGTTTGATAATGGGATCTTTATAAGTTTAAAAGTTATGCAAATTTCTTTACATGCCCCCAACCTTTACTCATTGTTATAGAGAATCAGTAGAAGATGTCGTGTAAATCTTACGCTTAAGGTATTAGGTGTGTTCAGTACTTTTGTGTAAAGCTCTAAAGATTTTAACCCTCTAGCGCTTTGTTGTATGGGTCTTTTTTGACCCTTTCTTAAATAGAAGCAATAAACTTCCCTTCGACGGCGAGATAGAGGGATAAAATATCCTACAAAAAACTCCTCATAAAATTTTATTAGAAGTCTTTGAAGACAATAAATTTCTAAACTCAACTGGAACGCCGGCTATCAGTAAAAACTTAAAAAGTGCCTGAGGTTTAATTTCGTACTTATTCACAGTTAGTTTTTAATGATTTATGGCGTTCCACTTCAGTTTAGAAATTTATTGCCTTCAAAGACTTATAATAAAATTTTATGAGAAAATTTTTTTGTAGGATATTTTAGCCCGCTATCTCGCCGTCGAAGGGGAGTTTTTTGCCAATTTTTTGTAGCGAGAGCAAACTTATATATGTTGTTCTCATAAATATCAAAATTTGCTATTAACGACCCCAGATCATCTGCTATTCAGTTACCTGTGTTACTTACATATATATGAACCCATACAAATGCGTCCCTGGACGAGTCTAGAATTCGTATACGCAAGGACCTTATTACGGCTCTAGTATTCTTATCGAACATTGTAATTATTCTTAAGAATATATTGGCACTTAGATTTCCGATTTTCTTGGGAAGAAGGTCCTTGATGTGTGGCGTTCCACAAAAGTGAAAGGATATTCACAATAGTGGACCTTCCGAAAAATGGGGAAGCTAAATTCTCTTGAGAAGGTCCTCGAAGTGCTGCGTTACAACAAAGCGGAAGGTTTCTCTCTCAATAGCCTATCTTCCCAAAAAAAGTAGTTTAATTATTTTGAGAAGAGTTTCTCGATCTGCTGTGTTTCACGAACGCGCTAGGATCCTCTCTAAATACCGGATCTTCTGAAATAGAGAATTTAAATTTTCTAGGGAAATAGGCCGTCGATGTGTGTTGCATTCCACGAAAGCGGAAGGTTGCGACATGGAGAAGGTGAGCTCCCTTAAGAAAAGGTGCTCGACATGATGCACTTCACGAAAGCAAAGTTTCATCTGTCAATAGTGGACCTTTCGCAATGACGGTTCCTATGTCAATAGTGGACCTTCCGCAATGAAGGAGCTGAATTATGTACATAAGATAGGATAGGTTCTGATCAATCTCAATTATGCTTGCATGGACCCAAGATATCTTTTTATACTGTCCGTGCAGGCATCATTCCGCAATGAAGAATTTGAAAGTTTGAGTGGGAAAACTCCTTGGTCGCATAGGTAATCGCAAATCTCTTTGATGCCTGCAATGGCCCCAAAATCTTTTGGTACCATCCGTGTAGGCATTACAGCGTTTCATAAAAGTGGAAGATTCCTCTAAGTGTTCGATGTGGTATAGTTAATGTGGTCGGGTAGGTTAGGTTTGGGTGTACAGGCTGCTTCCGCACACTTGGGTCCATGGTTGGTCCCTTTGCGACCTGTAAATAGAGGAAAAGAGGGAGGAAAAGAAGAGATGAAATGAAAGGCGTGAAAGTGAAGAGTAGAAAGGGAGAAAGAAAAAGAGAAAGAAGAGGAGGTATGGCAATCACTCGCCACAAGGCGATGGTTCAGGGCTGGAACCATCCACTGCGCCTTATGAAAAGCTAAGTTTATTAGGTTTCTTCGTTGCCAGCTCAGATAGATTGACGAAAGACTGCTGACCGAGTTGTGTCAGCCGCTGGTTCTCCTGCGAAGGTCCCTCCTCCTCCTCAACCCGACAGCTGCTGCAGAAGTCGTGTGACGTTAGCCCCATTAGCTTGGCATGGTTGCCGAATTTGCAGTGACCTGTGATCGTTGCGACGATGTCTTTCAGGTGTGATTTCTGAATTCTTAATAGATTTCTAGTGCGGTCTGAGTCCATCTGGTTCATTGAACCATCTGGTCTGCGCCAGCGTATGGAAAGTTTTCGATTTCCTGCTTGCAGGCGTGTAGCAGAATACCGCAGAAGACATCAACGTCTGGCTCTGGTACTGTCGTCCGCTTTTTAGCTAGTTCATCAGCCATGCAGTTGCTTGCGCTGGTCCCGTGTCCATGCACCCATATAAGGGTAATATTTGAATGTCTCGCCATCCCGTTCAGCGATGTCCGGCATTCCTGGATCAGGTTAGATATTGTGTATACACATGAGGTCGGATAGGTCATCACAAATACCAATGATGCTTTCATGGCTCCAAGATCTCTTTTAGTACCATCCGTGCAATCATGAGAGCGTTCCACGAAGCTTCATCTCTCAATAGCGGATGTCCCGAAATAGTGAAAATGATATAGCAAATGTCCTCGGAAAAGTTTTAACAAATCTCATTGACGCTTGCACGGTATGCCAAGATTTATGATGTCACGCATAAGTTGCAACCCAACTGCTTCTGGTTGGTGGTGGAGCTACATTTATCCAGTTCAGTAAAGCAAAAAGAGAGTAGGCGGGAAGGTCAAGGCGAACGCAATCAGGATTTTCATACTGAAATTAGTTAAAACTGTATGACAGATTTAAATGGAACAAATTATAATTGCGCTATATTCCACATTGAAACAAGCGGAATGAAATATAATATAATATAATTTGTTAATTTTGCAAAATTATTTGATATTTTTATTTCGTTTTCTTTTGTTTGGTTTCTTTCAAACTTGTTTCTTATCATTCTTCTTCACAAGTCTATTGTATTTAAAAAAAACCTGAAATTCACTTGTTACCTTTTTTAAAATTATATAAATACGCACATACATATACATATGACTATACATATGTATAGTACATATACATATCATGTTTCTAGGTTTTCACATATTTTTAGTATAAAAATCTAGATATGTTTTATGTGTGTGCAAAAGTAAACACATTATGCAAAGGTGAGCGTTAAAATGATACGGTTGCTTCCATATGTTTTATTGCGGTTATTAGTATTAATTAGCTTCTGCGGTATTCCGTCCCTGTCGGAAAGTCACTGGTAGACTACAAAAATAATTAACTTATAGTTAACTTTTCTTAAACTAACTAAAAGCTAACTACAATGTAATCCAGAAAGGACCCAAACTCAATTCTTAAGTTGAGTACATAATCGGATTTCGTGAGAGCCAATAACTTTACTCTCAGCTACTTTGAAAATTAGCTGGGTTGTCAGCGCGTTGACTATAAAACGTGTGATACATAGTTCGAGCCCCAGCAACATCTTTTTGCAAATGTACTAACTACCAGGTAACCTATATAAAGACAACTTTAAGTTAGTTGAAAAGTAGTGCAGAGTGGGATAATTGACTACCGTCTAGGACATTGCAATGCTAGAATAGTTAGTTGTTTCCATAGGAAAGCAATCCAAGTATCAGTCGCCACTAGTTGCGAAATAGTTGGCTTAAAGTTAATTTAAAGTTAATTTAGTTTCCGACAGGGCAATTTTACCGATTTTTAATCCATTTTTGCAAGTTATGACCAACTTTTACACAGTTTAAGCTGTGTACATTCAGCTTTTTCTAAGGTTTTGCCATTCGTTATGGCTTTAACGATTTGTAATCAAAATTAGAATTTTGTCCGCATGTCCTTTGGCAACGTATTATTCACTTTTTTACAGCTTTTGCAAACGTTTGATTGCATTTGTAAGGCTCTCGATTTATGCTTGTTTGGCATTTCACATTTCTGCAAGCTTCTCCCGACTTTCTCTCTCACGTTTGCTCTTATTTCGTCTTTTATCTTCAATCATTTCGCTTCTTCCTCAGCCAATGCTTTCACTTTTTCCTAGCATTCCGCTTTTTTCCTTGTTTTGTAATTTTATTTGATCTACCTTCAACTTTTCTCTCCTCCATTTGCAACTCTCTCTTTTTTCACAGCCGTTAATGCTCATATAGATTTAAGTAATTTAAAAGTATGTATTTACATAAATAAATCTTTTACGTAAAATTTTTTCTTTTCCCAAATTTTACACTTACGATGTTGCACGTGACCCACTTTATATGAGTACCAAGATCATAAATCTGCTTCCTTTAGCAAGGCTACTTGTATTTTAATTGTATAAAATCGGGCATGTTCTGAAAATCACGGTGATTTCAAAACTAAACGGTTAATACCTGATATGTTAGCGGGTTTTTATTGTATTTGCAGTTTTTGTCATGTACAATATAATATTTTATTCGAACTTCCAATTTAGGCTTTATACATTTTTTGATTTATAGCGTAATTTACAGAACAGGCCCGAATATTTCTGTTTGTACTCAATTTTTTATGAGCTTTCTGCATGAACTTTCGACGCTGTGATAACAAATGTTGCTTTTCAATATCGCACGTGACATTGAAATATGCGATTTTGCAAAGCAAACACTTACAGTTATTCACAATCATATAGTTTTTATGCATTCTTTTTTGACTATTTGCATACTTAGAAAGATTTCAGAGAGCAAAGCTCCATGAATAATGCCTCTCTTTAAGAACGCTTAGCAAAAAGCTGCGCTTTTGTGACGTTGCAGTCGAATAATAAATGTAAATTTTTTTTACACTAGTTAATTTTGATTGTTTCCTTATGGAAAATATGATAAAAAGAACTTGTAATTTTTTGGTCTCAGTGGACCTTTTGGTGGAATTGCCCACATACAAACATACATAGTTGAAATAATATGGGCGCGTCACTGCCCAATTTTGTAATCATTAAATTGTTTTATCAGCTGAAATAAATGTAAGTGCAAAGTTTCATAAAAATCGGTTTGGTAAAAGTAGCAGAAAATTGATATTTAGTCACTGTCATTAAATTTTATTGTCAGATGAACTCAATGGGTGTACAAAGTTTCATAAGAATCGTTTTGGTAAAAGTAGCTGAAAAAAGTACATAGTTACCGCCCACATACATATAAAAATAGATTTCAACGAGAAGTTGATGAATGGCAAACTTCAAGTTCATCGGGCGTCTTGAGATTGGAGAAAATTACGTTCAAAGTTCTGACCACAATCTTAGTTAGAAGTGAATCTAATAAAAGCGTGTTAAATTTAGCACAAAAAGAGCTAAATTGAGATCAATGTTATAACCAAAACTGCCATGAACAGGGCTCGGACTGTCATGCAACAAAAAATTCATTTTAAGCGCTTAACAAATGCAGCTAAAAATTTAAAATATGCGCAAAAATATGCATTTACCTACGAACGAAGTACCAAAACTAAAATAATATGAAAATAGTTTTTTTTACATTATTATTATTATTAGAGAAAAAAAATGCAAAACAACCATAATTAGGTCTATTATTTAATGCAACCGAGTTGAGTTGCCAGTCGGCAACTGAAAATTAATGGTTGCCAGAAAGGCACTAAATAGCAACTGAAATTGGCAGCTCTCAGTTGCCATCAGTAGTATCATTTTCAGCAACTAACAACCCAACTGAGGCTCGGTTGCCATGCATAATCGGCCTATTTATATTTATATATTTTCAAAAATTGAGAAATATCCATTTAAAAATGTTTAACTCCAAAAATATGCATTTATTGCCAAAATATGCAAAAATATGCACTTAGACAGTACGTCTTTATATATCACCACAAAATACATGCATTTGCATGAAAGTCTGAGCCCTAGTCATGAATAATTAAAGTGACCGTATCATTTTGTTGCGCACATCAGATATTTGAAATCTGAAATGTTGATATTTTTGTGTTTCGCTTCTTCTCACTTATGAGGCAAACGATTTTTTTTTGTTTAAAAGTCTCGATAATATTTTTTCGCTATTCTTAAACATTTCAAGGTCTAAATTTGTGTGAATTTGGTTATAATTTTAATTTTTTATCATCTATAGCCATTTTTTGTGTGTGGCATTTTTGTTTATTTTGTAGTCCATTTGTCTGTCTATCTGTTTAACATTAAAATTTAAATAATATGCGGGATGATTTTTTAAACTGATTTTTTAATTTTTATTTACGATTAATGTTCCAAAAAGACACAAAAAATATCAGATATAATTTTTAATAAATATATTTTTATTATTATTATTTTGAATATAAATTAATTATTGTTCTACAAAAACTATATTTGTTTCATAGTTGAATGTGTAGTAATGTGTTTCTTCATCATGTTTGCTAGAAATAGTTTCATTCAGTGCCATGGAAAGCTGCACGGAAATAATTTTATTAAAATTTTAGAAATATATCGAGTGCCAAATTTTAATTTATTTCATTTAAATATTTTCTCTGTTGCGAATTTAACCTGAAAATAGAAATCACAAATTATTTGTGACAGTTTAAAATACATTCCTCATTTACCATTTATTTATTTTAATTTTTTTCAATTGATTACACTGGTCTGCATGGAAAATCGTCTTTAAATAAAAATATATGGAAAAAAAATATATTTTGTTCTATCGGACTCAGATTTTTTATGGTCATCACTAGGGTTTGGAATTTCCCGGACTTTTGCACTTCCCGGGAAAAGGGAATGCAAAAAATTGCGTTCCCGGGAAAAGTTGATTTCCTAAATTAAGCAGATTTATAAAATGAAAATTGGCGTAATTTTCATTGTTTTATTAATGTAAATATAATTTTGAAATAAAAATTAATATAATAATGTGTGTGAAGATAAATTTAACTAGCGGAGACAAAACCCTAAATTTTTAGCGGAGTCATTTTCGTAGTTAACAGAGCACTATTAAACACTTAACAGCCGATTTTTTTTGGGAAGGATTTCGTCATAGTGGGAAAATGGGGACTAGTACATATATCCCACTATATACAAATTGTGGTCCAGTGTCCTCTTTAACGAGCTCAGAATTCTGAAATAGAATTCTGAAATAGTTTCAGAACTCAAATAATATGAATTTTAAAAACTTGATTTTAGAAAATTTACTCTAGAGGATTAGTGGTCATAGCGGGAAATTTTCTAAAATAAATTTTTTAAAATCCATATTATTTGAGTTCTGAAACTATCTCAGAATTCTGACACTTTCTGCTCGTTAAAGAGGTCCCTGGACCACAATTTGTGTATAGTGGGATATATGTGCTGGTCCCAATTTGCCGCTATTTCCCGGGAATATTAGCTAGCCATTTCGCGGGAACTCCCGCCAGCGATTTCCCGAATCCCAAACCCTAGTCATGACTAATATTGCCACTAGGTACTTCATTATATTTCACCCTAACTTGGGAACAAATTGTCAGATTTAACTAAATAAGACACCAAAAGATGCGGAATAAAACTACCCTTAAATGGATAACATAAAGGAAATTCCATTCCGCATCTTTAACTTTATTATATTTCCAACTGCTTCGGAGTTATTCGGAAATTAACGACGAAAAATTAGTATTTGCATGCAAAATTAAACTTTTTTTAGTTTTCAAAGACCCAAAAAAAAATTGAAAGGGTTAAACTTTAAGATTTTAATCATTTATCAGAAAACGAGGTATATTATGAATAAAATCGGTAGACAAATGTCGATTTTATTTATAATTAAGGGAGGGAACCCAATAAAAATCACGATTTCCATACAACAGAAAAATTTTAATTTGTGTGTGTGTGTGTGTATGTATGTTTGTTGCATGAAAATTGCACTTTTTTCCAATTAAGTTTCCTCACTTAATTGCGAATAAAATCCACATTTGTCCATCGATTTTAATGACTTATGGCTTATTTTATTCATAATATATTTAGCTTTCTGATAAAAGATTAAAATGTGAAATTTTTAACCTCTTCATTTTTCATGGGTTTTTGAAAACGAAAAACTTTAATTTCGCATGAAAAAAAACTAATTTTTCGCGGATAATTTCTGAATAACTCCGAAACAGTTGGAAATATAAAAAAAAAATTATATACATAAATAAGTGACGTAGCGATAATTCTATTTTGCATATTTTAGTGGCAATATTAGTCATGCCCATAAAAAACTGAAAACGGATCTGAATTTAGCGCATTAAACTTTCTATGTTCCACATATTTTTATTTAAAGGCTAGAAAATTTTTATTTTTTTTTTTTGCAGACCAGTGTTATTTCTTTGTTAACATTAACATGGCGAACAAGTGTGAATTGAAATTTATTGGAAAAACATTTGTCTACAATTAACACGTGTATGTAAGAATATATGTACACTTTGGCGTACTAAGAAACAAGTACAGCGCACTTTACAATACCAATCAAGCACATCATGTCCCTCCCCACCTCCTCACTCATGCATAAAAAAAAGAATGTGCGCCTTAAAAGTATTCAATCAAAGTTTTATGTTTACACCACCTCAAATCCAAACTGTCTCTTTTAAAGAAACTTCTTTTGTTAAATTTAGAATTTTTATTTTTTCATTTGTGCATAATTAATTATTTTTGCGGTTACATATTTACATATCGTAAGTGTGTCAATGTCAGGGTTTTGGATTTCTGTTTGCTTCCCGGAAAATTTTAAAATAAAAAAAATCTCATTCCAAGAAAAAATAATCAGGCCTGTTCTATATTGGATGCGGAATGAAAATGTTCGATATTGTTAAGGCATAAATAGGACATTTCTAAACGGTTAGTACCATCGAAATAAAATCGAATAAGCAACAAAATAAATAAAATAAAATAAGTAAAGTGCGACTTTAGCTCGCACACGAAAGGTTCCATACGAATACACATATATCCCTTTTCGTTTTTGCCCTTATTTCATTTTGGCAATTTTTTTCATATTGCTTTTTCGTTTAATTTTAGTTTTTTTTTAAGTTTTTTGTTGATTTAGCGCTTTTTTTTGTTTTTGTCGCTTTTTTCATTTTGGTGTTTTTTTTTACAATTGTTCGTTTTTACATTTTTTGTTTGTTTTTTGATGAGTTTTTAGTTTTGGTGACTTTTTCGTTTTGGTGTATCTTTTTGTTATAACGTTTTTCACTTTTTGACGATATATTTAGTTTTACCGATTTATTTTAGTTGTGGCGCTTTTTGTCAGTTTTGGCGCTTTTTTCGGTTTTTGGTGATTTTTTTAATTTTGGAGACTTTTTTTTGTTTTGACACTTTTTCGTTGTGGCGATTTTTTCGCGTTTTGACGATTTTTTTTAGTTTTGGCCCTTTTTTTGGTTTCTTTTGGCGCTCTTTTCCTTTTTAATGACTTTTTTCCATTTTTGGTAAGTTTTTAAATTTTTTGAAGCTATTTTTAGTTTTAGCAATTTTTTAAGTTTTAGCGCTTTTTTCGTTTTGACGACTTTTTCGTTTTTTGCGTTTTTAGTGTTTTGGCGATCTTTTAAGTTTTGGTGATTTTTTGCGTTTAGACGATTTTTTTTGTAATTTTGGTGTTTTTTTTTCTTTAACCGCTTTTTTAATTTTGGCGATTTTTCGTTTCGAAATTTTTTTAATTTAGGAATTTTTTAGTTTTAGCGTTTTTGAAAATTTCAAGAGTTACGGTTTCCAAGATACAGCTATTGTCTTAATTGCATAGTAAAATTACATTAACCGATAGAACACTCTTTAATTTTTATTGTTTTACATATCGGTGTTAATTGGTGTAGTCTATTCTACAGACTACACCTATTAACACTAACTTTGAAAATTTAAAGTGTCTATATATATTTGTCTGTATATTACATTAGTATTTTAATATTTTTCGTTGCTCGCTTTAGAACACCCTTTAATTTTTAACTGTTATATATTTGTTGTTGTAGCGGGAAAGGTTTTACATATTCTGTGAAAGTTTCAGGTTCCCGAGAAAACAGCCTCTGACAGACAGACAGACGGACAGCGTAGCGAAAACAATAGGAGTCCTTTACACTTTTTGTGTACGGAACCCCAAAAATGGCAAGCAGAAAAAATTTCATATTGCCGAAGTGGCCAACTTTGAGACTTCATAGCTTCGCTCCTGAGCAATTTAGAGAGCTGATACTTAAAATATAAATGGGAATACCCCTCTGCTATGTCCATGTGAAATTTTATTCCTATGTTCCAAATATTTTTTTATTCTGCCCTACTGTGCATCGATGATTGTAAAAATATTCAGAGTAGCTCTTTAGGATCTCAAAACATCAAAATTAATGCAAACTCTTACATTCGAAAATCGTATAGATTTTCAAGTTTTGAAAATATTTTCAAAGGCTTTGTACTTGTTTGCAGAAATATGCAGAGTCTTTAGCAGGAATTGAAAGCAACAGCCGACCAATTAGTGGACTCTAAAGCTTTTAATAGCAAAATTTTCAATTTAAAGTAATTTCCAGCTTGAAAAATATGGCATCACACTCAGTTACTTTGAAACAAAAAGCATAAAAAAATAATGCCAAGTAAAACATAAAAAACGTCTAAGAATTTGGTTAAATCCAATTAAAAAAAGTGTCTTAAAAGTTATTTTGAAGTCACGACTTTCATGTCGAAACATTTTTGTCCCCAACACATTTGTGGTTATTTATAGATTAATATTTAAATCCATTAAATAACACGCTTATGCCATGACATAAAAAGGTTAATAACATCCAAATTTTTACGACTAAAAGTAATTAAAATGTCAAATTTCATTTGCAAATTAATAATACATTGAAGTTTAATAGCAGACATTTGAATAAAATAGTAATTAAGGAAATTATAAGCAAATACTGAAAGTTAATTTGTTAAATTCTACATACACATTACAAAACGTATACGGAAGAAGGCCTAATCAAACTTTTTTTTAAGACCACAATTGAAGATCTATGGTGCATAAGACATTTTTTTGACATGTTACAAATACAAATAATAAAGGAATTCAATGTGTGTGAAGATAAATATGCTAATTAAATATGTTTTTTTATTATCGCATGAGATATTTTTATTTTCTATGTGTGTTGTACTGAATTTAGGACTTTTTCTACAAAATCGCTTACTGTTCCGAAACTCTTCTTCCGCGGCGAATCAAACCTAGTGGACATTAAAAACAATAGTTGGGGCTACTAAACTGCGTTTTTAGTTTTCCTGAATTGTATTTGTGAAAATTTTTATACAATTTTGAATATATGACTAAGGTTAAATATTCTCAAATATAACTTCTTCAAGTAATATGCCCACTGTGCCGAAACCCTTCTTCCCCGGCGAATCAGACCCAGTGGACATTAAAAACAATGGTTGAGGCTACTGAACTGCGTTTTTAGTTTTCCTGAATTGTATTTGTGAAATTTTTTATACAATTTTGAATATATGACTAAGGTTAAATATGCTCAAATATGACTTCTGCAAGTATTATGCCCACTGTGCCCAAACCCTTCTTCCTCGGCGAATCAGACCCAGTGGACATTAAAGACAATGGTTGAGGCTACTGAACTGCGTTTTTAGTTTGCCTGAATTGTATTTGTGAAATTTTTTATACAATTTTGAATAAATGACTAAGGTTAAATATTCTCAAATATAACTTCTTCAAGTAATATACTCACTGTGCCGAAACCCTTCTTCCTCGGCGAATCAGACCCAGTGGACATTAAAGACAATAGCAAATACAACTCAGTAAAACTAAAAACGCAGTTTAGTAGCCCCAACCATTGTCTTTACGTCCACTGGCTCTGATTCGTCGAGGAAGAATGGTTTTGGCACAGTGGCCATATTACTTGAAGAAGTCATATTTGAGAATATTTAACTTAGTCATATATTCAAAGTCTTATAAAAAATTTCACAAATACAATTCAGGAAAACTAAAAACGCAGTTTAGTAGCCTCAACCATTGTCTTTAATGTCCATTAGGTTTGATTCGCCGAGGAAGAAGGGTTTGGGAACAGTGAGCGTTTTTGTAGAAAAAGTTCTAAATTCAGTACAATACACATAGAAAATAAAAATATCGCATGCGATAATAGAAAAACATATTTAATTAGCATCTTTATCTTCACACACATAGGAATTCATAAGGGTGCGCTAACTGTGGTATCGTTTGTATGTGCTAAGTTTTTATTTCTTAAATTGTTGTTTTTATTTAGTCGCATAATATTTGTCGTGGAGAATATAAATAAAAATTTTAAAAGTTTTGCAAAATCTTAGCGCAAACAACTGATACACTTCTTAGTACAGCTTGTGAATTCTATATATTTGTATTATAACTTAATTTAAAAATCCCTTTATCCGCAGTTTCTAGTTACATATTTGATTACAATAAATATTAGATATTTTTATATGATTGAGAACACTTTGTGCTTTTATATATATTTTCTTTTTTGCTTTTAGAAAACGTGTGCGTTAATTTGGTCAATCACAGTACATTTTAATTTAAACCAATTATTGTGATAAAATGGATAAAATGTGACATACAAAACACCAACTGCTTGTTAAATTGTCAATTTCACTTGTACTCTCACTCACGACGCATTTAAAATGTACATATATTATTTTTTATAACAAAATAAACATAAAAATGGTTTCTTTCACATCTTCATGGATTTGTTATTACTGTAAATTTAACATTTTGTCTTATCAATTCTATTTTTTTTTTAAATTATCCATCTGTGATTATGGTCATTGTCCTGAGGTCATTGCCAATTTGCTGGCAGCTCATGAAATATTTAATACTTTGTCTCACTGTGTGTTAGTATCTGTTCTTTCATTTTTAAATACCCAGCAAAAACTTTGCTTACTGGTAGGCAAAAAAGTATATGAGGATTTAAGTCGTAACTACTTACAATTTGACTCAATAACTACTTATTTTTGTTTGAGAAGACCAAAAAGTAAGGGCTACCCCTTACAAATGTATTTACATTGTCATAATTAATCGGTTATTATTTGGCTTACTTGAAGCTAAAAAATAAGTAGTCAAATAAACAAATTAAAATTAAAAAAAATTTATACACATGTTTTATTTATATTTTTTAAAATTTATTTTATTTTTTAATTTTAATTTTTTGACCCAGCTGGGATACGAACCTGTGGTCGTTCAGATATGAAGACAAGAACTTTACCCACTCAGCTATTGTTGACTTATAAGTTTAACCGACAAAACTTAGTTTTCATATACAAACACATGTTGACGCAAACAGTGGCTGTCTACTTATTTTATTAATACGTATCAACAAATTGTAACTACATACGTTCAGATAATGAAAAAAATACGTACTAATTTTATTAAAACCTAAGCAGTAGTTCTAATTTGAAGCATAGTAATAAGATAAATAAGTACCACTCATTACTTTGTGTAACCCATTAATAGCACTGTGTGTAATTTGTTAAGTCATGGAAATATAACCATATACGGACACCACTACGTGATAAAAGACCAAAAAAAAAGACCCGTGTCTCCCAGTTTTGCTCCAAGTCATGTACTTTTTTATGGGCCCCAAAGATTTTGGGCCTTGGTGTCATTTTTGCAAAAAAAATATAATTTTCTCAGGCTCATATCTTGCAAACCATTCGGAATTTTGATTTACTCTCTGGGGCAAAGTCATATAGATCAAAAATTGTGAACATACAAAATCAAAAAAACTTCATCTTCAAGATCAAAATTGCAAAAAACTTAAAAAATTCGTTTTTTTACCTTTTTTCCCCCTGTCCAGGTCCATAGCTAGCAAACCGTTCAAAATTCAAGGAAACAATCAACTATAAAAATGTGCCTAAGATCTCAATAAACAAATTTTTAGAACATATGAACTTCCTAGGAATGATTCTTAACACCGTTTAGGTAGCGCTTAGGTAGCCGCAAAAGTGCAAAATCGAATTTTTTAAAGTTTTTTCGATTTTGATATTGAAGATGAATTTTTTTTAAATATAACCATATACGGACACCACTACGTGATAAACGACAAAAAAACTCGTGTCTCCAGTTTTGCCCCAAGTCATGCACTTATTTTTTATGGACCCCCAAAGATTTTGGGCCTTGGTGTCATTTTTGCAAAAAACTGATCATTTTCTCAGGCTCATATCCTGCAAACCGTTCGGAATTTTGATTTGTTTTTTTTTTTGTTGCGATTTTGATCTTAAAGATGAAGCTTTTTTGATTTTATATGTTCACAATTTTTGTTCTTTATGACAAGAGCTACAACTTTGCCTCAGAGAGGAAATCAAAGTTCCGAACGGTTGCAAGATATGAGCCTAAGAAAATTATCAGTATTTTGCAAAAATGACACCAAGGCCCCAAATCTTTGTGGGCCCATAAAAAAGTGCATGGCATGGGGCAAAACTGGGAGACACTGGTCTTTTTTTTCGTCTTTTATCACGTAGTGGTGTCCGTATATGGTTATATTTTTTTGTGTTGCACTGTGTAAAGTACTATCGATTACAAAAATTACAAAGTTTTTTTTGCTGGGTATATTTGATGGATCATTTTATACAATGACACAAAATTATTCTATGTACTCGTGTAAGTTTGCCGTTGTTTAATTTTTTATAATCCTCATTGCAGGTGTTTAGGTTAAAAGTTTTTTTTTTTTTTTTAACTTCTATTAAAAAGATTTTTTAAATAAACATTCCAAAAAATCTAGATATCTAGCGTATGTCGGATAGTTCTATTTATTATATAATTTTTTGCGAATTTTGTTACTAAAAAAAATTTTAAATCGATCTATAAATATAGCTGAGAATCACTACTATTTGTTACACATGCGAAACCAAAAGCATCACACTGTGGTTGGCAAATTTTTATAAAATTACTCATATTGGAAAAAACTTAATAAAACCCCAAATACGGAAAAGTTCTCCAAATCGTGGGAAAAATCATTAGAAAATTAAAAAAAATTGCTTAAAAGCACTGCAATTCGAAGAATAGCTAAAGTCGCCAATATGCCAGGAATAAACTTCAAAGATCCGAATACAAAATGATGGATAGAAAAAATGATGTATAGAAAAAAGTTAGAGGAGGAAGACCTAAGCTTTCATAAACAGTGGTTTCTGGACATCCTGGTACAATACAAGATGGGCTACATGGTGTCAAAGTTAACCATATCGGGTTATGAAAACATGTCCAAGCTTGTACCTCTCACGCCTCATGGAATATTTAGTAATATCGTCAGATCCAGTGATATATTTCATACACAGAAAAAAATATTATCAAACTGCAACTAACAATTTCAAATGTTAATATGTAATTTAAATTCAAACATATATTTTATTAATATAACAAATTGAGTTGTTGATACGGCAAACACAGCCATTTTTTTCAACAAACTGAACTAACCAAATTTTTTGTTATGTATTGTGAAAAACATTAACAATCACCATTGTTAATATAACAAATGATTGCACACACGTAGATGAAACAAAGCAAATCACGTTTTGTGTGTATTCATTATTTAGTGTTTTTCGCAGCCAAGCAAAAAGTCGCTTCGAGGATTGCGATTGTATAAAACAATATTGTTAATACAACAATCATGATAGCTAAAATTTGTTCGGAAAATCATCAATTCAATTCAATATAAATTGAAATAAATTTTAAATAAAAAAAAAATTTTTTTAAATACGTTTTTCTGATTTTCCTTTAACTTACAGTTTCGTAATTGTATTTACAAAAATCGTTGTAGGTTCAAAATCAATTAATTATTAAATTGATATAACAAAAAAAAAATAATTGTATTTACAAATTTTTTTTCTGTGTAAGTACAAAATGGCTATAAAAAGTTGGTCTTTAATAAATAATTTTTAAACATAAATTCCTGAGAATATTTCGAATAAAGCTTAGGAAGTCCTCCTCTAACTTTTCCGTATATATATATATATATATATATATATCATTTTGTCATCGAATCAGATTTATTACGATTATTTTTGCGTTAGGCGCAACAGCAAATAAAATAGAAAATTGTTTTGTTAGATTTCAAAATTATATCAATTAAAATTATTGCTATGTTAATAATGTGAATTGTTGAATTTGCGAACAAAATCTGATCATCATAATTGTTATATCAACACTATTTTTTTATACACAACCACAACTCTCCAAGAGATTTTTTGCTTGTCTGCAAAAAACACCAAATGTCTTTGGCCAGAATCGAACAGGCGACCTCTAGACTAATAGACTACACTGAATGAAACACCGTCATTATGCTGATGTAATTTGACATCAATACTTTGTCAAATGTCTTCGTTTTTGACCTCATGACACTCTTCATCATTGTGATGTCAACCTTTACATCAGCTGGTCATCAATGCCAATGATGAAAAAACCTATCATCAATGCAGTGACACATCGACATGAGGGAAATTACTAATTGACATAAATTTAATGACAAAATGTCATCAATATGATATCACTTTTCATCATTGTGATGTCAACATTCACATCAGCTGTCATCAGAGGAGTGATTGAAACAATTATACATATTTTTATTTTCTTACTTTTACTTACTTTTATTTTAGTTTCACTTTTTGTTGCTATATTTTTCTTCTAATATTGGTCTTGATCCCAGGCTCCTCAATTTATCCCACATTTATAAAGTAACTCCTCTACCATTTCAGCTATGGCACCATCCAAAACATAGGCAGCACAAAGTCAACATAAACATTATTGATGCGACATACATATGATGAAACGGTGTCATACTGTCGTTTGCTTTAATGTTTTGTGTGAGCATGTATGCTGTACTGTTTTAAAATGACTTGTACATTTTATTATTAGCTCTCAGAATAGTGCTGATAAATGTACATCAGTGCAATGTCATGTTTTTTAACTTTTTAAAAATGCGTTTAAACACAAAAATAAATAATAAAACAATAGGTTAGGTTAGGTTGCACAGGTTGTCAGTTAAAGGTTAAAACCAGACCACTTGGGTCCTTATAGATCGCGTTGTGCTACCGTGGACGTGAAGGTGGGTAAAGCCCCTTCTACATTTCCCCATTCCGTTCAGCGCTGAACCAACCCGACGATCGGATGAACGAATTTATCCGTCTAATGTCGCAGTGTGATAAAGCTGCTAGATCCTGCAGCAGCGGGCTGCCCAGTGAAGCCACCCTTTGCTCAGAGGGAGAGAGAGAGAGCGGGACAGAGACAGAGGACGTGCTCTACATTCTCTTGATCCTTCTCATTATGACAACTTCTACAGAAGTCATTAACCGGTATATTAAATCTCCTAGCGTGCGCACCTATAAAACAGTGTCCTATAATTACCGCCACAAGTGTGCGAATTTGCCCGCGAGGCGTACCCTGCAGGATTGCAGATCTACTGCAATGGTATTGGGGCCATATTAGCCTCTATGTCGAGCAGGTGACCTCGTTTGACCATCTGGTTTGCGCGATGCCAAATAGTTCCTGCTGAATATGGGATTTGCAGCAGTTCCAAAACAAAACAATATTTTTAATTATTTCAAAAATGTATGGAATTTCTATCGCTTTGGGCTTGAAATTAGCCTTCCAGGGATGGACTACAAGATCAGTTGTATCTCATTGTTTTGTTATTAAAAACGCTCAAATGGTTTTTTTTTGCATTTATAAAACATATTGCCGACAAATTGTTTATTTTCAGTGTTTTTGTTTTTAAATAATTTTGTCCGTGTTATTTTTTTTTTAAATAAAATTTCTGACAAATTCGTCATATTGTTTTGTCAATTAAACAGATTTTTCTTATTTGTGTTATTTTTCACAAACTTAAACAATTGTTTTCTTTGTACACAGTTTTTTTATTGTTATTCCATCTTGCTTGCCTTACGGCTTTGGAAACAAATTACATGTTTACATTTTTTCTCAAAATTATAAAGTTTATCATCTGTATTCATGATAAACTTTACAGGGAAATATTTATGCCAACAACTATTCTTCGTACCACAGTGACAGATTAGTAATTAAAGTATCTCTCTCTTCCTCTCTCTTCTATTGTAATGTCTAACAAAACATACTGCTTTCGCAGGTGATGCCAGATTAGTGTCTTTTCTCTATACTTCTTACTTATAGTACGATTGAATACGCTGTTAAAAAAAGTGTTTTTTATACTTTAAGGAATTCATAATTGTAATACCTACCTACCAGGTATAAAGAATATAATAATGTTTAGTATAAGATTGTATAAAATTAATTCTATTTGTCTATTGTTGTTGTTGTAAATTCTCTTAACAAAGGAAGTTTAGGTCATTGAACTTTTAGTGTGTTGAATTTGCTTTTATTGTTGCAATTTCTTTTTGTGCTTTCCAATATTTTTTTAGGGCTTACCATAAATGCGCGTGCTAATGTACAGTGGTGGACATAATTATAAGCACTTATGCATATTTATGTATACATATTGTAATGGTAGGTATATAAAATGACTTGACTTTATAATTTAACTACAATTTCCATATATTTTTGGTATTTTTTTATTGCTGATGAGTGATTCCACGTAAAACGGCCCTATGCAAGGAACAAATAATTTTCTCATTTTTAATAAAATTCTCTCAATTGATGTTTTTAGAGAATGACAATTATATAAAAAATAAAAAAATACACTATTTAATATTTTTCTTAACAATTTGAGACACTTTTAAATGATCGTGCAAGGGACATTTTGCTCTCCCTCTTTGTATGTTTAATATTTATTTCATATTGTCTTATATTCCCTTCCTCATTATTAATAATAACCGTTATCTCTGAAAAGAATATACTTTTTTTGTTTTTTATTGAATTTAATAAATACTCAGATCGTGTATTCTGCTGTCTATAATAGAACGGATATCTTTATATTATTTATATTAATTAAATCAATAAAAAGTTTTGTTTCTTCGAATTTTTTAAAATTTCGTACTAGGTCACACCCGTCGGTCACACCCGTCTCATTTTAAAAATATTTTGTTGTCAAACAGTAAATACATAATACAACTAAAAACACTTTGAACAAATTATTGTGTACCTTATATTCAAAATTTTACAGAATTTATACTGAAAGTTATAATTCTTTAAAACTAAGATTTCTAAGGTCACACCCGTCACAGCTTGCTGACGACCATTCTGAGCAGAAATCATGTTCTGTCAGTGTATACCCGTTATTCAACAACTTTAAGCTTAATGTCGTTGTAAGCCGCAACGTTTTTAAAGTAAAAATTGTATATTCTTGATTTATAACAAAAAATGTGTGTAAAATGGTCACACCCGGCTAAATGGAATTACTCTGATACAACGATACATTTAAAAGATTTTTATGAGTAAAAGTTAACAGTAGTCACTTTCTGAAACTGCTTAACTGTTTTCGCTAAACAATAGCTGAGAGGTGTTTGCCACAACAACGGGCTGCAGTACAATTTTGTCTACCTCGCATAAAATGCAAAGTAGAGTTTACAACTGAAAAATTGATAATAATGATGGAAAACGACTAAAATCGCAAACTTAACTTTCACATTAATAAGTTAACATTATTGAATCTTTTGGACTTAAAATTGTTGTTTTTCACGTTCCAGATGTTTTGGATAACTTTTATAATTTGAGAGGGTAAATGTTGAGTCTACTCTCATTAGTCCGAACTTGCCCGAAGTCATCTGGAACACACCTTTGATGATTTGGTAATGAAACATATTGTTGATGCACAATACTTGATTCTCGATGCAAAAAACGACTATTTTAATTGAAGCCTACTACTTCTATATGACTAAATCGTATTATTACGCTACTTGACCTTAATGTAACTCTATATGCGGCAAACTATTGAATTAACTCAGTAATGTCGTATACCCAAACTTAAAAAATATCGCGCAGCAGTACTTTTAAAATAAGTTATATCGTATCTGAGAGACTATTTTCTACTGTAGTTTTGGATCAAACAGAGTTGTAAAATTACATTTATCCGCAAAATAACTTGTTTTTTAAACGAAAGTCTATATTTTCTGAGTGTCGGTATCGTATCGGCCAAAACGCATACCGATGCATCCCTAATAATACTGCATAAGAATATTTTTTAATAAAAATTGTTGACGTTCAGAAAATATTTTTTTGTTGTGGGTTAAGCTAATGCATATGCTTACATTACGTTGGCGCTAATGCTAACTCATCAGTAGATCTTAAGCCATCATGCTTAAAAAGTCTTCATAATTTGTTTATACGATTGAAAATTTAACAATTTCTTGTAATTTTTTAATGTCCAGCTGTTTTGGTTTTGTCCAGCTTTTTGCCAATCGAGATCTGGCATCCCTAATGTAGTCACATGTTTTAAAACACCGTCTTCAACCTTGGGAACATCTAGAGATTTGTGAAAGCGCTAGCTTTTGACATACCAGGGAGCTACTGTAACCGTTCGAAGAATTTTGTTTTGTCGCCTTTGCATTTTCTCTACATTTGATGCCGAGCCAGTGGCCCTTAACTGAATACCGCAGCACCATATTGGTTTTAGAATCGATTTATATGATAGAAGTTTACAATCTAGTCTTAGTGTAGAATTTCTTCCAATAAGCCAATTCATTTAAAATGCTTTTAATTTCATTTGGATCAGCTTCAAATTGTGGTCATGTTGATTTCAAATGAAGTGTAACGTTCATACCAATGCTGTTTTAACAGTAAAAAAATATTAAATTAAAGAGATTCCAGTAGTATGATTCTCTATTAAATTTTAGCAATAGTTGGCATTGTTATAAAATTAAACAAGCAAATTAATAATAATTTGCCATTCTGTACAATTGTTAACAATATTTGCACTCGGTTAACTAACGATAATAATTTTTCTGTTGTTACCGAATAGACAAGAGTCAGCTGTGCAGCCGTAGCACGTGCTTTATGGCCACAACTAAAGTTATTGTTTTACAGGAATATACAACTTTTACATATAAATAACAATATATCTATTATTTAAGCATCTAATTTAACAATTATTTCGCAAAAATAAAGGAACTAATGAAAAAAATTTTCTGTACACTGTTTGGCAATCACAAATTAATTTGTTTTTGTTATATTTCCTCTGTGTGCTTTTCGTTTATTTTAACAGAGATGCCACATGATGCCAGTTTTAAACAATGTTGTTAACAAGAAGGCACAGAATCGTAGCATCGTTAGTGTGCAAACAACTTATAAAGTTGATAATATATCAACTGTTGTTATTGTTAAAAGTTACAGAATCTCACTACAGGTTGGATTAATAATGGTAATTTTAAATCACTAGCAGGAATTTTTCGCTGGTAATGCGAAGTTTTTCGGCTATTTACATTTACAAAACGCGAACATCAAACTACAGAACAATAAAACAACAATTCCCACAACCCAGCACAACAGTGCATTGTAGCTATGAACAAAGCAAATAAGTATTAACACACTCAAACAACAAATTATTTCTCAATAATTTTATATTATTTATTTATTTATTGTTAGTTATTATTTCCAATCAACATTGTAATATGTTGATTTTAAATTAAAATTTTTTTTGTGTGTTTACATGTACTATACGACGATCAAGGTGAACACCCAGCTACATATTTAACTTCAGAGTGGTGTGCTATAGTCTTGTTATTGACTTGTATAGGAGGGCATGTTTCCCTGTGCAATGTAAATGTAAGATGTAAACATTTTTGTTCATTAACTTTTATCCGCCATTGGTTTAGCCATTTTTCCAACTGGGCTATAATTTTCGTGAGAGCTTAGAAAAGTCTGATGTATCTATAACTATGCCATGTACTGTAATTACTTTTGTTCATGTTTTATACTCTCCTGTTTTTTTGCATAGTCGCTTTTTGTGCCATTATTATAACATGTGTTTTTTATTATTGTTGTTGGTGGTATTTCGTATGGATGTGTGTGTGTGTGTGTTATTTTTTCCATGCATACACCACCTGTGTTACGACTACATTGTTGCCAACTTTTTTTTCCCAACATGTCTTGTCAAATTGCTTGAAATCACTAAATATTTTATTCAGCGTGGGGAAGGCGAATTTATACAAGGTGATGTCAGTGACGAATTCAATTCGGCGTGGTCGATTCGCTTAGGCCGCGTATATGTTAAGTGCCATATAAAAAAAAATATAAACAAAATTGCTTAATTTTTTTTTTGTCTGCGGTCCAGACAAGATGAGCATAAAATAATCAGCTGCTGTAGTAACGCTACCTATCTATCAATTTGCCTTGAGCGTGGGGAAAAATGTAGCAAAAAAACTTATTAATGGTATTCAGTCAAGGCGAACTCTACCGATCAGTTGCTTATTTTTTGCCCATTTTCGCCGCTTATATTTTTGATCTGGTTAAATTGTCAAATGCTTTATTGACATAGTTTTCAGTACATTTTTTGCCAAAGAAGCCAGGTATTTTCCAAAACGAATTGAGGCGAGTCTACCTGTTATGAATTTGCCTTGGTATTCAGTGCTTAGTAGCTTTTTTTTAAATAAAATTCAGCAACAAAATGCACTGAGTTGCCGTTCGATTTCATTTGCGCTTTCGCCAGACCATTTGCACCAAACACCGAATTGCGTTATTGTTAATTAGAAAACAGAAAAATACAAAGCAGAATTAAAATTTTGGAACAAAATAAAAAATAAACCGCCTAAAATTATGCCACATTATTACTTACTACAAAATTTTTTTTGCCACATTTTTAAAATAAAAACGTTTTAACAACTTTTTTCGGATTGATGAAAACGGGCGAAATAGAACTACGGAATGGCAACTACGGAATCAAAACCAATTCGAATGGAGAAACAATTTTCAAACTGGCAACATTGTACCACCGTCGGTTTATATTTTATCGCATTTTGGGGAATTTTGTCTGCAAAAACTGTTGAATAAACTGTTTTAATTTTTTTATGCAGTAAACAACTTTCACTGTCTTTGATATTTGTTGTTACCTAAAAAGGGTTTGTTGTTTGTAAATGTTGGCTGATAGTTACCTGTCTCTCTTCTGTATCTCTTCTGCTCGCTATTAACATAAATATATGTATTTATTAAATTGAAACTTAATGGTTCTTGGAAAACTTTGTTGCTTAAAAATATTTTTATGATTAATATACTTATGTATGAAAAACTTGCCAGCGTAATCAAACAGAGAATATGTTAAGGACTGAGACAAGCAAAATATCGATAATGATATGTATCGTTACCTTAATATAGAAAGGCCTTAACACTTACATATGCCTTGAAGGTATGTTTAAGACATTTGTTTTGTTTTAAACATTTTCACAACTATGATGTTGCGTCGAGCAGGTATTGCAAAGTATATTTTAAAACACATTTTTAATAAGCTTGTAGGGTGCGATGATGGTTTCCGCACATTGTACAAGTTCAAAAAATTACTTTCCAATTGCGCCTTCTAGTACATGTTGCTCGCAACATTGTTGCTGCGAAAGTGTTTGAACCAAATGAACAAAATGTGTTAAACACACCTTCAAGACATCGTTTGCACCCTTTAATATGTATTTATATATTTTTGAGTTTTCTAAATTCATTTGCCGGTCTATGAAAGATGGTAACTAAAGTCTTGTAACTTAATAAAAATAAAAAACGCGATTGAAAGAATCATATAATCTGTAATTGCTCCTTGGCGCCACTTCCTAGTCTTATAAAATTGCTATAACTTTTAAGTTTCCTTGTAGTACTGCCAATTTCGACAACTTTTAATTAATTACTTAATACTTTTGATTTTGGTACTCAATACTTTAATTAGATCCTATTCACATAATTACGTAAGCTATTTTCGGAGGTTTTATTTTTTTTAAAGAGAAGTAACACAATCAAGCAATTAATGCCTACCAGTTAATTAATTAATGGGTCACCTTCTTTTGGGAAAGGGATAGAGTAGAGAGAACCGGTGGTGAAGTGGGAGAGAGATAGAAAGCTTAATTCATTTACAACCCTGCAATTGTGCAGTGTTGCAAGCCTCTATGGTGTCAAGTAGAGGCATCGCGGTGTTTAAGCTGTGTAGCCATTTTATTAGTTCTTTTACTTCGCCGACGGGTCTGAACAATACCGACGAAGGAGGGTGCTGTGAAGTATATTAGGATATGTCAACATTAATCGCTGCCGGTACTGCCAAAGTGATCAGTGCTATGCCTTCATCACTTTAACAGTCCAACAGCAATCAACACAATGCATGTAATTGTTAGCTTGCCTGAATTGTTGGCTTGCCTGAATTGTTGGCTTGTCTGAAAGTAGTCTTGAACTCAAGACCTCAGGGTTTGCAGTCAAACGCGCTAACTACTCAGCCAACAGCACCCTCAAAATTTTCAGTATAAAGTATTTAATCCGTAACAAATCTTTAACCCCCTGGAGCGTTAGGTAATATGTGAATGGCCCCTTACTCAATACCTTTGATTTTGGTACTCAATACTTACTCGATAATTTTAACGCTTAGAAAAAGTTAAACCAAGTTTATTTGCCCCATCGATTTTCTAGTTGTTTTCACTATAAAACACAACGGTGAAAGTATCTAGTAACTATTTTTTGGTATTGAGTACTCTCAAATAAGAGCAAATACTCGATACCCACTACTCACAACTTTGCCAGCACTATTTCCTTCTTCCTGATCTTGAGCTCTCATTATCATATAGAATCTCCAAAGAAATATAGATTTTTTAATGTGATTATTTCGAACTAGTGTCCTTTTTTAATCCAAAGTGATTATTTTAAGTTAAGATTCGTAGCGTTATATTCAGAAAGAATTGGACATGGTCAGATGTGTCTAAAATTAACGATTTTACCAGCCCGCTTTTACCTGATTACGGCCCAAGCTGAAGGTGGCCTTATCACCGAGTAAAGTTGAGTATTTATCACCGCCCCCGTGTCTCCCCGAAGGCATACCTGTGTGACTTGCAAGGAACAGCCGCGTAACAACTTCTTGTGCATGGCCTTCCACCATGCACAAACACCTTTCTTAAAGCGCTTAAGCTATCAAAACTCTTACTACATCAGCTCCCAACACGATGCAGCCAATTATAAACAAGGAACAAGCAGCAAGCTAGAAGTCTACCACAAGGCTAGAAGTCTACCGATGCAGCCACTGTTGGTTTAGCTAGAGCACAAAGAGGCTTCCATTTTTTGTCCAAAGTCCAACCATCCACTAGCGGTGGTCGATCATAAGTTATTAAAAAAATACCTCTACCAGCAATTTTGGTAGCAGCCACAGTCAACACGTGGACTCCTGAAGGAAACCTCAAGCAACAACCGGTCACAGAATCATCCTTCATATCGAGGGTAAGACAAAGTTCGCCAGCACATCCATCCCAATAGAAACAGAGTATGCTTTTCGCGAACACAATCAAAAATGATGTCTCTTTAACCTTCTAGAAGCCAGGTCATCTATGGAGCTACCGGCACTCTTGATACCAGTTTCGGTTGCTGGTTGAGCCTCGAAAGAAAACCATTAGAGGTTAACTTTCTATCGACTTTTGCCTCGGACAATACCTTAGGTGCTTTTCCACTTTCTTCCAGACACGCATAAGTTACCCTATTTCCTTTAGATACTTATGTGCACGCCTGTTGCTCTGTTATTTCAGAGATTATGTAGTTGTAACACATAAGTTTTATGGGTAATTGACTAACGGTAATGTGTGGAAAGACCAATTACCCGGAAACACAGCACCAATGTGTTGATAATCACCAAGATGCAGAACCGTGCGAAAATTGGCAGTGGACATGAACAAATATGTGTTCATGATTAGAGTTGCCCCGAAGGCACACCTGTGTGCCTTGCACAGCACACACAGGTAGCTATTTCTCATGTATGGCGGGCCCACCATGCATAAACACCTTGTTAAAGTGTTTGAGCTATCTAATCTCACTACTACATCAGCAGCACATACGGAACCGAGGAATAACTTGCAGGCCTTGTAATCCCCAACTAACGTGTAGAAACTGCCCGCAACTCAGTTTTCCCCAGCACCCGACTACAAGGCACTACTGATGCAGCCACAGTTGGCTTAGCAACGGCACAAAAAGGCTTACAATTTCTAGCCCGAAGTCCAACCAGTCACTAGCACTGGCCGTGCATCAGTCGTTTAACCAAACCTCTCCCAGCGATTTTGGTAGCAACCACAGCCACCACGTGAGCTCCCTAAGGAGGCCTCACCTAACCTTCTGGAAGGCAGGTCATCTGTGGGGCTACTGGTTCCCATGGTGCCAGTTTATGGTTAACTTTCCCAGAGGTTAACTTTCTTTTGACTTTGGTCTTGGGCAAGAACATATGTGCCCTTAAACCTCCTTACTGACTAGCGTAGGCAAGCCTTCTTCCTTAAAATACTTATATGCTCGCCCGTTGCTCTGTTTCCAGAGATTGGGTAGTAGCACATAAGCTTTAGGGGTAATTGGCAAAAGGTAATGTCAGTAAAAGCCAATTACCCTTTTCCCCAGAAAGCACAACATCATCGTTAATGTTATCACCAAGATGTATAACCGTACCCCCGGGGAGATTGGACATGAACAGATGTGTTCATGATTAACTTCAGTACCTGCCTCTGACGGTGTCCTCATGACAGAGTGAAGTTAAGTGCTCACCACCACCTCCGAGTCACCCCGAAGGCAGACCTGTGTGCCTTTGCAAAGCGCACACAGGTAGCAACTTCTCATGCATGGTTACCCACCATGCATAAACACATTGTTCGAGTGTTTGAGCTATCTAATCTCTGCTACATCAGCAGCTTACGCGATGTACATAAGGTATCCGGGGAACCAGAAGCAAGCCAGGTAGCTACAACAAAGTGTAGACGGCGCTATGCAAAATATTCCCCTTCTCCCGCGCACAAAGCACTACCGATGCAGCCTCTGTTGGCTTAGCAACATCACAAAGACGCTCCTCGTTGGTTAACCGAAGTCCACACCAGCCACTAGCACTGGGCAAGCATCAGTCTTCAAACCAACACCTCTCCCAGTGATTTTGGTAGCAACCACAGCCACCACGTGAGCTCCGGAAGGAGACCTCACCAACAACCAGCCACAGAATCATCCTTCCTGTTGAGGGTAAGACGAAGTCCGTCAGGCACATCATCAAAGATGATGCCATCTAACGATGAGCATCATCGCTTTAACCCTCTGGAAGGCAGTTGTTCTGTGGGGCTACTGGTTCCCGTGGTTCCAGTTTATGGTTACTGGTAAAGCCTCGAAAGAAAACCCCTAGAGGCTAACTTTCTATTGACTTTGGTCTTGGGCGAGACCATAGGTGGCCTTTCACCTCCTTACTGACTCGCATTGGACATGAACAATATTCCAAGGAACAATGTAAAAATAAACATCAACTTATTCTTTCAATATATACAGCAGAACACAACAACGTTGTCTTCGGAAGCCGCCACACTTCCATCGTCAATGCTCATGTGAATTCTGCTTTCACCACTTGTTTGGTGGCTTCTGTTGAAGGTAAATTGCAATTCTTATATACATACAGGGTGTCCCGTAAATAGTGGTCCAAGCGAATTGTGTCGATAAACGAGATCATACCCTATCAGGATAGCCCACATAGGTCTGTAAAAGTGTTACGGTGTTCGAGATATTCGCAATTTTACGAGTGCCCCTTGCTCAGACTTCTTTAAGCCTTTGCCAGGGGAATTGTCGTAAATAAAATTTCTTTTTGTATTTTTGCACCTGATTAGATGTCAAATGAGTCGTATGCTTCAATTTTACAATAACGTTCTCAATTTTTCGAGGAAACAACCAAAGCTCAAAACTCGTAAATTGCGAATATCTCGAAAATCGTAACACTTTTACAGACCTATGTTAGGTTATTCTGATAGGGTATTATCTCGTTTATCGTCACAATTCGTTTGGACCACTATTTACGGGACACCCTGTATATGTATATGTATACAAACTTTTTGTGAAAATTGCATACGAGAATTGTAATACTACTGTGATTGATGGTAATCTAATTTTGTGCTCCACTTAAAATGAACTTTTTCGGTTAATATTTAAGCAAATATGAACATGAGAATAAGTTTTCTTTAATTTTCTGTTGAAATTTTCGGCACATACATATGTAAATATTTAATAGTGCTTTATACATGATTAGCACAAATCCTTTATGAAAAACATCACTTTTACGCTTGAATAATGGAAGAAATACACAGCAAACAAATTAGAATAATATAAGAGAGATGAAAGATTTTTGAAAAAAAAAGTGATTCACAGTGAATGTAAATGAGGAGTTTAAATGCAAGTTCATACTAAGACGAAACATCTTTGCTTACTGCATACAGCGTGTAGTATAATTTGTGATACAATCTTTAACTATTTAACATACTTGGGGCGTGCCAATAGCATTTTCACTTCAATTACGTTACACATAATTTGCAAATTGCCCCAGTAATCGTTCAATGACTTTTTTTTAAATAAATATGTAAACGAAAAACAATGTCTAAATTCTTCTTTGTTCTACTGTAAGCTTTTAAACTCATTTTATGCCCTTGCAAGTCTGTCACCTTTTTTTAATTTCGCATTTTTTATGTGCAATATTCTTTATCATCATTGTCTACAAACATAGAGAAAGAATTATACGCAGACTGACAGAAAGATAAATGCACAGACGAACAAGCAATCACTTAAATAGACGGACGCATTCGAATATTTTTCTACAGAAATCCTCAAACCCATTTCTATTATGTTTTTCTGCAGCTATTTATTCATTCGCCCATTTGGTTTATTTTGGTTTTCTATTTTTTTCTTTTCTTTCTTTATGCTTTTGATTATTCTCTGCATTTGTGTAATAGAATTGAGAAATTCAACGCATGCATACACACACATTTACATTTAATATGCAAATGAAACTAAAGCCATTTTTAAACATTTCTTTTTGTTTTTGTGTGAGCAATTAAAATTTAAAAATTTTATTTAAGCCATTTCTTCTTCTTCATTTTCGGTTAACTTCGTTAGAATGAACAAATCCAGATTATTTGGTGGGAATCGAAACGGCAGAACGATAGTCCAGCATGAAATGAACTCACCGCGTAATGCAGACAACGTCAGCTATTTTCAATTACTGAATATTTACTCGATTCTTTTAACGATTAGAAAAGGTTTTACACACTTTTAAGCAGAGTTGTATATTGGCCCATAAATAATATTTTTAGCTGACACTGCTCTCAACAAGCCAAAAGTTGAACTTATGAAGTTTTTAGAATTTTACATAAATTTTGTTTAATGTGTTGAACCCCTCATTTACAAAAGGCTATATTTGGATAAACAAATCATTCTTCCTCACACCTACCTGCCAGTTTTCTTACATAACTTCGTATCTTGTCTTGAAATTAGCTCATAGCATATTTGAGGGCTCTTGCTGTTATATCTTTCCAGTTATCAGTTAATTATTGATTATTTTATATGGGGAGTACCCCTTCCTCGCACCTACCTGCCAGTTTTCTTACATAACTTCGTATCTTGTCTTCAAATTAGCTCATAGCAAATTTGAGGGCTCTTGCTGTTATATCTTTCCAGTTATCAGGTAATTATTGATTACTTTGTATGTGGAGTACCCCTTCCCTCGCACCTAACTGCCAGTTTTCTTACATAACTTCTTATCTTGTCTTCAAATTAGCTCATAAAAAATTTGAGGGCACTTGCTGTTATATCTTTCCAGTTATCAGGTAATTATTGATTACTTTGTGTGGGGAGTACACCTTCCCTCGCACCTACCTGCCAGTTTTCTTACATAACTTCGTATCTTGTCCTCAAATTAGCTCATAGCAAATTGTAGGGCTCTTGCTGTTATATCTTTCCAGTTATTTATCAGGTAATTATTGATTACTTTGTATGGGGAGTACCCATTCCCTCGCACCTACAACGCCAATTTTTTGCTCACAATTTATTACTAATAGGAAAACAATTTGTGTTCTTAGAATAATAGTTTTTGATCAATTTCATTAAAATTCAAAAAGTGTTCGACGGATGGTTTCGGAAGGGTCCAAAAGTAAATATAGGGCTAAAGAGGGCACTTTAACCTTTCTCTGTGTGGTTTGCTTTACAAAGTGGATCAATTTGATCTTTAAAAGTTCTATTTTTCTAAAATTTAAATTTGACTAAAATATAGTAGTTTCAAAAATATTTTATAACACCTTAAATATAAACAGTACAAAGGCCATCCATACCATTTCTTAAAGACTACATTCCTGCTAACGTCGCAAAGAAGACCGCATTCCATTATCGAAGATAGTTTGCGAGTAATTTCTTTCTGATCAAATATAAAGAACGAATTCAATTTCTGACCTACCGTGTGCAGAAACTAGTTCAATTTTTTATGGGAAGGTGCAAGGCGAATTGACAACCAACCAAGTGGCGTAACTACGGCAGCTGTCTATTTTTTGCTTGTGTTATTTGGACCGCGTACATGTCAAACTCCATATAAAAGAAAAATTGTAAATAATTTTTGTTTACATTTTTTTAATATGAAGTTTAACATATATGTATGCTATCCAAGCGAATTGAATACGGCGAACTTAATTCGCCACTGATATCACCTTGTATGGATTCGCCGTAGGAAAAGAAGGATAGAGGGAGTAGTGTTTATGGACATTTGATTTGAAGTTTCCAGCATTGACAGTGACAGGAAAGTCTTACGAACTGTTCGGCTAAAGAACGAATTCTCTCTGTAATGCGTAGTGCGATTCACAGGCGTATTAACTACAAATGAATGTGCTCTTAACGACGAACGTCTTGTTCACTAAAAAGATCGAGATTTGAGGCCAAGTTTTCTGATTTTATTATAGCACATTATTATTATTTGCTATACCCTACGGTAAATGGAACTGACACAAAACAAGTCACGTGACCGATCCCCAGGTGATAGGGACCAGTCCGAGTTCTAACACTTCCTATGAAGCGGACCAGCCGCTTTTATATGGGGATGGCCTAGGATGGGGTTAATTGATACTTTGTATGCACCTTGTAACTTGTCTCTGAACTATCTTATGGGGTCCTAATCGGTGTAGAATAATATAGATTATATATAAATATTATTCCAAACTTCAGCTGTAATTATCGAGTAATTAATTTTTTTATTGTTACAAATCCAAGTAAAAATCGCATTTTATTTTTAAGCGGTGTTTTTGCTAGGATCCGAACCGACAACCTCCCGCATGACAGGCTAGTACACTACCCAATCCACCACAGGGGAACTAATATTTTAATGTTATAAATACTAGTTAAGCTGGAGTTAATATCTGAATATAATTACGGAACAGGCTCCTGAGTGGCATGGCAGTCTCATTTAAGGGAAACAATTAATATTATATAGATACTATGTGATAGGCCTTAGATCCAGGTGCATCGATTTGTTCAGTGCCGTTTACTACAATACTAGCCGGAGTACCAACTAAATTTACTAAAAATGGTTAATATGTGAACATTTACACAATATGTCTTTTTTTCACCATTCACTACTCCTTATTTTTGGTACCAGTCTCATTTTCTCAAGTCATAGGACGAGTACTTTTGGATCAATTGTCACCAAATTTTCCGCGTGGTAGCGCCGTATCATGGGCGCATAGTGCGTTAACAAATGATTTCCATTGGTCACGGTTTCTTGCTATTGTTTTGGTTTGATTCCATGTTTGGTTGGGGTCGTATTGGTTTATCTCTTCCAGTAAGCTCCTTCGCCATGTTCCTCTCGGACGTCCTCTAGTGCGGGTTCCTTGTGTGTTCCAGTCGAGTGACATTGTGTGTCCAATCAATTTAAATTTCCTCTCCCGAATTTGTAACTGGATAGGTGATTCATTGCAGCGTCTGAGGAGCACATTCAATTGTAGTAATGATGAAATAGCGAAACACACCCCAATTGGCATCAGTGCTCTAACGAGAGAGTTGGCTAACCTACTGTTACCGATGAGCTCTTCACCCTCTCCTGTACGTGTTCGAATAGCTTCTAAATAGATTTAGTTATATTCCATTGTCGGTCAGATATAGGTGGTAAAAATATTAAGGAGATCAGATGGAGTGAAATATCTCTTACACCGTTTTAAGAAACCGAGGAACACGAATACTTCTTTTGCTATTATCAGTCCATGGAAGGTCATACTGGATTGTCATGTCAGGAATATCAAGAGCTTATAATTCCCTATTACTTCTTATCCATGCATAATTACAGATGGAGCAGCAAGTTCGGTCATACGTTTGGGCGCGATCATATTGCATTGGGTCTTGCGAGCTTTAAAATCGACCTTATACGTCTACAGTGGTTGTGGTTCCAGTTGTAATTAGGCTGTTATTTAATTTTTTCTGTCTTCTCTGAATAACACGCAATTTATACGGTGATTTTTTCACTTGTCTTTAAATCACGTCTTATTTTGTATGAGAGTGAGCGGGGTAGAGAAGAAAGCGGGGTAGAAAAAAAGACAAGTTTTCTGTTTTCGAGATTTTTTTCATATATTTCTTTAGTTCTATTTGCATTTTCTCTCTCTTATGTTATTGTTTTAGGGGTTTTGTTGTTATGAACGAGTAAATAAAGCAAATTTTGAGAGTAATGTAGAAAAAAGACATGAAATGAAAAATCATTGTATAAATGCAAAAAGTTTTTGATAGCAACTTTAAAAGAGAATTAAAAAAAAGACATGTCTTAAAAATCACGGTGTAAATTGCGTGTAACTTTTAATTGGCAATACTCTTTCTCAAAAGAGAATGAAAAAGGTAACGGGAACCTGACTAACGAAAAAGTTCTCTATTTTATTGCAAGTTACCCAGCAGGAAAAGTAGTCATTGATTACATATAATATAATGAAAGATATAATGTATTATTTTAAAAAGCGAAACAATGCATTCCTTTGGAAGCGAGAAGGTAATTTGATCACACACAAAAATTACACATTCATTACCACCACATCTTACAAAGAAGGAATGTATTGTTCCTGCTCGTAATAACTGTTCGTGTTTTCCTCGTTTGTACTTACATACATATTTGTATATTATTTTATTACGAATTAAGAAAGTGGATTATAGAATTCATTCGTTGGACGCATTCAAATAATTCATTACTTTCCTAGGACATGTTCTGTGTTAACATAGTGAATTCTGGTATGAAATATTATACATTCTCTGCATGACTCTCTCGTATACTATTCATCACCTTTTCCCGCTGGGTATATACTTCAAAATGTTGCCGTACTTAAAATATGTTGCCAGAAATATAATAATATTTTATGTTGCCAATTAATTCCTATTAATGACTTTAAAACAATTAAGTTTAGCAATTCCTTTTTTACATGTGTATTTCAATCAATGTGTTTTATTTTAACAAAATAAAAAACAAAAAACATCTGGCAATTTTGACTAAAACTAACTTTTCGACTAACACTATGATAATTACTAAAAAACAGGAAGACAGCACATTCCCGAAAACAACAAACAGCAAGCACACAATCAACAAGATTTTTCACAGATGTCTCTGTCTACTGAAAAAAAAAACAAAAAAAGGTAAAGGTGGTTGTTTTAAAGTGGGGTTGACAATTTCTGTTTTTGTATCTAGTAATACAGTGCAATAAAAACTAAATTTAGCCTTAAATAAAAATCAATATTTAATTTCTTTTTATAGCGAAAGATGATGGTGTTTTATTTTCCTTCTCTCTTTTTTAATTAAAGACACTTATAAAATGTATTTTGGTCTTTTAAAAACCAAAAATACTACATGTGTGTGTTGAAGACTTTCATTAACGGCCCCCAGCAAGCGTCTTTGAAATGGGGAACACACCTCACAACATTTGTTGTCGCATATTTCATTTTATGGTTTTTATACATTTCAAGAAAATATACTATTTAAATAAAATTTTAGAGGAGAATAACTAAAAATAGCTTAACAATTGTTTCAATATATTAAATTAGTAAGCGAGAGGGGACGAAGGAGGCTAAGAAACGCACATTGTGTAAATGGATGCTGCATAAAAGAATGTTAAGTACTGTTGTATGTGGTAAATATAATGATTTGGGATATTTTTAATTAAATGTAACAATTAGAAGGGAATTAGAATTGAGAACTTAAACATTTTATAATTCTTGTCTATTTTAATAGATAAGGCAATGCTGTTTATAAATAATGGCTCACAAAAAAAATTATAAAATGGTAAACGCAGTTTAATAGCTCCATCCAGCCATCGTCTTCTCTACTATGTTCGATGTTTGACAGAATTTTTTAAAATACAATTTGCAGTCGTAATTTACATCTGGGTGAGGGAGTAACTAAATCGTGTGTTCGAAATTTTTCCCTCTATCGATAGCTAAATTCCAGTATGTTTCAAGGAACGTGATACAGCTCGAAACCATCTCCGAGGTAAAGAACACCAAGTCCTTTTTAATACACAGAAAAAAACAAATTTCATTTTCTGTAAACGAATTCAATGAAATAGTAAATATTTAGGAACGGACCTACAAACAAATTTGTAAATATGGACGAAAATCGCAATCCTTTTGCTATCATTGTTGTTGTTGTTACTTGTGTGTATGTCGTCATCGGGGTTGTTTTTTTACGACACATTTTTTTCTTGTTGGTTTTGGTGTTTACGTCCTAAATAAAAATCAAACAAACAATTCATTGATTCAGTAAAGAGCATTTACTGAAAACGAAATTTATTTTTAGACAAACTTTTGTTTGAAAATTTTTTGGTGATAATTTTTTCTATGTAAGAAACGGTACATGACGTATAAAAAATATGAAAAAATATATATATTGGATTTATATATATATATATATATATATATATATATATATATATATATATATATATATATATATATATATATATATATATATATATATATATATATATATATATATATATATATATATATATATATATATATATATATATATATATATATATATATATATATATATATATATATATATATATATATAATATATATATATATATATATATATATATATATATATATATATATATATATATATATATATATATATATATATATATATATATATAATATATATATATATATATATATATAATATATATATATATATATATATATATATATATATATATATATATATATATATATATATATATATATATATATATATATATATATATATATATATAATATATATATATATATATATATATATATATATATATATATATATATATATATATATATATATATATATATATATATATATATATATATATATATATATATATATATAATATATATATATATATATATATATATATATATATATATATATATATATATATAATATATATATATATATATATATATATATATATATATATATATATATATATATATATATATATATATATATATATATATATATATATATATATATATATATATATATATATATATATATATATATATATATATATATATATTATATATATATATATATATATATATATATATATATATATATATATATATATATATATATATAATATATATATATATATATATATATATATATATATATATATATATATATATATATATATATATATATATATATATATATATATATATAATATATATATATATATATATATATATATATATATAATATTCGGGGTAAGTCAGTACGAAGGGTTCCGTACGAATACCATATTCATATGTCTCACCTCACAAAAAGTGGAGACTTGATAAAAAAATTACTCAAAATGTTTCACACCCCTTTTAAAAAGTGGCACAAAAAGGGGATCTTGAGGAAAAAAAAGTGGCACGAAAAAAAGGTGCCACTTTTTTAAAAAGGGAATAATTGATCCAAATTCCAGTATTTAATGAAATTCCAGGGCATATAATACTTTTGAAATAAAATGAATCAATTTTTATGGTTTTTTCCTATCTAAAAAGGAAATAATTTTCAGCGCAAACGAAGTACGCCGCTTTCTAACGAATTGTTTAAACAACACATGCATACATACGTGGTTATACCTGAATCCAAAACAAAGAAAAAGTCAGCCAGATTACAAGTTCAGTATAACAATTTTAAATAGTGGACCAATATGGCCTATAAATGGCGGAGTTCTGAGGGAGCAAACATAAAAAAAATATAAACAAATTCATAGTATTCTTCCCTTCTTGGTATCGGTCAAAAATAATTTTTTGCTTTTATGTATAAGAAAAGTTGCCCTGTCACGCACTTTTTAGTGTTTCTTAAGTTTTAGCACTAATATTAGTGTGAATGTAAAAAATGATATACATATGGGGAAACGGCTTATTAGTTTCATTATAAATATTCGTCGATCCGTACATATTTCATTTCAAAACTTTATTGTTTCTTTTGCCTTAGGGGTTGATTTAGTAAAAATAAATCTAACGTTTACTCAGAAAGTGAAAATCGCTTTAAAAATATTAAAACATTTTTATCAACACATTCTTGTTCGTGTTCGTGAATCAGGGTGTTAGTTTCTTATCATTTTAGTACAATAATGAATATCTATAAACTATTTCAAAATATGATTATTTTTCGAACGTATTCAAAATAGTTATTTTTTTCATAAGGCTTATAAATAATGGACTCAAAAACAAAATATTCTATTAAGATTTTTTTTATGAAAACAGTTTCGAACCGTAAAAAAACTTATACTAAAACAAAAAGTATCACTTCATAAAAAAGGGGCAGAAAGGGGCATAATGTTACTTACAAAAGGTTGCAGATTTAGGTAATTTTAAAAAAGTTGCACTAAAAGTGGCAAGGCAGTTGAAAAAGTCCCAAATTGCCACTTTAGTTGCTAAACGGTCACGCTACGCCCCTGGGACTACGCCTTACCGTGCCGACTTGCGGTTGAAATTTGATTAAACCGCAAGTCGGTACTACCCAGTAAAAACTTTGCTTACTGGTAGCCAAAAAAGTATATGAGGATTTAAGACGTAACTGCTTACAATTTGACTCGATAACTACTTATTTTTGTTTGAGAAGTCTAAAAAATAAGGGGTACCCCTTACAAATGTATGTATATGCATTTTTACAGCAATTAACTAATTACTATTTGGCTTACTAGAAGCTCAATAATAAGTAGTTAAATAGACAAATTAAAATTAAAAAAAAAATTTATACACATTATATGTATATTATTTATATTTTTAATATTTTTGATGATCCAGTTGGGATACGAACCTGTGCTCGTTCAGATTTGAAGACAAGTACGTTACCCACTAAGCTATTGTTGACTTATAACTTTAAGCGACAAAAATTAGTTTTCATATACAAGCACATGTTGAATTAAAAAGAGGTTGTCTACTTGTTTTATAAATAAGTACTTTCAGATAATGAGAAAAATACGTACTAATTTTATTAAAAGCTAGGTAGTAGTTCTAATTTGAATCACAGTAATAATATAAATAAGTACCACTCATTACTTTGTAACCCATTAATAGAGTACTACCGATTACAAAAATTACAAAAGTTTTTGCCAGGTAATCGTATATTTAACAAAATAAACAGCAAAATATCGAAAAAGTCCATAACTATTAAAATAACAAGAAAAGCCCTAGAAGTTCCCTAGAAATTGAAGCTGTTTTTAAAGTTATTTGGGCTGCTGAACGCGACTCTGAACCCCAATACGTTATTTCGAAAATGAAGGCAATTGAACGACATATATTAGCATAGTAGGGGCCTCTGTGGCTGAGTGGTAGCGATGCTAGCCTGTCAGTCCAGAGGTCGTTGGTTCGATTCTCGCCGTAGGCCCTGGGTGTTTTCCGCAGACAAGTTAATCGCTCCGCGGGTTGTGTTGGCTTATACTTAAAACAAACTGGAGAATTGTTTGCCCTAGTCAGTAAAAAAGAAAAAAAAAACAAAATTCGACAACAAAATTATCTTTAAGCCTAACGACCATTGTTTTGAAATCCGGCCATTAGTTTCAGAGATATGGTAAGTTTGAGCCTAAAAATTAAAAATTTCATAAAAAATTTTAAAAGTTGTCTCACTAAATTGTGAGCAAAATCAAAAGTTGTGCACCAGTTTGAACTAAAAATGGCTCATTTCCTTTATAATAAATACATTAAGCTATATGATACTGAACAAAAAATGGGATCATTGGGGTACATATTTATATATATTTTTTTTTATAAATTTTTAAATAAAAATTTAAAAATTTTTTATGAAATTTTTAATTTTTAATTTTTAGGCTCAAACATATACGAAATCTCTGAAACTAATGGGTGGATTTCGAAACAATGTTCGCTAGGCTCAAAGATGATTTTGTTGTCGAGTTTTAATTTTTTATTAAATAAGCTAGCTAATATATGTCGTGCAAGTGCCTTCATTTTCAAAATAACGCTATATCTCGAATACTAAAACTGATAAAAAAAAAGAGTTCAGATTTATGTTCGGCCGCCCAAATATCTAAAGAAACAACTTCAATTGCTAGGGAACGAAAAAGTTTACCGAAATTTGCAAATTTATGGGATATTTGTGTTTTTTTAATAGTTATCGGCTTTTTTCGATATTTTGCTGTTTATTTTGTTAAATATACGATTTAGATAAAAGTCAGTAGGGGAAAAGCTGTTGAAAACTTCACAGAAAAAGATTTTTTTAGAAGAACATCTTTCATGATGTGGTCATATTTTTCGACTTCTGTAATTTGATCAAATTTCAACCGCAAATCGACACGGAAAGGCGTGTTCCCAGGGCGTGAATTTTTTATAGTAATTTTTGCATCAAGCCTCCACTTTTTAGCGGGGGTGAGACCAAAAAAATTTCCACTTTAAAAAATAACGGACACTTCAAGGTTCATATATCCATTTTTTGTTTTGCCGATTTTCATCGATTTTTGGGGACTTTTAATTTTAGCGTATTTTTTCGTGTTACAATTTTTTTGTGATTTTTTTTAGTTTTGAAATTTTTCTTCCGTTTTGTCGCTTTTTTCGTTTTAGCGCTTTTTTTATTTTCACGATTTTTTCATTTTGAAAATTTTTTTTTGATTTTGACCTTTTTTTAGTTTTGGTGTTTTATTTTTTGTTTTGGCTATTTTTTTCGATTTAGCGTTTTTTTCGTTTTTGTGCTCTTTTCTTTTTAGCGTTTTTTTTGTTAATTTTCACGATTTTTTTTCGTTTTGACAATTTTTTAATTTTGGCCTTTTTTTAGGTTTGGCGTTTTTTGTTTGTTTTGGCGATTTTTTTTCTTTTTAGCGATTTGTTTCGTTTTTATGCTTTTTTCATTTCAACGCTATTTGCATTTTAGTAAATCCTTTTTTTGCGTTTTTTTTTTTGGAAATTGTTGTGTTTTGATGCTTTTTTCCGTTTAGCGCTTTTTTATTTTAGCGATTTTTTGTCAACAGTTTTATTTTGCTTTTTTTAGTTTTTAAAATTTTTGATTTTGTTTATTTGGCAATTTTTTCGTACAGCTTAAAATCAAAACTACTTTACCTGACACATATCCCTCGAAAGAGATCCCTGCACTACATTTGCATATAGTGCGAAATGTGTACTAGTCTTCATTTTCCCGCTATGACCACTAATCTTCTTAAGGAAATTTTCTGAAATAAATTTTTTTCACCGTTATGATATAAGTTCTGAAATTATTTCAGAAATCTGACCTTTTCTTCTCGTGAAAGAGGTCGTAGGACCACTATTTGTATATAGTGGGATATTTGTAATAGTCACAATTTTCCCGCTATGATCACTAATCCTTCCCGGAAATCCTTCCCAAAGTATAATATGAGGATCGATTCGGGGTCGTTGTGGACAACACTCTTATCTGTTGAAGTCCCTCACAAATTCCGCAACTTTATCTTTTACTTCATACTTATCTAAAGGGTATATAATATTCTCTACAGCCGGATATAGCCATCAGACTTGTTATTTCGAATTTCTTTTTTGTGTTAAAATGTCTAGTGGTTTTTTGGTTTGGTTTTATTTTCGTTCTTAAAAAATTTTCAGCATGTGTTTGGCTGTATTTTAAGCACTTATGTTATTTTTGTATTAAATTTTTAATGTAACATAAATTAAAAAAATAGAAATGAGAATGAATTCATTCTATCTCTTCATCACTTACACACATAAATATGTATGTAGTATGTGCACTTAACATAATATACAAAATTTATGTACACATAGAATATATAAAATATGTATATTTTGTCACACACTCGCACTTCCGCTTGACATAAATTTTGTCAAAATATGTAAAGAAAATTTACAACAAAGTTAGAAAATAGTCATAAAATTTTATAGACTGACTAAATTAAACACACTTATAGATTTTTAAGGATTTGTATTTTTAAGTTCAATTAATACTTTTTCCTGAATACTGCTGATGTCGTTATATTTCCCATTTAAACTGTTTGAGAAGGTTTAACGAACTTTTCTAGTCTAGTATAAAGTCTATCAATCCATGATATATTTCTCGTTTTAATATGTTTGTGGATAAAAGATATTCTGAGGTACAACACATTTTAGTCATTATGTGAATATTCTGAAATACTAAAACGGTTTTCAATACCTTCCTAATCTAAACATTAATCTCACTATATTCCCTGGAGTGAGTATAACATTATCCTGTTACTCCACACTCATCTTAACAAAAGTTCGTCCTAATATAAACATTAACCCTGTTTACTATGTTGTGCAAATGGTCTTGCATCATAGCGTTTGTAAAATGGTATACAGAAAAAATTAAACTTCTTTAGAATCAATAAGGACTAGAAAAAAATTTTATAAATTCAGACAAAACGTTTTACTAAATTTACAAACTTTTTCACTGAAAAAAAAATCTTGAAAAATGTTTGGTGTATTCCATAATGAAAAAACCCAATTCAAACAAAAACATTTTCTGAATCAAATAAAATATTTGTCTAAATTTTTTTTTTTCAAAATCAGTGAAAGAGTTTATAGATTCAGACAAATTTTTTACTGAAAACGTAACATTGAAAGATTTTTGTAAAATCAAACAAAACAGTTTACTGAATCAAACAAAAATATTTTCTAAATTTCTTATAATACATCAAACAACTCTATGTTTACATAACAATTCTATGTTTATATAACAATTCTAAAAAAAATGAATGAGAATTACTGCAACAACACTAAAAAGGCTGCTGATGTTTACAGGTTGCAACGTATTGATTCACTCAGAATTTTTCAGTAAACACCCTTGTTACACTTGATGTTTGGTACTACGTAATTGTATGAATTCTGACGTCGCATGAGGGTTGTTTTTACAACACTGAAAAGTGCTCTTTCTTGTTGTTTTTAGTGTTTGCATCCTAAATTGAAGTCAAACAAAAAATTAACTGATTCAGTAAAAAATATTTATTGGAAATGAAATTTTATTTGGGTCTATTATTTTTAACGTTATACTCTTTATTGCATTTTGCTTGATAGTTATTCATTAAGCAATATTATTTACTTATTTTGGCTTGAGTTCTGGTTTAATTTAATTTTTTTAATTAAATTATATATTTATTTCGAGAAAATGTAAAGCATGTAGGCAAAGAAAAATTTCACTGTGCGGAGGGAAGAACTTGCATGTTTTGAGACTTCTCGGTCAATTCATCAGAGCTCTTTACCACTTAGACCACTCGACCAAAGTCGGTAGTTTCCAGTCAAGTAGTTGAATATCATCTATCTTTAATAAATTCATGCTGTCACTCTTAGAATTGTTTTTTCAGCTTTTCCATTTGATAGTTATTGATATTTTCTGTTGAAGATTCTGTTAATTTTTCTAACAACCGAAAAAATCGCCATAAGAAAAAAATCGCAAGAAAAATATCGCTCAAAAATAAAAAAATCGCCAAAAACTAAAAAAAACATCAAAACTAAAAAAATCTCCAAAAACCGAAAAAAATTGCTAAAAGGAACAAAATCGTCAAAACTAAATAAATCGCCAAAACTAAAAAATCGTCAAAACTGAAAAATAACAAAAAAAACCCAAAAAATCAAAAAACGAAAAAATGGCCAAAACTAAAAAAATCTCTAAAAACCAAAAAAAATCACGAAAAACGAAAAAAGCGTAAAAACTAAAAAATCGCCAAAAAGGCAAAAGGAATATATCGGCATATAAAACGTAAAACCATGTAACTACAATTTTTTAATTTTACAGGAGAGACAAAATAGTACAAGTTATAATGGCTTTGTTGTTTTCTGTTTGCTTATAACTTCGCCGAGCATGACAGTAGAAGCCTAAAAATTTGTAGAGACACATGCGCTTCGATATAATATACAATAAGTAGTTACTATAACGATTTTGAAATTTTTGTCACTTACATGGTTTTACGTTTCATATGATCATATGTATGTATGTTTGTAAATGATATTCGTACGGAACCCTTCGTGTGCGAATCAAATTCGAACTTTACTGAATTTATTCTTAGTTGATTGGAGTTGAATATTTAGAATATTAGAACATCCCGCTTTCAAAAAAATATATATGTATATTCAAATCCCGCTTTTTTTCTAATAGCTATTTTCTTCAGAATCTTGCTTTTCAGTCATTCATTTCCCACTTTTTGATAAAAACCTTCTGGTCACGTTAGTTTTGGTACTACTCTGGGGTCCAAAAAATGCTATAAAAATATTTTGGATATTAAAAGAAATTAAATTAATTTTCCAACCGTTTTGCATAATGTAAATGCTGACTAGGCTTCAGCTGTTCATTTTCTCATATTGCAGCAGAAGTTAACTAAACATTTTTATTACCGTCAGTTTTTTTTTTATAAGAAATTAATTATTATTTCAACATCGCCTTTTTATCCGCTCTATTTGTAGCCTTTATTAATTTATTTTCCCTTACCCTCTACTATCATGTTATTCCCTTAATAAATTTAATTTCAAACATTCAATCGATCAAATCGTATAATTAAAATAATCACACAGCTAATAACTTTGTTAAAAAAAAATAAAATAAAATTATTCTGATTGTTGTTAGATAGTTTCAAACTCGTGACTAAAAATATATAGGTGTATTATTAATTAATTATAAACGTCACTGTCATTATTATAATCATTATCGCCATAACACAGAAAACAAATTAATATATCACTCATTTTATCTCTTTCACTCTCACCCTCTATTCCCATCACCATTTTTCTACTGTTGAGCAACAACTACATATAAATATAACGACTAGTAACTAGTGTATATAGTAAGTGTATGTATGTGTGTATATACTAGTGTATGTACTAAGTTATTGTTTACAACTTTATTAGTACCTATATTTTCTCTTCAATTAATGTACTTATTTTTATACATATCTACATATGTATGTACCCGGTTGGCCAACTCGTCGTAGTGGATATTTTCATCAACGACTAAATACTTGAGGAAATTTCAACATTTGTCATGCACGATATTTCTCGATTACTGTTTCTTTTAAGACAATCTAACAGAAATCACCGTACTCAAAGAATGTGTAAAGAAAAACTACCCACTGGTCATGCCAACTAGTTGCTGGATATTGTCCGCAAGCTAGTCTTGCAACGTTCAATTAAAAATTTTGTATAATTTCGTTACAACAAAAAACACTACTCTTCGTATACCAGCAAATAAAATTCTTGTGGATCAAGGTGGATATATACAGGTGATATTATAAGCACAGCTGTTCTACTTTTTTCCGCAAATTAGATGCTCGTATGTCAAAATATGTATACGTTGACATAGGGGCTGATATGTCAAATGTTATTGCAATGTTGTAGTTGTTTTAGAATCAACACCACCTGATAAAATTAACTCACCTTGTTGTGGATATTGTCACTCAGCAGAGTTGCCAGTTTAGGGGTTTTCCCCCTAGATTTAGGGGTTTTTATTTCATTTAGGGGCAAATTTAGGGGGCTAAAATTCTTAGGGGGAAATTTAGGGGGCATAAATTTATATTTAGGGAATTTCTAGGGGATTTTACTATGCCTATACAAGACGTAATTTTTATTATATTTTACAACTGGTCAACATCTTTTTCTCAGTAGATAATTCAGTATCATTATTATATATGATAGCTAGAAGATTTCCCTATAACTAATAGTTCTGTATTTTACAACTGATCTATTTAGTTTTCAAACTACATAATTTTTTTTTTTGTTATTCAAGTGCAAGATTTACAAAGAAATCTTTTGAAAATATGTACATATGTTGTTTTTCAATTTTATACCTAAACTTTTTAATTCTGATAACATGTACATATAAAGTTAGCGATGATGATTTGGCAGCTCTTGATATATGTGAAGAAACTTGATTCCTTCAAATGTTTATAAAAACAAGTTTTTTGCTACCGCTACTTTGATATAAAATTCAGTTTATATACATACTTACATATCGTTACTTAAAATGCAAAAGGGCCTATTATCATTTTTAAAAATTTTCCAGCAGAGATAAAAAACATAATAACAAGCACAATATTGTGATTTCAAAAACTGGGGTTTCAGGATAGTATAATTAATTAAGACTTCATTAATAATACTACCCAGATTAAAAAAAATATGATATGCCCTTTTGCTTTTTATATGAAGATATGTCCATATATACTAGGGTGATCGATTAATCGACATTTTCCAGAAACCGGTTTTCGAATAGTTCGACTATTTACGGGTTTTGAAATTCAGAAAAAACCGGCCGACCGGCTTTTTTTGTGAGAAAATTATAATACAAAAGTTTTAATTTTAATTTGCTTTAAAAAAAGAGTTAACAGTTGTAAATACTATCCGCATAAAAACATAGCTTTGAAAATAAGGCCAAGTTCCTATTCAAAAATTTCGGCCGTTAAAAGTACTGAGATCAAAACAAGGATCAACTCCTTGACATTTTCCCCATAATTCTTCTCGATATTAGAAATGTGAAAAAATATTGCCAAATAGCAGGTTTCCTAAAAATGAGATGGTATTGACGTGTGTGAAGATAAATATGCCGAGTTAAATATGTTTTTACGTAAAGGCTTACGTTACAACATATTTAGGTGTGAAGATAAATATGTTATGACGTAACGAAATAGGAGTTAATAAGCTAATTATATGGGAAAAAACATATTTAGGAAGTTTTTATAGATTTTTTTATTCGATTCTATTGGAATATAATTATATTTAATATAATTACAATTCTGACAATGATTTTCTGAAAAGTTTTATGAAAACTCATCTTTGGTCATACGTATGTATAATCTCTGAGAGATTTTGGCCAAAGTGGCCAAATGAAGGGTTGGCATGCAATGCCACCATATGGGAAATGACTACTAGAGTAGTTTCTACATTCAATTTCATTGGAATCCCCGAATTGAGTTTGTGAACAATTTTACAGCTCATTTAAACTCATTTTTGGTCATACGTATGATCTCTGAGGGATTTTGGCCAAAGTGGCCAAATGAAGGGTTGGCATGTAATCCCACCATATGGGAAATAACTACTAGAATATTTTCTATAACCAATTTCAATGGAATTCCTGAACTGAGTTTGTGAACAATTTTACAGCTCATTTAAACTCATTTTTGGTCATACGTATGATCTCTGAAGGATTTTGGCCAAAGTGGCCAAATGAAGGGTTGGCATGCAATCCCACCATAAAGGAAATGACTACTAGGATACTTTCTACAACCAATTTCATTGGAATCCCTGAATTGAGTTTGTGAAAAATTTTACAGCTCATTTAAATTAATTTTTGTTCATACGTATGATCTCTGAGGGATTTTGGCCAATGTGGCCAAATGAAGGGTTGGCATGCAATCCCACTATATAGGAAATGACTACTAGGATACTTTCTACAACCTATTTCATTGGAATCCCTGAATTGAGTTTGTGAACAATTTTACAGCTCATTTAAATTAATTTTTGTTCATACGTATGATCTCTGAGGGATTTTGGCCAAAGTGGCCAAATGAAGGGTTGGCATGAAATCCCACCATATGGGAAATGACTACTAGGGTAGTTTCTACATTCAATTTCAGTGAAATCCCTGAATTGAGTTTGTGAACAATTTTACAGGCTCATTTAAACTCATTTTTTGTCATACGTATGATCTCTGAGGGATTTTGGCCAAAGTGGCCAACCCTTTATTTGGCCACTTTGGCCAAAATCCCTCAGAGATCATACGTATGAACAAAAATTAATTTTAATGAGCTGTAAAATTGATCACAAACTCAATTCAGGGATTCCAATGAAATTGGTTGTAGAAAGTATCCTAGTAATCATTTCCTATATGGTGGGATTGCATGCCAACCCTTCATTTGGCCACTTTGACCAAAATCCCTCAGAGACCATACGTATGACCAAAACTTAATTTAAATGAGCTGTAAAATTGTTCACAAACTCAATTCAGGAATTCCAATGAAACTGGTTATAGAAAATATTCTAGTAGTTATTTCCCATATGGTGGGATTGCATGCCAACCCTTCATTTGGCCACTTTGGCCAAAATCCCTCAGAGATCATACGTATGACCAAAAATGAGTTTAAATGAGCTGTAAAATTGTTCACAAACTCAATTCAGGAATTCCAATGAAACTGGTTATAGAAAATATTCTAGTAGTTATTTCCCATATGGTGGGATTGCATGCCAACCCTTCGTTTGGCCACTTTGGCCAAAATCCCTCAGAAATCATACGTATGAACAAAAATTAATTTAAATGAGCTGTAAAATTGTTCACAAACTCAATTCAGGAATTCCAATGAAACTGGTTATAGAAAATATTCTAGTAGTTATTTCCCATATGGTGGGATTGCATGCCAACCCTTCATTTGGCCACTTTGGCCAAAATCCCTCAGAGATCATACGTATGAACAAAACTTAATTTAAATGAGCTGTAAAATTGTTCACAAACTCAATTCAGGGATTCCAATGAAATTTGTTGTAGAAAGTATCCTAGTAGTCATTTCCTATATAGTGGGATTGCATGCCAACCCTTCGTTTGGCCACTTTGGCCAAAATCCCTCAGAGATCATACGTATGACAAAAAATGAGTTTAAATGAGCCTGTAAAATTGTTCACAAACTCAATTCAGGGATTTCACTGAAATTGAATGTAGAAACTACCCTAGTAGTCATTTCCCATATGGTGGGATTTCATGCCAACCCTTCATTTGGCCACTTTGGCCAAAATCCCTCAGAGATCATACGTATGAACAAAAATTAATTTAAATGAGCTGTAAAATTGTTCACAAACTCAATTCAGGGATTCCAATGAAATAGGTTGTAGAAAGTATCCTAGTAGTCATTTCCTATATAGTGGGATTGCATGCCAACCCTTCATTTGGCCACATTGGCCAAAATCCCTCAGAGATCATACGTATGAACAAAAATTAATTTAAATGAGCTGTAAAATTTTTCACAAACTCAATTCAGGGATTCCAATGAAATTGGTTGTAGAAAGTATCCTAGTAGTCATTTCCTTTATGGTGGGATTGCATGCCAACCCTTCATTTGGCCACTTTGGCCAAAATCCTTCAGAGATCATACGTATGACCAAAAATGAGTTTAAATGAGCTGTAAAATTGTTCACAAACTCAGTTCAGGAATTCCATTGAAATTGGTTATAGAAAATATTCTAGTAGTTATTTCCCATATGGTGGGATTACATGCCAACCCTTCATTTGGCCACTTTGGCCAAAATCCCTCAGAGATCATACGTATGACCAAAAATGAGTTTAAATGAGCTGTAAAATTGTTCACAAACTCAATTCGGGGATTCCAATGAAATTGAATGTAGAAACTACTCTAGTAGTCATTTCCCATATGGTGGCATTGCATGCCAACCCTTCATTTGGCCACTTTGGCCAAAATCTCTCAGAGATTATACATACGTATGACCAAAGATGAGTTTTCATAAAACTTTTCAGAAAATCATTGTCAGAATTGTAATTATATTAAATATAATTATATTCCAATAGAATCGAATAAAAAAATCTATAAAAACTTCCTAAATATGTTTTTTCCCACATAATTAGCTTATTAACTCCAATTTCGTTACGTCATAACATATTTATCTTCACACCTAAATATGTTGTAACGTAAGCATTTACGTAAAAACATATTTAACTCGGCATATTTATCTTCACACACATATGGTATTGTACCTATCAAGAACTTGGTCCTCATTTTGAACTCAGTACTTTAACGGCTGAAATTTTTGGATAGGAATTTTCGGCCTTATTTTCACATTAATGCTTTTGTGCGGATCTGATTTCTTTTTTCTTACTTTTTGCTTAGTACAACATTATAATTTCCATCGCTATAATTTCGCTTCTTCTTAATTGCGCATTATAGGGGCCCTTATATGCGGCACTAAAAAGACCTTTCCATTTACAATCAAAATCCTAAAAAATTTGGTCCACATATATATATATAGGAGGAACAACCCTAGTGCAGAGATCTAGATTTTTTCTTTTTTATTTCTTGACATTTCCCGCAACAAGCATTTTTTGTATATAATGGAAGTCGAACTCCATATAAAATATGAAGTTTGACATACATTCTACATCACAAGGCCAACTTAGTTCGCCCTTGCTACCACCTTATAAAATTAATTCACCTTAATTGCATGCTTCAGTAAATGCTCTTGAGCAAAAATACGTAGGAAAATCAACAGTAAAAGTTCGTCAAGTTTTAATATAGTAAAAACTAATAAAATATACGAATCGATAAGTATTAGACTGGGCCAGTTTTTTAATTAAAAAAACCGCACTATTCGACATTCGAAAAATCAACATTTTGAAAAAACCGAAGGCCGTATTGTGGAAAAAAGCGGCTTAAAAACCAGTTGAAAACCCGAGTGAATCACCCTAGTATATACGTAACAGTATTTTATAAGTGTAATTTTTTTATATGTATTTTATTAAATAAAAATATTCAAGAAACTAGAAAAATATTTTTGGGGGAATTTCAGAAAAAATTTTAAAATTTAGGGTGTTTTTGCTTTATTCATGTAAGGATATTATTGTATGTAAATTGAAACTGAATCTAGTTAATTTACTTTAAATTAAACTATTACATAAACCTTTACATTTTAAGGTTTTATTCTCAAAATGGGTTAAATTTAAGGGGTTTTAAAATATTTTTGGGGGGAAGAAAAAAAGTTACCTGGCAACACTGTCACTCAGTCTGTCACCAGTTTGAATTATTTTGATAAATTTTTGCTTGAAAAAAATGGGTAACAGTGTCGCTCTTGTTGTCATGTATGAACTTCGCGGTCATTTGTTCGAGAATATCCTCACTGATCTGTCACCAACAGGTCATCCACGCTTTAACATTGTCATGCATGTAAGACATGGGCCAACCGGGTAGTTACTGTACATTTGTTTAATTGTTATTTGCTAAAACAGACATAATAGTAATGTCTTTTTGTTGTAGTTTCTAATTGCCATTTAATCTTTAATGTATTGACGTAAGTTAGTATTTTGTCTACATATTTGCTTTTTGTATTACATATTTATGTTGTATTTGCAGTTTTCATAGAGACAATTTTAATTGGTTGCTTTAACATAAATTAAATTTTAGTGAGAGGAAGAGTAATGACCTTTAATATGCTGCATAATGTTGCTATGGGAAGTTGAACGATGACACAGTGCAGCTAGATTAAAGAAAATCCTCTTATACACACATTGTAATGCAATAGGAATCAAATAAAATAAATTGAGTAAAGTGCTACTTTGACCCGCACACGAAGGGGGGTTCCGTACGAATACCATATACATATACATATATGGGCATTTCCATGAAAATGACAACCATGACTGAAAAAATTAAAACCTGGCTGTACGGAAGGTTGAACTGACAGCTGTTTTGTGACCACCAAGTCTACTCATCAGAGTACTTTACCCACACTACCACTGACAGTGGCAACAACACTGTAGCGAAAATCCTACTAATATTAGTAAGCTCAATTAACACACTGTCGCCATCTTGTGGCGAGTCGCACCTTATTGAACTTTGTCTAAATGTTCGGAACTTCACTAACTGTCTTTTCTTACCATGTTCAACTATTTTAAGGTTTTTCCATTTCAGTCTTACCAGCGTGGAATATCGTCGATATTCTCAATGCTGGGATTTTATTGAATGTTTATTTTGCCCAAGTTTTTGGAACAGTACACATTCATGTTTAGCTAAGTGCCTTTAGAGTTTTAATAATTGAGTTATACATTTTTAGTCGAACTGTATGGTTTTTATCCAAAGTTATTAAATTAGTTTGGCTTAAGTTCATTTTTAATTTAATCTTTAGATCAAATTATTTTTTATTTAAGAAAGAAATTCTAAAGCATGTAAATATTGAACATTCAAAGAAAAATTTTGCTGTTTTTCTTTTCTTTGAATGTTCAATATTTACATGCTTTAGAATTTCTTTCTTAAATAAAAAATAATTTGATCTAAAGATTAAATTAAAAATGAACTGAAGCCAAACTAATTTAATAACTTTGGATAAAAACCATACAGTTCGACTAAAAATGTATAACTCAATTATTAAAATTAAAACCCTTAAAACTTTTGTTAAGATATGGTAAAGAGAAGAAAGCAATCAAATTTTACTATACAGAGGTATTTTTATACCTTTTTTATACCTACAATTTTTAATTATCAAAAATAACAGTTTAAAGTGAATACCTATTTGACTAATTTTAAGACATGCAATAAACTATTTTCGCTTTTCTAGCGGCTAAATTCAGTTATTTGTAACATAGCAATTATAGTTTAAAATTAATGTTCCAACATAAAAGAACAACATTAGTGAGGAAAGATAAAAGATAATGTCACGTACGTAGTGCAATAACATTAATTATTTACGTCACTTGAATTTGACCGGTCGCAACTGTTTCAAAATTAAAGTTTAAAGCAAGATATTTGTCGCAAACAAATATTGATCGACATTTTTTTTCAATTTGGTGTAATAAAAATTTTATAAGCATTTAAAGTTCGTCACGTACGCTATTGTAGTACTACAAATGCAACTAAATACAACTGAAAAATTGCAAAATTTTCATCACATTTCAAAAATAAAAAAACTTCATCCATTTTCATATCATGACAGTCAGCATATAAATGATTCTCGAACTGCGTATTCATTAAGCGAAAAAATGTAAAATTAATTAGTATTTACTACTCTGTACTAGGGTAAGGTGGCGCCGTAAACTCAGCGCCCAAGTACATAGTATGCAGTACGAAATGAACTTGAATCTTGATTGTTTTTATTGCTATTATCGCCAAGTACATATTTTTTTATTTGTTTTTAAGTTTTTGTTTTAATATCTTTACAAAACATATATTTCAGTACTTAAGAATATTATAAGAGAAAAAATCTGTCACGTACTCTATGTCACGTACGCTAATAATTTTTTTTCATTATAAAATCATCCAAATAATAAAAATCCGGATAATAAACTAGTTGGCCTAGTGTGCGAAGTTTAAATAAATTAAGTAAAGTGCGACTTTGGCTCGCACACGAAGGGTTCCGTATGAATACACATATGTATATCCCTTTTTGTTTTTGCCCCGTTTGTCATTTTGGCAGTTTTTTCGTTGTGCTTTCTTGTTTAATTTTAGTTTTTTATTTTTTTAAAGTATTTTTCGTTGTTTCTTGGGTTTTTTTGTTTTGGCGTTCGTGATTTTTTTAAATTTTTTCTGGCGATTTTTCGTTTTTTGCATTTTTTTTTGTTTTTTGCCGATTTGTTTAGTTTTGGCGATTTTTTGGTTATGACATTTATTTAACGTTTTCACTTTCTGACGATATTTTTAGTTTTAGCGATTTATTTTAGTTGTGGCGATTTTTTCAGTTTTGGCGCTTTTTTTCGTTTTTGGGGATTTTTTTCGGTTTTTTGTGGCTTTTTTAGTTTTAGCGATTTTTTTTTGTTTTGAAACTTTTTTCGTTTTGGCGATTTTTTTGGTTTTTGGGCGTTTTTTAGTTTTGGCACTTTTTTTTTATTTCTGCGTTGTTTTGTTTTTTGTGATTTTTTTAATTTTTTGGCTATTTTTTCATTTTTTTTTGATGATTTTTTTAGTTTTAGCGATTTTTCGTTTTGAAGACTTTTTTCGATTTTTGAAGTTTTTTTGGCGATCTTTTTAATTTTGGTGATATATTGCGTTTTAGCGATTTTCGTAATTTTGGCGGTTTTTTCCTTTAAGCGCTTTTTTCATTTTAGCGTTTTTTTCGTTTTGAAATTTTTTTAATTTTGAATTTTTTAGTTTTAGCGTGTTTTAAAATTTCAAGATTTTACATCTTACGGTTTCCAAGATACAGCATATTGTCTAAACATAGTCAAAATTACAATAACTGATAGAATACCCTTTAATCTTTATTGTATTAAATATCGGTGTTAATTGGTGTAGTCTATTCTACAGACTACACCAATTAGCACTTACTTTGAAAATTTAAAGTGTCTATATATAAGTGTCTGTATATTACATTATTATTTCAACATGTTGCGTTGCTCGCTTTAGAACACCCTTTAATGTTTAACTGTCATATGTTTGTTGTTGTAGTGGCAAAAGCTCTACATATCCTGTGAAAATTTCAGGTCCGTAGCTCTTACGGTTCCCGAGAAAATAGCCTGTGACAGACAGACGGACAGACAGACGGACAGCGTAGCGAAAACAATAGGGTTCCTTTACACTTGTGGTGTATCGGAACCCTAAAAAGAGAAAAAAAATCTTCACAATACGCAGAGTTTCGCATATTTTTACATGTACCTTAACACCACTTCCGTTTTATGTCGCGTACGATATGCCTTATTTCTCGCCATATTTTGGACAACAGGACTCCAAATGTGATAATTTTTTTCACTTACTCCTATTTTTGCAAAATATATTCCACTTTGTAGGCGTACAAATGTCACGTACGCTGACATGGAAATGCCCATATGTATATCATATACATATATATTTTCCGTTTTGGCGATTTTTTATTGGTCTTTTTAGCTTTAGCGTGTTTTTCGTTTTAAGTTTTTATTTTGTTGTTTTGACGAATTTTTTCTTTTTTTACGATTTTTTTACTTGGCGGCTCTTTGTTTCTGTGTTTTTTTTTCGTTTTAGCGTTTTTTTTCATTTTGGCTATTTTTTAATTCCGGGGTTTTCTAGTTTTGTCTTTTTTTATTATTGGTTTTTTAGTTCGGCGTTTTTTTAGTTTTGGCATTCTTTTCGTTTTGCGATTTTTTTTCGTTTTTTGGCAATTTTTTTAATTTCGGCGATTTTTTGGTTTCAGCGTTTTTTTATTTTGGCGATTTTTATTTCGTTTTGACTATTGATTTTAATTTTCGGATTTTTTTTTGGTCTTTTTCTTTTGGCGATATTTTTGTTTTAGCGTTTAATTTCGTTTTCGGCTTGTTCGTTGCATTACTTGAAAGGATATCTTTTAATTATTACTTTACCCTTTAATTATTAATTTTGTTTGTTTCAAGTGCCGGAGTAACTGGTTCATAAGATACAGCTTAATTTTAAAATTACATTATCTCATAGAATACCCTTTAATTTTTAGTTTGTTTGTTTTTTATCATTCGTTACTGTTGCCTTTGAAATGCTGCACTAGCTGTGAAAGTTTCAACAGTTTGCCTCTTAAGGCAAAAAAAAATAAAATACAGCAAATTGCCAAAATTGCATGGTCAAAATTACTTTAGCTGATAGAATGAATACCCTTTAATTTTTATTTTGTTAAAACTTTAGTATTTATTGGTGTAGTCTATATAATAGTACTTTGAAATTGTTAAGTGTCTATATATCAAGTGTCTGTATATTACATTAGGATTTTACCATGTTTCGTTGCTCTCTTTAGAACACCCTTTAATTTTAAACTTTCATAAATTTTTAGTATTTGTAGTAGTTTTAGCGGCCATAGTTACACATGTTCGGTGAAAATTTGAGGTCTATAGCTCTTACGGTTCTCGAGATAAAACCTGTGACAGACAGACAGACAGACAGACGAACAGCGTAGCGAAAACAATAGCGCTTCTTTTCACCTTTGGTGCGTGGAACCTGAAAAACGACATATTCTACGTTCATTCGACAATAATTTTACGGTCTTTGAAGACTTATAGTAGAATTTTATCTGAAAAATTAGTTTAAGACATTTCAGCCCACTGTGCCTTGGCTTAGGGGGCAAAAAAGACCCAGTGAAGAGTTCGAGGGCTAAAATGTAGCACAAAAATGTTCTTCGTAGTATTTTACATAAATCTGCTGAACATAGTCTTAAACAAAACTGTAGGGGTTATATCAACATGGAATTTTCTCGCACGCTGACAAGTATGAAGTGAGTATTAACGCACCTCACGGTATCTCCAACCATTGCAGGGTTTCTGCCTACTTTTCGTTATCAGAACTTCATAACGTGTCACGGACACTCAATATGTTCTGCACTTTCCAAAGTGATGAAAAGTATGGTGAATTTTGATTTTAGTGAGGTATTTGGAATCCAACAGTGTACCCAGCTGCTTTTGTAGAGGAAGCTCTACGGCTGAAACTCCTTTCGGGAGTGTATTAAGTGTATCATAAATTTTTTTTTATCTCATGGTCCCAATCTTTGACAGGCATGTTCTCTTACTTAATGAATGTGAATAGCAGATTAGTGATGTAAAAGGATTGAGTATTGGATACCGAGTATCGAATATTTGATCTTAGTCGATACTATCGCTGTTGTGTTTTTATAGTCAAATCGACTGAAAAATTTATGGGACATAATACAACTCTGTTCAAAATATAAAATTTCCTAAGCGTTAAAGCGCCCCATCGACTTGCAATATAATTGTGCATTTTTTCATATTAGCCCAATTCACAATCTTGTGCATCTTGCATCGTAGCATTGGCAAAATGGTGTAGTATATTTATACTCACCACTAACAATTGGTAGTTGGTGAGTATCAATATGCAATACCATTTTGCAAATGCTACGATGCAAGACTATTTGCACAAGATTGTGAATTGGGCTATTGTATAATAATATCGCCATGTCATATTAGAAGGTTACACAATATATTGGCCAAAATCAAAAGGCTTTTGATTTTTATTGCACAATCAAGAAAATTGCGTAATGTGTTAGCAACATTGCTCATTATTATTGGGAAACAATCGGGAGAAGTCATCACCGACACAAAAAGCGAAATCAGATATTAATTATATCCAAATATTTTCATGAAACGAATAAGAATTTTATTAGACACTGAGTATCATGTACAGGTTGTACCTCTAAAGGTTAAAGTTATAGATTAGTTAACTAACACCGGTGGCTTAACTAACGATTTTTCATATAAATATCATTTGTTAAACCACCATCACACAGTGGGGTATTTTGGGGGAAAAATGGAAATAAATTGCAGTTTCTAAACCAGCCGTCCGATTCGTATAAAATTTCATATGTCATTTTGGGAGATGTTGCTGAGCCTAAGTTTGGGTCTAAGTCTGTTCTAAAATTAAAAAATTACACATAAGGCAGTCTTGAATATAAAGTGAAGAAATGTCCTTTCAGGATTGATTTAAGGCAGATATAAGCCACATATATAAAAATTCCGCCGTCTTAAAAAATAAAATTTATGGAATTATTTATTTAAAAAAAGTTGGATTTTCATGTTCTCGCTGTGTTTAGAGGAAGTTCCTGTAAAGGCTTCATTAGTCTTGACTTTCTGTTGCTGTTCTGTGCTGTGACGTTCTGTAGAAAATATTTTGTAATTACTTGTTCTGTGAATGGAAACAGCTGTTTTTAAAAGCAAAAGGTAATCAAAACAAATAAATTGAAATTGTGAAAATAAAGTTTTGTGAAAAAATGTGAAATAAACACAAAGCCACAAAACCACAAACCACAAACACCAAAAAAACACCACAAAAACTAATACATACGCACTGTTGGCTGTCACTTAACGTTGAATTCTATTTTCTACAGTTTTGTCCGCAACAGAACAGAACGAAAAAGGAACAACAAACCACTCATACAGATTTTCAATTGAACAGAAACGAAACAGCTGATTCAGAACAGAACAGCACGTACAAACTAATTCTGCCTTAACAATCGTTCGTTAAACTGAAAGCAATTTTGTGATCGATCATCTGTTTCTAATGCTGTTGACATATCTTTCCTACTACAATAGGAAAAATATATTTCATTAAAAAAGTAATAATAAAATAATTTTCGATTTATAATCGAAAACATGCAATTTATTGACATGGTGTAATAAAATTTACGTATATATTTAGCACGTTTTTATACTTTTATTTATAATATACTTTGTACATACATATATTCTGTATGTATTTGTTAATAAATAAAATTGTATATTTTATCTATCATTACCCGTGCTATTGTGTATTAGATTGTTAGTGTTAAGAATTATTTATTTATTTTGTATTTTTAATCTTGTTAATATATTTTTCTGTAGCTTATATCTTTGTTGTTTATTTATTTACTTTTATTTATCTTCCCTAATCATAACATTGATTTCAGCCATTACATTAATTTCTCTGAGTGTATAAAATGGCGTCTTTCTATATATTTTTACTCTCCTGATAATTTTGTTTGTTTTCATTTTGTGTATTTGTTTTGATTTTGTGCTCCTTTGCTTTTTGTTATTGTTTGTGAATGTGTTTTTGTTGTTGTTGCAGTAGTTGTAATCATTGTTGCAACTACCAAAAAATGTGTGTAACCAAAAAATTTTTTTTAAATGTAACTAGGGTTTTTTTATTACAGGACTTTTTTGTTTCCCGGGAGAGCGGGAAATAAAAAAAATTCTCGGGATTCCGGGAATTCCTGGAAATTGAAGAACGTACTAAAATATTTAAAAATAATCAAGTTTATTTGCTGATAGTTAAGCATTGTCTATATGCATTTCATTGGCGCTTTACCAAATCGTCAGTAGACTTCAACCACAACTTTGGACAGTTACAAACCTCCTATCTTATGAACAGACTTTCAAAAACCATTTGAGAATTTAGAAATTCTAAATTTGTAAATAAATCGTTTGAGAATTTACAATTTCTCAATTTGTTGGTTGGATAGAAATTTCAAAAAAATGTATAGATACTCTCATTTTCAAAAATACGATTTGAAATTTCGAACCCAAAATTCAAAATCAAGAAAAAAATTAAAAATTAGTTTTCTATTATTTTTTTTTTGGAAAATATATCGAAAAACAAAAGCAATTAAGTTATGAATTGGGTTTATATCCAAAGAAATGCAATTGAGGTGAAGGTACGTACATAGCATGCGTTCAATGGGCTAATGTGATACAGAGTTCTGCCGAAAAAGTTGAAATAGTGTGTTTCCATAAGGCAAATTACAAGGCGCATACCTCGCAAAAAGTTTAAAATTCTTGAACTTTCACGCGTTGTATACAAAATGACAGCTAGTGTTGCCAGATTCATATGCCAACATTTTTACTCCATGGAAATAAGTGATTAGATACTATTTTTTTTATTAAACAATGGATGAGAAATGCCTTAAATATATAAAGAAAAATAAAACGTAAAGGCAAGATAAAAAATACCCGGCAAAGGCTTGAAATTTTATAAGCGAAAAAGCATAAAAAGCGTGGTGCTTAACTTGTAATTTTTAAACTCTAGACTGCAAACCACCGACTTTGGTCGAGTGGTCTACGCGGTAAAGAACTCTGACGAAAAGAATGGAAGCTCTCGAAACATGTCAGCTTAAGCCTCTGCGTAGTCAAAATAAATTTTTTTTCTTTGTCTACATGGTTCACATATTTTTTCTAAATAAAAATTTAATATAATTGAAAAATTATGTTAAAAACCGAACTCCGGAACAAAATATTTAAATTTATTTGGAGAAAAACAAAAATTTCAAAGAAAAAAAATTTGTTTTTTTGAAGATTTAACATCATTTAAATGATAAATCAAAAAATTCTCAAAATTTCCCAGGAAGGCTATTTTAAGAGGTACTTACATATATAACAAAATTATTTTCCAACCGTCCGATTTGGTGTGGAATGCCCTATATATAAATTTGTGTGTCAAAACCTTTTTCTCATTTTGGTTACCTTTTGACTTAAATGAGAAAAAAGTAACCAATTCTAGTTACAAATAATCAAAAACGGCAACGCTGCTCTTAATTTGTTATTGTTTTTGTGTTTTATTTAACCTGTACATTTATCAGCTTAATTAAGTTTTAAATTACATTTAATGTGCGATAAATATGATTACAGTCGTACCCGGTTGGCCATGTCTTTCAGACATCTTGCAAGATCGATGCATGACAATGTTAAGCGTCGATGACCTGTTGGTGACAGCTCCAACAGATCAGTGAGGACATTTTCGAACAAATTGCCGCTAAGTTTATACATGATAACAACAGCGACACTGTCAGCCATATTTTCATTAATGATCATATAAATGACAACATCTTTAGAATTGGTCCCCAATACATATTTTCGTTTGTTTCTTTTTTACACATGTTAAGTTGAGGAATTTGTCACTCAGAGAGTATTTAATACAAGAAGTTTTAATAGACATTGCAAGCAGTGCTGCCAGAAAAAATTTTACCTGGTGTCCCCAATTTAGGGAATGAAATCCCCAAAAATCCCATTTCAAAAAGGAAAATCCCCAAATTTGTCCCCAAAATATTTTTTTTAAGTAAACACTACATTTCAATAAAAAAATATTTGTTTAATATAAATGTGATATTAAAATTCTACATCAACTAATAATAACAGCGAGATTTATACTGAATGTTCAGTGAAAGTGTTTCATGAACCTTTTCTTATTTCCTAATGAGGGGTGCAAAAATCTAGTGGAGTAAAATTATCACAACCCATTTCTTTACTCCGAAAGATTTATGTAAAAAATCCCCAAATCCCCCCTACGAAAATTTGTCCCAAAATAAAAGTTCTCCACTTATATGTCTATACTGATTGTAACAAAACTTTTCATCAACTCATTTTCATTCTTTGAGTACGGTTTCTGATAGATTGTCTTAAAAGAAACTGTAATCAACAAATATCGTGCATGACAAATGTCGAAATTTCCTTAAGTAGTCGTTGATGAAAATGTCCTCTACCACGAATTGGCCAACCGGGTAGTCTTACTCAATACTGTGTTAAGTTAATCAAAATGGCATTTATTTGTTTACTTTATTGCTGTTTTGTTTGTCTGCTGTTGTTTTTGTTTTGTTTTTTATTTTTCGACAAAAGGGGCGGTGGTGCCAGGGATGTTTAATTGTAAGGAAAATTGTTTGTACGTGTTTAATGGTGATTGTATGATTTATGTGTCTATAATTTTGATAAAAATTTTAACATTTTATTTGTGTTTTCAAAACATTGTATATAAGTACAAGTACGCAAACGAAATTACATATGTCGACAAAAACATTAAATTGAAATTTTGCATGTTGAAAAATAATAAAAACTGAAATTATATTTCCTCAGTCGTTAATTTTTTTTAAACAAAAGCATCACATTTTCTTTGTTATTTTCTTTCTGTATGTATGAAAAAATTATTAACTTAAAACAATAACAAAAATAAATAAAATGTATTGGCAATTTAGAATTACAAGAACAAGTTTAGTATAGCGATTGCTACTCGTATAATGTGTAGCAGCATATTTATACCTAAATTAAAAATCGTCTACTAGTCTAAACGACTTGGATGTTTAACTGTGATCCGTTTCACAAATTTATTTAAAATACCTATTAGATACTTTTTCTTATATGTACTAATTTAATATGAAATATTTATTATCAAAAAGATTATTTTTAACATTTTATTCTGTTTTATTGCAGGTACGTCTTACAAATTTTAATTAACAAAAAACTTTTCGTAATAATTTATCTGTTATTCAATTGGGATTTTCGTTGGGATTTTTATTTTTGTTACAAAAAGGTAAGTTATTTATTATATTTGAAATTAAATTGTTGTTAATAGGCATTGCAGCTGTGAAAAAAGATAGAATGTTATTTGTGTTAGATTTATTGGAAATACATAGTAAAAATGTTTAATTTTGTGATCATGTGTTCAATCGGCATAACAATTTTTACTTGGATAATATACGAAGGCCGTTATGGAATTATCCATAGAAAAAATTATCACCAAAAAATTTTCAAACAAAAGTTTGTCTAAAATAAAATTTTATTTTCAGTAAACGTTCTTTACTAAATCAGTGAATTTTTTGTTTGACTTATCTTTAGGACGCAAACACCACAAACAACAACAAAAATAAGCTTTCTGTGTCGTAAAAAACGAACCCGATGACGACATGCAAATAAATAACAATAACAATGATAGCAAAATGAAGATTTCTGAGTGAAACAATTCGTTAATGTTGTTGCGTTAATTCTCATTCATGTTTTTAGAGTCTTTAGATAAACATACAGAGTTGAACATACATATATAATAAAGTGAAATTTCATAAATGCTTAATGAATGATGATGTTATTATATAAATTTTAAAAATATAAAAGAAATAGCTTTCTACTGACTCGAACAAATTTTTGTATATATCACAATAAATTCAGTAAATATTTTTGTTGATTCAGTAAACTATTTTGTTTTGAATTTGTAAGTATATTTATACAAATTGTTTTATAAATTCGGAAAAAATGTTGTTTGGTATATTACAGAAAATCCAGTAAATATTTTTGTTTGATTCAGTAAACTATTTTGTTTTGAATTTGTAAGTATTTTTAGACAAATTGTTTTATATATTTGGATTAAAAAAAGGAGTTTTTTAATGAAATTCTTCAGATATTTTTCTCTGTTATTAGAAATTTGTTTGCAGGTCATTTTATACATTTACTAATTCATTGAATTTCTTTACTGAAAATGAAATCAATTTTTTTCTGTGTCCGAAGTTGGAAAGGGGACACTAAAAATTTTGGCGCCAATATGTATTCTGAAATTTAACATGCTGATCTTTTGGGTTTATACTCTATTTCCGGTGATGTTTAACAGCTGGCTTTATTTATATGTATAACAAATTCTAAAACTAAACATCAACAGCGAACAACACCCTTTCGTTTTTTAAGAAAATGATCCACATGAGCGTTTGTGAGAAAATTTTGCTTTGCGATCCCATTTCTTAAACACAAAGCGATATTAAATAAAAACATGAAAAATATCAATTCCACTTCCGACCAAAGCTGCCAGACTTAAGAAAATCTCTCATTCTGATCGTGGTGAATGTATTCGTACACAGAAAAAATATCAAAGTGCAACTAACAATTTCAATTGTTAATATGTAATTTAAATTCAAACATATATTTTGTTAATATAACAAATTGAGTTATTGATACTACAAACGCAGAAATTTTTTCAACAAACTGAACTAACCAAATATTTGTTATGTATTGTGAAAAAAATTAACAATCACCATTGTTGATATAACAAATGAATGCACACACGTAGATAAAACAAAGCAAATCACGTTTTATGTCTATTCATTATTTGCGTATTTAATAACGAATTGCTCTGTAGCTTAGAGGTAAGAACGTTAGTCTATTAGTCCAGAGGTCGCCGGTTCGATTCCGCCCAAAGATATTTAAGTGTATTAATATGATTATTTCGAACATATTTGCTTTGTGAAACCAAATTGATTGCTAGGCTAAGGCTCGTAACGTTATATTCAGAAAGAATTGGACATGATTAATATTCCGAGGAACAAGGGAAAAATTAACATCAACTTAATTTTTCAACGTACACAGCAGAACAGAGTAGTGCTACTTTCGGAAGCCGCTACACTTCCATCGTCAGTGTTCACGTGTATTTTGCTTATCACTACTACTTGTCAGGTGGCTTTGTTGAATGTGTTTTTAATTTTTATATATACAACTTTTTTCATGAAAATTGAATACGAGAATTAAATCACTCTCAAGCTGAAATTAACTGTAATAAAAATTTGCTACTGGCTTGAACTTTTCACATGCTTACATGTTCATATATACTTAAGTATAAAATCAAACCAAAATAATTTATCTTGAGTAGAACAAAAATCAGAAAAATGGGAATGAAGAAAAATAAACCGATGGCAACGCTGGGAAAGTGCAGTTAATATCAGCATATATCTTACAATGGTGATATTAAGTTAACATAAGCTTATCTCGTCTTAAGCACTTATTTCTTATTACAAAAGATTTATTCTGCCCTCGTAAGAAAGAAAGTCGTATCTCCATTTTAGTAGTTTTGAGATATTTAGCTTCTAGAAAGAAAACAAAACCTAGAAGTTGTAGATGTAACCATTTGCTTAACGTTTTTCAGTCATTTACAGTTGAAAATGGAGCTTTTAAGCTTAATACAAAAATCAGAATCTCATTAGCGGTTCCGAATTTGCCCTTATCTCAATTTTGTAATTTTGGCGCTTGTGACTTTCTTTCTTAGGAGGGCAGTATTGTTTTATTTTGAATAAGTCGAAATCATATTGAAACAACCATAAAAACAGATAATTACTCTTAAAAACTGTAAAATTTTGTATTGACGATTTTACCCCAAAACATTTTACGATTTCATGCCCATTCTGTCTGGCAACGCAACTGCATACGACTGTCAGATTGTACAGTGCTGCCAAGTAATTCATATCGCTAAGCAAACTTTATTACATATTTGCAAACATTACTTTAACCTTTATTTTGAATTTGCGAAAACTTATATTATATTTATATGGACGGACAGTAAAATTTCTAAATTATGTTGCGGCAACAGCCTTCTACTCTATTTTTACCCAAAATAATTTTGTCATGTTAAATTTGTTTTCTCGTACAAATTTTATAGTTTTATTTTTTATAATTTATTTATATCTATTAAAATGTAACAACATTATTTTCTGTTCTATAGTTTTTCGTTTGCCAATTCATGTTCCATTTTACCATGACCTTTTCCCGTTTGTTTTTTCATTTAACTTTTGTACGTACATTCATGCATGTTATTAATATAGCGCCAAATATAAATAACTATAAATTTTTACATTTTTTTATGACAAAATTGTAAAGTAAAATATGTAAAATAAAAGAAAATCCTTTCCTTTCACTCGCTTTTCTCTGATTTTATTTTTAATAGTTAAGAAATATCGACGTCATAGTCATTGCTTTGTTTGTAGTGTAATTCGTCTTATAGTTTCTCCTTTTGACTTCTAAAGGTTACAATATATTTCGCAAATTAAAAGAAATAATAAATGAATGTTATATAGAAGTATTGCAAGTATTTATTAAAATAATAAAAGGTTAAAGGAAAACAAACGCACCTATTTTTCTTTATATTCTGGGGAGGATATTGAATTCATACATTTATTAAAAAAGGAAAATGATTAAAAGGTTAAAGGTCGTTTAATAAAAGGATTAAAAGAGCAACTTGGTTTTTATTTATTTAAGATTTCGTTGCTTGTAATTGATTCAAAAAGATTTTGTAATTATTTTTCATTCCTTAGACTTCAAAAAAAAATGTCTATGATATCTTTAAGGCGAATTCATAAAGATCTAGATGTGCCGCTGGTTAAGACAGTGTTTTCTAAACACGTGACAAGATATATAACAAAACTTGAGTTGCACCCAAATCCCCTAGCCCGAAACATCATTAACTTTAGAGGGCCACAGTCGGCTGAGATGGAGGGACACTCTTGCTCTCAGCCGAACACGAGAGACGTAAGCAACCAAAGAACCAACCACTGAAACAAATATTTTTTTCTGGCATTGGCTGGACTTAAAAATTAAAATTTTAGAGTTAAGATTTGATTGCTTATTCAAATTTTATTGAAGATACAATAAACAAATATAACTGAAAAAAAATTATATCGCTACGAAATGAAAATACAGACTCAAATTAAACGAATAAAAATACAGCAGTGACGACTATGGCTGTTCAAGTCAACTCCACAGCACAGTATTCAATTAGTGCATTATCAACTTGATGTTCAAAATAATGGAAAATGTACTTTCGGGAAAAGAGCTTACAAGACTACTACGAGAATGACAAATGTAGATAACAACAAATAAACTTAGCGACATCAGTAGTTAAGTAGTGCAACATAATAAACATGTATTACTAATGCAACGCAAACTCACGTTAACATTTATAGGAATATTCCATGTTTGCCTATAAACAGAATATTCTTTTAACAACTTAAGAAAAACGCGTCAATTATAGCGTACAAAATATCCAGACAGGCCTGCCATATTTGCCGACTTTTTTCCTCAAAATGATCAAAGTGCCGATTTGCCGATTTTTGCTCAAAAAATGCAGATTTTTTGATAAACACTTAACACAGGGTAACTTTGTTTGTTTTATTATAATTTATTAATTTTGGGCAGCACTGGAATAGCATAAATACACTGTTACATTAAACGGAGACAACTGTTAATCAGTCAGTGCTTTTACTAAAGAGGAAAAGGGTTAAGTTTAATTACAATTACACAGAAAACTTTTTTCTGACATGTCTAACGTCAGTTAAAATCTGAGACTATACCAGACATTCAACCAAGTTGTATAAAATTCCCTCAGACATTTGACAGATTAGTCGGCAGTTTTCTAGCACAATGTTTCTGCAAATTTTCTGAAATATTTTCCGATTAATTTTCTTTAAGACATTTAACAGAACAGTCTGCATATTTTCTGATCTACGTCTTACGAGTTTTAGCAGCCTCTTCAGCACATTGTCTGATTTTAGTTTTTGTTATGGTTCTCATTTATCTCTTTAGAGTTTGCGTATAAATGCATGAAGTTTTAAACTTATAAAATATAGGTAAATGTTTTCTGATGAAGCTGCCTTTGGTAGCAGAAAAATGTATGCCAGAAGAAGAGTCAACAACATTCTGACTCTCTGTGAGAATTTTATACGACATTTCTGATAAATTTCAAATTTTAACTACGAATTTTGTCAGATATTTTCTGATGTTTTGTCAGACATTTTCCGACAAAATTCCTTTTGAATTTCCCCAAAAAAAATTTTCAGAGTTTCTAGAGAATTCTTTGAGATATTTCGGCAAAGTTTTTAGAAGCTCCTCAGGCAAAGAGTTTCGCTTTCTTGTCAACAATTCAATTGAAATTTCTTTTTCTATTTTACCTTCATCGATTTTTATGTTATTTAATATGTTATCAACATTAGTTAATGCAGAATTGTTCTGTTTTGTTATTTTTTGTTAATAAAAATATGGTTTATTGTAGTTTAAATGAGTATTTTGAATTTGCCGATTTTTTAAGTTGTGCCGATAATGACGATTTTATTTGGAAAATATGCCGATTTTTCGTCAAAACCATCTGGCACCCCTGTATCCAGATAGTACGAGAAGATGCCAGAAGTTTATTATTTGTTATATGCACACAGAAAAATATCATACTAAAATCGTCGAGAACAAGGTTAATTTAACATTTTCGGTAGTGATTTGGCTTCGTAGGTGTTTCTGGTAAACTCACCATGTTTTGCAATAACCTTCAAAGAACGCTTTTCCTCTTGAAATAACTATATTTCATGTTGATTTAGTATTCCAGTACCGTTAAATCAGTGCGAAAAATCATGTTGAATTAAAGTTATTTCTAGTTGAAACAACATGAAATTGATACTGAAGCAACACGATGAATCATCTTGAATCAAAGTTATTTCAAGTTGAAACAACGTGAATTTGATATTGAAATAACTCGAAGAATCATGTTGACTCAAAGTTATTTCAAGTTGAAACAAAGTGAATTTGATATTGAAATAACTCGAAGAATCATGTTGAATCAAAGCTATTTCAAATTAAAGCAATGTGAATTTGATATTGAAATAACACGAAGAAACATGTTGAATCAAACGTATTTCATGTTGAAACCATGTGAATTTGATATTGAAATAATACGAAGAATCATATTGAATCAAAGTTATTTCAAGCTGAAACAAAACAACTTGTAGCCATTTTGTTAATTATTTTACTTACGTGATGAATATTAGCATAGGCATCAGACAAATGTGTGCCACTTGCGTAGCAATATAGTAAAATAAAATAAATCAAGTAAAGTGTTACTTTGGCTCGCACACGAAGGGTTGCGTACGAATACACATATCCCTTTTCGTCTTTGCCCTTTTTTATTTTGGCAATTTTTCCGTTTAGCTTTTTTGTTTAATTTCATTATTATTATTTTTAATCTATTTTTTCGTTGTTTTGGAGATTTTTTGGCTTTGGCACATTTTTTCATTTTGCTGATTTTTTTCGTTTTTTTTTGCGATTTTTCGTTTTTTGCCGATTTGTTTAAGTTTTGAAAATTTTTTGGTCATGAAGTTTTTTTGTTTGTTGCCGATATTTTTAGTTTTAGCGGTTTAATTAAGTTTTGGCGTTTTTTTTGTTTTGGCGCTTCTATCGGTTTTGGAGATTTTGTTTGGTTTTGGTGATTTTTTAAAGTTTTAGCGTTTTTTATATTTTTTTTTCGTTTTGGTGATTTTTTCGGTTTTCTTACGATTTTTTTTAGTTGTGGCGTTTTTTTTTTGTTTTGGCGTTTTTTCCGTTTTGGTGCTTTTTTCCATTTTTGACGATTGTTTTTTATTTTGGTGATATTTTTAGTTTTAGCGATTTTTTAGGTTTTAGTGCTATTTTTCTTTTTGACGACTTTTGGGTTTTTGGCGGTTATTTTAGTTTTTTGGCGATACGTTTAGGTTTGGTGATTTATTGCGTTTAAGAGATTTTTTTTTATTTTGGTGTTTTTTCCTTTAAGCGCTTTTTTCGTTTCGTTAAGCGATTTTTCGTTTTGAAATTTTTTTAATCTTGGATTTTTTTTTTTTAATTTCATGACTGTCTCTTACGGTTTCCAAGATACAGCAAATTGTCTAAATGCATACTCAAAATTACATTAACTGATAGAACACCCTTTAATTTTTATTGTTTCAAATATCAGTGTTAATTGGTGTAGACTATTCTACAGACTACACTCATTAACACTAACTTTGAAAATTTAAGGTGTCTATATATAAAAGTCTCTGTATATTACATTAGTAATTCAACATGTTTCGTTGTTCGCCTTAGAACACCCTTTAATTTTTATTGTTTCAAATATCAGTGTTAATTGGTGTAGACTATTCTACAGACTACACTAATTAACACTAACTTGGAAATTTAACTTGGAAATTTAAGGTGTCTATATATAAGTGTCTGTATATTACATTAGTAATTCAACATGTTTCGTTGCTCGCTTTAGAACACTCTTTAATTTTTATTGTTTCAAATATCAGTGTTAATTGGTGTAGACTATTCTACAGACTACACTAATTAACACTAACTTTAGAAATTTACAGTGTCTGTATATTCCATTAGTAATTCAACATGCTTCGTTGCTCCCTTTAGAACACCCTTTAATTTTTAGCTGTCATATATTTGTTGTAGCGGACAAAGCTTTATATATTCTGTGAAAATTTAGGGGCCGCAGCTCTTACGGTTCCCGAGAAAACAGCCTGTGACAGACAGACGGACAGCGTAGCGAAAACAATAGGGTTCTTTGGTGTACGGAACCCTAAAAATTAAGAAAATTGCAATAGAAAACATTGATAACTTCGTGTTCCACCACTCATATATATTATACTTTTATTAAAATCATAATAATTTTTCCATTTATTTATATTTAATTAATTCTATATTTATTGCAAACTATTTTCCATTCAATCTATCCTAAATTTACGTATAAAAAAACTCCTCTAATTCATTCCCTTTCAACTTAAACTAAAGTACTAACTACTATTATTATCATCATTGAAAAAGATAATTGAACGAATACAAAAATAGCAACAATGGCTGGCTATTTGGATGTAAAAATTTATTCGACTGTAAGAAATTGCATTAGAGTGTGGCGTACAACAAAAAAAAAGTAGTAAATGAGAGCGAAAGCAAAAAAAAAAATAATTAAATATTTATAAACTTTCTAGGTCAATAGAAAGGACGAGTTTTTATGATTTATTTTAGAATATAAAGATCCCAAAGAAAAACACCAATAAAAAAATAAATCAAATCAATTTGAATATAAATTTCATATGTTGTGCACTTCGCATATAAACACAAATATTTAGTCACTGTTGACATAAAAATGTCAGACAACCTTGTGCAAATTACACAAGAAAAAAGCCTGAAGATATCAAAAATAGTCGCCAAGAAAGTTTCTTATTGTTAAGAAAAAGAAAGTAACTGAGTTGAGTAAAAAGACATCGTTTATTTGTTTGTGGATTTTGTGATAATATAAAAAAAAGAAAAATATAAATTTAATGTTAAAAAGTATTTTCTTTTTTGATTTGTTAAGCTTTTAAATTCTTTTCGTTGTATGCGCACAATCAAAAAAATATAAATTGGATTTCTTTAATTTTCATAACCCTAATTGATGGGTATTTATTAAAAAAATTTCCTCAGGAAATTTTAGGTCAATCAGTTAAGATTAAGGTGTGGCGCACGTCCTCCGAAGTTTGAGCAAATGCTACTTTTCTGTTTTTTTTTTCTCATAATTTAAGAAGTATAGTATTTACAAGAAAATTTTCTTCTACAAAGTTGTTGCTTGTGAAGTTTGCAACAGCTTACCGACTTTTATCTAAATCGCAAAATAAACAGGAATATCGAATAACTATTAAAATCTCAAAAAAAGCTCATAGTTTAACAAATTTCGGTAAACTTTTTCATTCCCTAGATATGATAGTATTTTCTTTAGTTATTTGGGCCGCTGAACGCGAAAGTGCACTAAATTTTTTCTTATCAGGTGTAGTTTTCGAGTTATACCTTTAGGTTAAAATTGAAGGCACTTGCACGGCATAACTGGCGAAAGGTTTACTGTATTTAGTTACAAAGAAAAATCAAACTTCAGCAACAAAATTATCTTTAGGCCATTGTTTTCAAATGCCTATTAGTTTCAGAGATATCGTAAAAGTTTTAGTCTGAAAACTAAAAAAATTTTATAAAAAATTTTAAAATTGTTGTTTTAAAAAATTCATAAAAAAAAGAATAAAATACACCAACGATCCTATTTTTTGTCCAGTATCACGTAGCTTAATATATTGCAAAGCAAATGTGGCCTTTTTCGATGATATTGGTGCACAATTAAGTTATGAGTTTAGTCGAACTGTATGGGTTTATATCCAAAGAAATTTTAATTATTTTTTATTAATTTTTCAATAAAATTATATTTTTATTTAGAGATAAATGTGAAGCATGCAGACAAAGAAAATTTTGACTGCGCGGAGGGTTGAACTGACGTTTCGATAGCTCCCGCTAATCTCATCAGAGTACGAATTGATTAAAGGTAGATGATATTCAGCTCTTGACTGCAAACACCCGACTTTGGTCGAGTGGTCTAAGCGGTAAAGAACTCTGATGAGATTAGCGGGAGCTATCGAAATGTCAGTTCAACCCTCCGCGCAGTCAAAATTTTCTTTGTCTACATGCTTCACATTTATCTCTAAATACAAATATAATTTAATTAAAATTTCTTTGGTGCACAACTTTTAGTTTTATTCACAATTTAGTGAGAGAACTTTTTAAAACTTTTAATGCAATTTTTAATTTTTATTCTAAAACTTTTACGATATCTCTGAAACTAATGGGCGGATTTAGACACTATTTTCTCTCGTCTTAAAGATAATATTTATTGTCGGTTTTGGTTTTTCTTTTTTTACTGAATAGGGCAAACCTTTCTCCAGTTATGCTAATATATGTCGTGCAAGTGCCTGTAATTTTGGCATAACGGTTTATCTCGAAAACTAAATAAATACCTAAAGAAAGAAACAAGTTTTAGGGAACGAATTGCCGAAATTTTTAAATTAGCGTAATCATTTTGAAATTTTGATTGTTATGGGGTTTTTTCGATGTTGCTGTTTCTTTTGTTAAATATGCGATTTAGATAAAAATCGATACACAGGAAAAATTATCACCAAAAAATTTTCAAACAAAAGTTTGTCTAAAAACAAATTTAGTTTTCAGTAAATATTCTTTACTGAATCAATGTATTGTTTGTTTGACTTTTATTTAGGACGCAAATACAAAAAACAATAAGAAACCCCCGTTTTCTGTGTCGTAAAAAAACATCGATGACGATATACACACAAATAACAACAACAACAATAATGCGATTGTACCAAGTTTGTTTACTGAAGATTTAAAAAAATCCAATAAATCTTTTTGTTTGATTTAGTAAATTGCTTTGTTTACAATTTGTAAATATTTTTAGACGATTTGTTTCATAGATTTAAACAATTTGTTCATTGAAAGAAACATGTTTTTTTTTAATGAAATTGTTGAGATATTTTTGTTTATATTTACAAATTTGTTTGTAGGTCCGTTCCTAGACAAAATATTTACTATTTCATTGAATTCATTTACAGAAAATGAAATTTGGTTTTTTCTGTGTAAGATAAAATCTGTTAGAAACTTCCCAGACAACATTTTTTTACGTAAATTTGTTTGTAAATAGTATATTTATTAAGTTATTACACATAAAAGACAGAAACGGATCATTTGCTTAAACTTCGGTGGGCGTGCTACACGTCTTAATCTTAACTGATTGATTTGCAATTTTTTAGAAAAGTTTTTTATAAATACCCATCGATTTGGGTTATGAGACTTAAAGAAATCCAAATTTAATTTTTTTGCGACCACTCTAATGCACACACAGAAAAAAAATCAACATGTCGCAATGTTGATTGGAAATCATACTAAATTTATGAGAAATAATTTGTTAATTAAGTGTGATGATGCTTATATACTTTGTTCATAGCTACATTGTGCTGTTGTGATCGGTTGTGTGACTTGTTGTTTTTGTTTAATTGTTGTTTATTTTGATGTTCATGTTGTGTAAACGTAAATTGCCGACAAATGGCCGACAAACTTCGCATTACCAGCAAACATTTTCTGCTGCTGATCTAAAACTAACTGATCTTAAATATTGTGGATTTCATATTTTTCAATGTTAAAACAAAATTGTTCAATATTGTATCCATAAAATCATGTTTTATAGTAAAATAAATTTTTATAATGTTAAATTAAAGTTGGATCTATTTTAGTGAATCAATGAAAAGTCCAGGCTACATTTCATTTTAAATCAACATGACTATAGCTTTAATTTTAAATAAATTTTATATTAAATCACCCATTAAATCATGTTGACTTGAAATGAAATGCATGTTGCCTATGATGGTATTTATATTAGTGTATATCTAAAGTATATTTGAGCTTGTTGTGGCTGCAGTTCTTAGCGCATTGACTACCAAGCAATTGGCCCGAGTTCAAATCTTGGCTGAGCACAAATTTTATAATTAATAAAATTACGACATTAAATTCATGTTGTTTCCACTTGAAATAACTTAGATTTAACATGATTCTTTGTGTTATTTCAGTATCAAATTTACTTTGTTGCAACTTTAAATAAATTTGATTTAACATGATTTTTCCTATTATTTCATTATAAACTTTATTTTGCTCTAATTCAACATGAAATATAGTTAATTCAAAAGGAAAAATTTTCTTTCAAGATAATTGTAAATCATGTTGATTTAACATGAAACACCTATGAAGCAAAATCACTACCGAAAAATGTTAAGTTAACCTGGTTTTCGACGATTTTACATGGAAATTTTTCTGTGTGTGTGTGTGTCAACGAAAATTACTTAAAGCCTTATTAAAGTCAATAATACCTCTTGGTATCATTTCGTAAGGATATTTACTTTGTATAAAAAAAAAATTGTACAACAATTTTGACATTATTTAGATCACTGTCATTCATATTCATTAGATGCAACCCAACCCTTGAGATACTTTGTCATGTCACTGCAGTATTAAATACACTAGGCTTCACATACGAGTGCATAAATATTTTTCTGCAGTTTCAAATATTTTACACCAAGTTTTTTTTTGTTAAAACAAGCACACACACACACACAGAAAATATTCAAGTATTAAAAGAAAAAATGCTGAAAAGTTATGAACAACTGCATAATGTGGCATAAAATAAGTCAAAAGCAACAACAACAACAACAGCAAGAAATATGAGCCCTATTTTTAACACTCTTATAAACAATAATTTATATGCAAAAATCCTAAGAAGAACCAACAAAAAAAATTAAAAGAAAATAATAAAAAATACTGGTTTTCTGTGTAAACCCTTTCACACTTTGAGCCATGTGAATTTTTAACAAATTGCAACTGTAGCATTGTTTATTAGGCAGGCTCCTATTTGTATGAAACAAATTCAAGTTTTTGTTTTAGCCGAATAAATTGCGATATTATCAAAAAGTTAAACTTATTCCAACATTTACAAAGTGTTGAAATTTTTTTTAATTTAAGTGCAAAACTTGAAAAAATTTGAATGGAAAACTAATAATTTCATGTACACAGAAAGAAAAATGCCGTAATAAATTCAAGTATTTTCTACTTACTTTGAGTACGACTAATTTAAGCACGAATAACACTAAAATGTACTTAAGTCAATACGAAAACGGGCTAATCACGTAAAAAATCTTGAATCAATAACAAAATACTTAAATTGTGTACAAAAATTCTTATTTTAAGTACTACTATTAGTATAAACTTTTTACACACTCGTAGTGTGTTGGTATTTGTTTGCTTGTTGATAGCTTCAGGCGCATGTTGTGCTTATGTTGTTGTCGTGTTGTTGGTGCACAAACAAACAGAAGTTTGTGCACTGTCAACTAATAGCCTACAAAGGTCGTATTACATGCTGCTGGCCTATACTGGATTTTAGCCGTCGTTCTTTCTATACCGAGTTAGCTGAGTTGTCTAAGGCGTTGGTTTACAAAACATGATGAGTTAAGTTCAATACCAGGAATGAACAAAAATAAATTTAAATTAAAACAAGTAAAGTAAAAATATTAAATTTATATAAGTAGTAAAAATAAAAATTTTCAAGTCTGTTTCAGGATTATTAAATAAGTAAAAGTTAGCCTGATTCGGGCTTGATTCAAGCAGGCGCAGGATTGATTAAAATACACAGTTTAGGATTGATTCAAGTACGCGGCGGATTGATTCAAGTATAGAGCGGGCTTGAATCTACATGCAAGACGACGTGTATCAGCTACTTTTCGGCTATGCCGGAGTAATGAAAATAAACAACAACAAGAGCAGAACAGTGATTTTTGGCTATCATCACCAACACAGTATGATTACGACGGTGTATAAAGTTTATAAACATACTCGTACTTAAAATAAGATTCTTTTTTACATGAATAAAGGCTAATCAGGCTAAAATTAAGTATTTTGCACTTGCATATTCCGACTTGAATCAATCTTTTTCTGTACTTGATTTCAGAAAAACCGGGATTACCGTACTTTTGACACCGCTTGGGCTTAATGTAAGTACGGATGGATTGATTTTTCTTTTCAGTGTATTGGCTCCGTTATTTAGCCACGAAGATCGTGCGATATAAAACCATGACTATTTTCTTTGCGGGATATGCTTAGTCACTTGTCTACGTAAATAAACCAGGGACGACCGAACACTTTGTCCGATTTGAATAAATAAAACACCAAAAGATACGGAATAAAATTACCTTTAAGTCCATACATATATAATTTTATTTTTGTTTTGAATTTTCAACTGTTTTGGAGCTATTCAGAAATTAACAAAATTAAACTTTTTTGTTTTAAAAAATTCCCTCAGCATCTATCGGAGTTTTATTTTATTCAAATCGAAAAAAAACCTTCGGGAGATATGATGAAATATATATTAAGTCATATTAGTCATGTCCATACAAAAAAACCTGTACGTGATAGAAGAAAAACTGAAAGCGGTTTTGAATTTAGAACATTAAAGTCTTCATATTCCATATATTTTTATTTGGAGGCCAGTAATATCAAATAAAAGCTATTCAATATTTTCCGATACGGTAGTTGCAAAAATTTGTGGCAACACTCTTAATTACACTATGCAACAAGAAAAATTCTAAGAAGTAACACCATTTTTTTTGATGTGTTAAATACAAAAACAGTCGAAATTTAAAATTCTATAGATAATTTTATTTTTAATATTTTCTAAAATTTGGGATTTTTGGAGAGGCTGCTCGCTCCACCGATTTTATTATAACTTGGAAAGGAATTGCCCAATTTTATTAAAAAAACCATTAAAGAATTTGAAATAAAATTATATTTAGGCCGTTCTAACATTATTTTTTTATGTACTACCTGGTTTTGGAATTATTCAGACCACAATAATGAAAATGTTTTTATTTTATGGAAAATTGCAAAATTTTTATTTATTTTTAAATATATAAAAAATCGAAAATGGCAAAAACCAACCTTACCATTCTTATTAGCTCATCACAAAGCTACACACAGTACAAATACAATTAGCTTTATGTTATGAAAATCGATGGATAAATATTGATTTTATTCACAATAAAGTGAAAATAACCGATTTTTTCAAAAAGTCGAGCTTGGAAGAGGCTGCTCCACCGATCTCAGTACAACTTAGGAAAAGGTTGTCCACTTTTATTACAAATCCCACTAGAAAATTTGAAATAAAATTGCCTTTAAGCCGTTGGAATATTATTTTTTTATATACTCAATAGTTTCGGAATTATTCAGACCGCAATGATGAAAAACATATTTAATGTAAAATTTAAAATTTTTTATTTAATAAAAATTTCTAAATTTTTTTTTAAGTAAAAAGGTTTTAATTAGGGATGTAACGAATGCCGATACCGATATATCGGCGTTACTTCAGATTTTCCGATACATCGGTATCGGCGATATTTTACTGTCCGATACGACGATACTTTAAAAAATTTTTTTCAGAGTTTTTTTTAACAAATAATTATTTTTGTTCGATTTTACCATGATTTTATTCACTTCGTTATTTTTTAAATCTTATTAATATCAATTTTAAAAATTAATAATATTTTATGCTGTTATTTTGTAAAAAAAAATATTTTTTTTTGTTAATTTTACCATGAATTCAAATTCAAGTCGTTGTTTTTTAAATCTTATTCCAGCAAAAAAAAAGAGATACTCCAAAGAAGACATGAAAATGTAGAATTCGCGATCTGGAAGTATTGCAAATTTGGATAATTTCTAATTAGTTTTACATATCCTTGCCATTGCAAGAAGTTCTGTTTTTCGATTGCCAATTCGGTGGAAGCGATGCTAGGACAAATTTCTTTTTCGGTATTCTATAATGATTTTTCCTCAAGGAAAAAGGATAAAAAATTACCCATTTTCACAATTTTTTTATGCGAATTTAAACTCAGAACTGTGTTTTCATGTAAATTTAAGTGAATATATATAAACTTAGAAGTCTTTTAATAAATAAACTATTAAGTTATTTAAAAGAATATTAGTTGATAAATGTCCTTTAAAAAAACGATTTTTTAAAAAGCATGGCGAGTATTTTTTATAACGGAATTAAACATTTTTTCTTACTTTTCTACTAATTATCTGCATATTTTTAATATAGATTTTTTTGGATGCAAAGAAAATGTAGCTCCTTAAAAATTACTTCCAATGTTTTATCAATTTTAAATATTCTCTCTTATAATGTAATTTTGTATAATAAAAAATTGCACTTGAGTTTTGTTAATCTATATTCGTATCGGCATCGGAATCGGTATCGGCGATATTTAATTTTAAATATCGGTATCGGTATCGGATCGGCAAAACGGCGTATCGTTACATCCCTAGTTTTAATGGCTTATTCAAGTACAGGCCACCAAAAAAATATATACATGTATCGGCGTTTTGAAAGTTTATATCTGGGATGCATTTTAGGGGAGCTAAATTTACCCCTTTTGCATATAGTTGTACTGACTCTTGTAAGGTATAACGTATAGTATGTGTTCAGCACTTTTATGTAAAACACTATTCTTAACATTTTTGTAGAACATTTTATCCCTGTAGCTCTTCGCGTTACGGGTCTTTTTAGCCCATAAATAAGTAAAGGCAAACAACTTCCCGTCAGCGACATTATAGCGGATTGAATTGCTCAACAAAAATGTTCCGTGTGGTGTTTTACATAAAAGTGTTAAACACATCTTACACCTTAAACGTAAACCCTACAATATATTCTATAACGAGTCTGTATAACTGTATGCAAAATCGGTCAAAATTTAATACCTTCTAAAATGAGTCCCAGATGTAAACTTTCGAAACGCCGATACACGAATGTATTTGTTTTGCTGGCCTCTACCAGAATCAGTCGTTAGATCCTTGTTATTTACAAAAACTTGATTTTGTTGCACAGTGTAAATATTCGCAATTTTTTTGAAAATTAGGTGATTTCACTTTATTGTGAATAAAATCAATATTTATCCATTGATTTTCATGAATTAAAGCTCATTTTATTCGTAGTTTATAATTAATTAATAAAAATTGTAAGTTTTAGCTATTTGAAATTCTTTAAACATATTTTAAATGTGAAAATTTTCCAATTTTAATAATTCCGAAACATATAAATGAATTTAACTTTTTTTTTGTTGTTAGGGGACCATAACACATCAAAAAATATAGTGGCGATCAAAGGTTATGACAAAAGTTTCGTTTTGATACATAGTATTATTTACAGTGATGCCAAGTTAAGCCTAGAATTTAGTTCTGTGTTGCCAAAACGTTTACAAAAATTGCCAAAATCCTCTGACTGAAGGAATTTGTATACTCAGAGGCTGGGCACCTCCTAGACTGAAAGATATCTTAATGACCTTCTTTGATGGTGCTGTTGGCTGAAGTGGTTGTCGCGTTGACTACAAACCCTAAGGACTTGGGTGCGAGACTAGTTACAAGCAAGCCATCAACCTCATGAATTTCTTTGATGTGTATTGGTGTGTCGTTGTGTTGATTGTTGTTGGAATGATAAAGTGATGAAGGCATAGCAGTGATTATTTAGCTATACCGGCAGCAATTAATACTGACATATCTTAATAAACATCACAGCACCCTCTTTCGTCAGTAGTGGTGCTGTTGGCTGAGTAGTTAGCGCGTTTGACTACAAACCCTGAGGTCTTGAGTTCACGACTCAACAACATCATGTATTTTTCTCATGTGCATTGGTGTGTTATTGTGTTGGTTGTTGTTGGACTATTAAAGTGATGAAGGCAGCACCGGCAGCACCGGCAGCGAATTATAGTAACATATCGTAATGCACTTCACAGCACCCTCCTTCGTCGGTATTGTAGCAGAACCGTCGGCGAAGTAAAAGGACTAATAAAACGGCTACACAGCTTAAACAAATAAATACCTCTACTTGACACCAGAGGGGCTGCAATGCTGCTGTAAAATAATTCTGGCAAGAAAAACCGCCTTCAGTGCAAAAAGTCAAATCTTGGGCCATAAATGTCAGAGTTATCCCATAATCAATATTTGGGAAGGGGGGGGGGGGCAAATCGCCCCACCGATTTTCCAAAACAAATTATGGGACCAAACTGCAAGCAAACCTTTTGAAACAAAAGAATAATTTAAAAAATCGGTTCATTAATGGAGGAGTTGTGCGATAATCAATATTTGTGTGAGAAGGGCGGGGGGCTGGGTAATGGCCCGTCCGATTTTCAAAAAAATTTAGGATTAAACTGCAAGCAAAGCATTTCAAACAAAAAGAATTTGGAAAATCGGTCCCATAAATGGAGAAGTTATACGATAATCAATACTTCCGAGGAAGGTTGAGGAGCAAATTGCCCCGCCGATTTTTGAAAAAATAAACTTATGGGACCAAACTGCAGGCAAAGCCTTTCGAACAAAAAGAAGTCGGTCCATAAATGGAGGAGCTATGCGATAATCAATATTTTTTTTTGGGGGGGGGGGGGGGGGGGGGAATTTCCCCCGATTTTTCTAAAAAAGGTTGTGGGACCAACCTTTCAAACAATAAAAGAATTCTGAAAATCAGTACATAAACGGAGGAGTTATGCGATAATCAACATTTTGGGGGGAAACATTTCCCCCCGATTTTGAAAATCGGCTAAAAAATTACAGAGTTATGCATGTACAAACATAGAAAAAGTAAAAGAAAACATACATACGAATTGATAACCTCCTTCGTTTTTGAAGTCGGTAAAAAAACGCGCAATAGCAGAGTTGTAAATGAATTAAGCTTTCTATCTCTCTCCCACTTCACCACCTGTTCTCTCTACACTATCCCTTTCGCCTTGGCGGTTTTCGCCTTCGACATTTTTGTAATAGATTAAAGTCAGCACGCTACACTTTTCTTTAATCTATTACAAAATAGTCGACGACGAAGGCGAAAATCGTCAAACACAATAAAGGCCAATGCCTCTACCTGACATCGGAAACGCCGCAACTCTGCTCTACTAAATTGAACAAAAACGCGCAATAGCAGAGTTGTAAACGAATTAAGCTTTCTATCTATCTCCCTATCCCTCTCTCACTTCGCCACTATCCTATGTTCTCTATACACTATGTTCTCTCTACACTATCCCTTTCCCAAAGAAGGTAACACTTTAGTTAATTAACTAACAGGGCTTAATTGCCTGAGTGTGTGTGTTACTTCTCTTAAAAAATTTTTTTTCCACAGCAAAAAAAAAACAGTTTTCTGTCGCCATTTAAAGTCCGATCTCATCATACCGAATATCGTTGTTAATGCTCCATTTTTGGCTTTGCTGATTTTTTAGTCGCTTGTGGCATCTCAGCTTAGTTTTATTTGGTCGACAAAGTAATAATTTCTATAAAAATCTAGCGTTTTTTTTTGTTGTAAAAAACGCACTTTTCTCATAATAAAAATATCTCCATATCCAGCGGCAAAACCACCAAATCATGATTGGTGTTGGGGGTACCCCGTAGTATAGTGGACAGTGTGCTAGACTTTTAGCCGGGGGTCGCAGGTTCGATTCCTGCCAAGACCCTAGGTGTTTCTGCAGAAAAGCCGAAATGGCTTAAGCAGTATTTGTGTTCGTTAAAAAAAAAACCATACAATTTGTTACCATTATTTTACGTTGGTACAATAAACACTGATGAAAAGGTACAATTTTAACATTTTAGTTTATTGCTTAATTCACATTTAGCATTTCTGCAGCACTTGAGGATAAAATGGTGTCATTGGTTGCGTTGATATGCAACAAAACGCACTAGCGCCCATTTCTACTCATACTAAAAAATACTTTTTTTATATTTTGGTTTTTAATAAAATATAAACGACCTAAGCAAGGAAGTAGTAGAAGCTGGCATTTGTCTCCTTAGAATAATAGTCGTATTTAGTAGCAGCAGTTCATAGCTGTTGTTGTGGCATTATACCTAGTTCATAAGTAAGAGTTGTGGGTTCAAATTGGGGTCACCATTAGTTTGCTTAAGTTGAATATATATGTATATGCATATGTATGGATGTGGCATAAAAACGCGTTTTTATTTAACATTCTTTTTAAAAGTGACTATGTATATATAAGCGTATTTTATAAATGAGGTTAGTGTGTAATAGAGATACTTAAAACTCATTTTATATGTGAGTGTATAAAAAAGGTTTATATTTGCGTTCTTTTTTAACCGACTTATTTTGTTTGTTTTTATTTTCATTTCTTGTTTTTTACTTTCTGCTCGAGTAGCTCTTAAATAGCAGGCAAACTAAAGCCGATGATAAAAAAGCAGTACTAGTAGTAATTATAATAAGCAGGGCTCGGACTTTCATGCAAATGTATGTTTTTTGTGGTGATAGATAAAGAGGTACTGGCTAATTATCTGTGCAAATCATAAAATTTTAAGTACTTTGGCGTCGATTTGTAATTGCATATTTTTGCATATTTTGGTCGTAAGCGCATATTTTTGCATATTTCGGTAATAAATGCATATTTTTGGAGTAATAACAATTTTTTAAATTCATATTTACCAATTTTTGAAAAAAAAAATATTAACAGGCCGATATGGATGGTAGCCGAGCCTCAGTTTTGTTGTCAGTTACTGAAAATGATACTACTGATGGCAGCTGTCAACTGAGATCTGTCAATTCCAGTTACTATTAAGTGAATTTCTGGTAACCATTAATTTTCTGTTCTAACTGGCAACACAACTACAGCTCGGTTGCATTGAATAATAGACCTAAGAATGTTGGTTTTATGTTTTTTGTCTCTAAAAATAATGAAAAATTAAAAAAAAATGTTTTCATATTATTTTAGTTTTGGTACTTTGTTCGTAAAAATGAAAAATATGCGCATATTAGGTGCATTTGTTAGGCGCTTAAAATCAATTTTTAGTTGCATGAAAGTCCGAGCCCTGATAATAAGACTTTGAATTTATTAATTGTGGCTGGCAACACTATTATAATCCAATACATACTTACACGTACATGTAAACAACAAGCTATAAAGACGAACAAAAAAAAAATAAACAACTCAAAAAAAGAGCGCACTGCACAGTGGCTTAAAAGCTTTTTATTTTGCAAATAATTCGGTAACACGTGAACCGTTCAAGATATCTTAATGAAAGGAGGGATCGTGGGAAGATCCCCTAAGTTGGCTACCTCGAATGTTAACTTTTTTTTTAATATCGCCAACAATTGGTTTATGTTTTGATCGTAAAAATTTATTATATTTAGATAGTCCTTGATAATATCTTGTGTTGAATATTTCTCTTGGGTTTCAGAGATATTTGGGCGATCATAATATGTGATAAAAAAAGGGACCTTATATTCGGGGGCTACATTTTCTAAAACTTGATAACATTCTAAAAAGAATGCCATTTTTTTTTACCGCGAAATTAAAAAAAATCGCCGAGCTATTAAAGTTTGAATATTATGAATATTATGAATTTAAAAATATGGTTTTGAGTAAATGAGCTTTAAAGTTTGGCATTATTGTGAAGGAGGTATGCAGAGGTTGCTATAAATCTCTTTTTAAGTCCTTTGGGAGGTGAATATATGTTGGTATAATTCCATTTGTAAAGTGGGGCGAACATGTCTCAGCACTGATTCCAATCATAATTTCAAAAGCGATAAAATTTACACAAACAGCTAGTTTTAGGTCTTGCTGGGAATATAAGGGCCCTCTCCATCAGGATCATTACATATAGTGTTGCTTGATAATTAAAAAAAAAACAGGGGGATTACTCTGTAATTCCATTCGAAAAGAAAACTGTTCGAATTCGTACCTTATTTACATCGCAATTCGAAAGCTTTTGCTTTCGATTCGAAATACAGAGTAATTCACCAGGAATGTTGACTATAAAATTTGTAACCAAATGCAGAAAATTTCATGCCGATAACTGTTTTAGTTTAAAAGTTTTACGCATGTAACATGTAAAAAATTCAGTAAAGTGCGACTTTGGCTCGCACACGAAGGGTTCCGTACGAATACACATATGCATGTATGTGTTTTGCCCTTTTTTAATCTTGACAATTTTTTCGTTTTGCTTTTTTTTAAGTTTTGTCTTAGTTTTTTACGCGATTATTTTTAGCTTTGGCGCTTTTTTCATTTTGGTGAATTTGTTCATTTTTTTTTGGCGATTTTTCCATTTTAGGCGATTTTATTTTTTTATTTTGCCGATTTTTTTAGTTTTTGGGCTTTTTTTTGGTTTTGTCGTTTTTTCAAACTTTTTTGACGATATTTTTAGTTTTAGTGATTTATATTAGTTTTTGGCGCTTTTTCCGTTTTAACGCTTTTCTCGGTTTGGGGACTTTTTTCGGTTTTGGTGATTTTTTAGTTTTAGGAATTTTTTCTTCAGTATTGGCGATTTTTTTTTGTTTTGAGCTTTTCTTGTTTTGGTGATTTTTTTCCATTTTTGACAATGTTTTCGTTTTTTGACGATATTTTTAGTTTTACAGATTTTTATTTTAAGTTTTGGTGCTTTTTTTCGTTTTGACTATTTTCTTTATCGATTTTTGGCGTTTTTTTTTTGGGTTTTGGCGATCTTTGTTGTTTTGGTGATATTTTGCGTTTTAGCGATTTTTTTTTTACTTTTTTGTGCTTTTTTTTGTGATTTTTCGTATTTGACATTTTTTTAATTTAAAATTTTTTAGTTTTAGCGTTAGTTTTAAATTTCAAGAGTTTGCTTTTTACGGTTTCCAAGATACAGTAAATTGTCGAAATTACATAGTCAAAATTACATAAACAGGTAGAACACCCTTTAATTTTTATTGTTTTAAGGGCCATTATTATAACTTGCCTATAGTTAAAGTTAAGATGTTATCGGACAGATAACTCGTTTTTTATTATTATAAGTAGAATTTGAGAAAAAACTGTCCTATAAGCTAAAGGGAAGTTCTTCTTGCATTTCATTTTAACGTGAGGTTGATGCTATTGCAGCTGCCATAGCTTTTGAAAGTATTTAAATGAAAGAAATATTGCAAAAATTTTCGGGCATAGTTTTAGGAGGAAAAATAAAATATTAAAACAGTTTTAAACTGACGCCTAAAGTTGGTATTCGATTTTTGATCTGGTATTGCCATGTTTTCAAATAGATTAGTTTTATTTTACACGGAAGTTGTAAAAACGAAAATAATTACAGGTCACTTTAATCGTCACTTTAGCTATAGTTCACTTTTACAAACGCATACTCTACAGGCAAGCTATAATAACGGGCCTAAATATCATTGTTAATTGGTGTAATCCCGTATACAGACTACGCCAATTAACAATAACCTTGAAAATTGAAAGTGTCTATATATAGGTGTCAGTATTTTACATTTTAGTATATCAACATGTTTCGTTGCTCGCTTTAGAACACCCTTTAATTTTTAACTGGCATATATTTGTTGTAACGGCCAAAATTTTACATATTCTATGAAAATTTCAAGTCCGTAACCCTTACACTGGCATTTTTTGCAAGCAAAGCTATCAATAATGAGTGTAAATGAAAATTTGGCTCAAAAGAGATGATGGATCTCCCTCCAGTCCTATCCAAACTTGACCGATTTTTAAAGGTAATTTATAATTTCCTTAAAAATTCCCGAGTGCCAAGAACGATTGCAACATAACTATTAATTTTCTAAGGCCTTTGAACGGTTCACGAGTTACCGAATTATTTCCATAATAAAAAAAAGTTTTGAAACCACTGTGCGCACTGGCAGAAAAACAACAAGTCTTCATGAAGCCATACAAATGTTTAACGAAAAATGCTTAGTTTTTCACGATGTTTTTTTTTTCTTCTTAATAATAATTAATTAAATATTTATTTTGGTATTTATTAAAATTAATTGAAATAATGATGTCATGAGTTGTAGTGGTTTTAGCTTTCAAAACGTTTAATTCTTGTATACATAAATTCATCATATTATTAGTCAAGTGGTTTGTAAAAACTAACAATGTTCGTAATTAATTCATATTTTTGTACTCTTTCTATCAAAATTTTTTTAAACCTGGTTATCAGAGTTAAAGCCCATTTAATCGTATTACTTAAGTGGAAGGGCAGAAGTTTTCCTTTTGTTATACATACAAACTTACAAATTGATGTAAATTAAAACACAAATAAAAAATACAGTAGAACAGGGATAATGCGTACAACCTGATAAATCGAAGGTCGCAATAAAAGTCGTTATTATTGGATTTAGCTTAAACTTGAAACATCGTTAGAGAACGAGTCAGGCGTGTCTCGGTGGCTGTCTGGTTTAAGCATGAAATGAGCTAAGAGGGCCTGGGACTAAAAAAAATCCTAAAACTTGTACAATTTAGAGTTGGAAAAAACCAAACGGTTATAGTGAGCAAGTAAAGAAAATAAAAACCTGATTGATTATGGAGCTCATGTTTTAACTTTGATATTGCAAGCCTCTTATTCGTATGATTAGGAGTTTAATATAATATCTTTAGTTTTTCGATGAGATTTTGGGTAAAGGTTCCCTGACGATTTGCATTAGCCCCAATGAAATGCGCATAGGAACTAGCTAATACCCCTCCATAATCTGTTTAAATGTATTTTAATAAAATTTTAATATTTTATTTAAAAAGTAAAATATTAATTTGCGAAAAAGCACGTTACAAAATTAAAATTAATGTAAATTAATAATTCCCAAAAAAATTGTTTAATTATAAAACAAAAATAACTTTTTGGCAACACTGTTTATTGATTTTTTAATTAGAATAAATACACATATATTTAAACACGATGTTACAACTCACTCCTCGTCTTGGCGATAGTTAATCGTCTAAGTTCAACAATACACTGACTGGGCAGATGTCCGGCTGCGCCTTTATATAGCAAACGATAAAGCTTGTGGCAAATTCTTGTAGTATCTATAACATTCTGCCAGTTCCTCCAAATTTGCGATAAATTCCATTAGGTTATCGCCGCCATCCCATGTAAGTTCACACTTCCGAATAGTAGTCATAACTTCCGTCTCATTGGGGGTATTCGATGAGAGTTGTCGGAGGTCGGTATGGAGAACCGGCATAGTGACTGAATCCTCGATGATGAATTTGGTTTCCTCCTCTAAAACTTCTGCCAACATACTTCTGGCAACTAGTATTTTCGTAGAAGGTAGACCCAACTAAGGGAATCAGTTTGTAGTAAAGTTTCGTTGCCTTGTTCCTGACCCTATTCGATTTCGTTGATGGCTGTATTTGGTGTTTTACCACTAGTTCCTGGAAGTGGGTCCCTGCTCGGGCGCCATTGTAATATAAGGGGAAATCACCCTTCGTAGGAAACTGCTATTGCAGACCTTGCAACTCTTGCAGGTATAGGATATATGCTACAATATGCAACACAACAAGAACAAAATATAAGAAACTTACATTTCCTACACAGTAGCAGATATGCAATACTAAAAACTGTAGGAAACTTTTCTAGCATATATGCAATTAACAAAATTACTCAGAGAGACTCTCTGAGAGTGTATAAAACATAAACAGAAAATAAAATATAAACTAATAGTAGGACTGCTTGTTTACTTTTTTAATAAATCCAGTAAATAATAGCAAAAACTCTTGGGTAGTCGAACGCAACTATTAATAAGAAAAGTAATCAAAGTTGGTTTGTGTGTGTTCGTTTATTTATTTGCGCATTTATTTTTTGTATTTAAATATCAAATTTATACATCTTGAATAAATGCTAGATCAGAATTAATCGACAAATAATAAGTTAAGAAAAAAATTAAAAGTGGTTCTTTTTTTTATGGTAAATTTGAAAAAATACATAGTTATATATGTATGTATAACTACACGTATGTATTTCCTACATGCATGAAAAAGACACTCATTCTTTGTAGCAGAACATGATAGTTTATATCCTAGAGGTGCAAATATGCTACCAAGAGTGATTTCCGCTATAGTGTATTTTCCCAGCCGAGGTATGATTCAGTCTGTCCAGGTCCGTATCAAAGGTCTAATTCCTTTCAAATAAAGTAAGTGCATCTTTTAGATGTTAAAGATATGTGGAACAAAGCTTTATTTAACGAAACTTAAACTGCGAGTACTTAAAACTACGGAGTTCGTCTAGTATTAATTGGCGATACGATATACGGCGAAATGATACAGCGGCAGGTGGCGATAAAGTGGCGTTCCCAATTATGTGATGAACGATTGTCGGTAGTCGGGGTTCAGGTATCTTGTAAAAAATAAAATGATATATAGAGTTCGAGTGAGATGTCTGGTACTCAAAAGGTCTTGAGATCGGCTACTACTAACTATGATTAGTACGAGTGCAAGAGGGTATTCGGCAGCTCCTACAATAGGCAAACTAGAATAATACGAACTACGGTTAGTACGAGTGCAATAGTGTATTCGGGAGCTCTTACAATCGGCAAACTGAAATAATTCGAACTACGATTAGTACGGGTGCAAGAGCGTTTTAGGGTGCTTTTACAATCGGCAAACTATAATTGGTACGACTGCAAGATTGCATTCGGGAGCTCTAACAAGCGGCAAACTAAAACAATACAAACTTAAGAGATATTCGGAGGCTCTTAAGATCGGCTACTACTAATTGCGATTAGTACGGGTAGACGGGTGTATTCGGCAACTCTTACAATCGGCAAACTAAATAATACGAACTACGATTATTACGGTTACAAGAGTGTATTCGGCAGCTCTTACAATTGGCAAACTAAAATAATACGAACTACGGTTATACCAATACATGCACAGGAACAAGAACCGATAAAGCTCTCAGACGACATTTCAAGCGGCCGACTTGTAACTATCGTTCCTACATTTTAAAAGCATAAAAACTTTTAAACAAAGGTAAATTGCAGAAACCAAAATTATATGGTAAATTGTAAAACATAAATCGTTTTTAAATGCATATGATTGGTGATTCGAGCTCCATTTAATTGTGTGGTGAAATACTTAATTTCGCATTTAAATAGAACTTAAATATAAATGATATTTAAATAAGTCAAGTGTAAAAGTGGTCTTAAATGTAATTCCCTTTTAATTTTTAAGAATGATTAAGAACATGAGGTAAAAATCTTCTTCGATTATTTGTAAATTGATTAATCAATTTAACAACGGAACTGTATGTAATTCATTTAACAACAGCTGTTGAAGTTCTTTGGAAAAAATATAATCTCACAATTAATCTATTTCCAAAGATTATTAATTCTGTTTGCATTTATTTCAATTAAAATTCGTGTCATATAAATAGTATAAGATATAAACTTTTATACAAATTTAATTATGACGCTCTATATGTACATAAATATAGTGCGTGCGATGTTTTTAAATATGTATAACTTTTAATCGCATTCATGTATTTTTGTACACGCTCTCACCCTTTTGTGTTTTCTTTTATAGGCGACTAGTTCAGCGTTGCCACAAATGTGATTTGGTCACAGTCAGTGTGATCTAAGCTGATTAATTGCACTTGTGGCAGTATACAGAAACTTCAAATACACTCTTAGCGGAAAATCGAATAAAATGATTGTTGTTATGATAAAATCGTTGCTGTTGTCCGGAGTTCTTTCCTAAAAGTATTAGAGATTTATGATTATTATGAAGAGAGTGTGTCATTGGGTGGAGTTTGTAATGGGAGAAACCTCCGTAGGTTGTAGTTTTAACTTGATAGGGCGAACAGGTGTGGATCTATTATGACAGTTAAATAAATGCGTGAGGGCTGGGGAGAAAATCTGCGCACCTGTTTAAGGTACCAGGAACTACTCGTTCTCGTTAATAATACTGGTTCATCTGCCTCTTAATTGTGCCTAAATTGAGCGATATTAACTGAGTAATTGCAGACAGAAATAAATGCCAATGAAAAATGAACATGTCGCAATATTGATTGGAAATCATATTAAATTCATTTGGTGTTTATCTGCTTTGTTCATAGCTACAATGCACTGTTGTGCTTATTTGTGTTACTTGTTGTTGTTGTTGTTGTTTATGTTAATGTTGATGTTCGTGTTGTGTAAGTGTTAATAGCCGACAAGCTTCGTATTACCAGCGAAAATTTCCTATTAATTTTAATTTTAAATGGAAAATCACACTATGCAACAAGAGAAATGAAAAGGAGAACAACTACTATATGTTTATTTATTTATTTCTTTGATGTGTTATGGTCCCCTAACCAGAAGAACAGTCGAAATTTAAAATTCTATGAATAATTAATTTTTTTTTTCTAAAATTTGGGATTTTTGAAGGGTCTACTCCACTGATTTTATCATAACTTCGAAAGGGATTATCCAATTTTATTACTACCAACATTATTATATTTTATATACTCAATGGTTTCGGAATTATTCATGCGAACTTGAAAAACTTTTACGTAATTTTATTTTTGAACTGAATAGTTATAAGTCGGATATTTATTATTCAAATTATTTATTAAGAGTGGAGTGTTCGAATATTCAAATCAAATTAGCAGAGCGGATCAGTTCTACTGATTTCGACAGGCCGCTACACCGTCTTATCAGCGTTCTTGTTCACTTTTACCACTTATGATAGTGGATGCTTTTTATAAGGAAACATCAGCAATTTAATTAATTTTTTTCACGAAATAGAATACAAAACTTTTCATGTAAATTCGTGCATTCCTTTTATTTCAACTCAATTTAGTTTAGTTCAATTTTACTATTTTTGGAAAATATATGAAAGAAATTTAATTATTTTGGCTTGAGTTCGGTTTTAATATAATTTTTCAATTAAATTATATTTTTATTTAGAGATAAATGTGAAGCATGTAGACAAAGAAAATTGTTTGACTGCAAGGAGGGTTGAACTGACATATTTCGATAGCTCCCGCTATTCTCGTCAGAGTTCTTTACTGCCTAGACCACTCGAACAAAGTCGGTGGTTTGCAGTCAAGAGTTGAATATCATTTACCTTTAATCAATTCATACTGGCACTCTTAGCGCTGTATTTCATTTGATAGTTATTGATATTCACTTTTTCCTTTATGTCTTGTGTTAAGTTTATTGTTATTTCTCTATTATCGTATGAATTATCATTGATAATTAGAATTAATAGGAATTAAGTTATGAGTTTTAGTCGAACTTTATGGATTTAGATCTCTGCGAACTCGCAAGTTAGTGTATATCTTCATATAACACCAGTTTTTATAATAATTGCATTCTACTGATAAATGTTGCTCCTTATGCTTCCCTAGTATACAGCCAGGGAGGTGTGCTCTATCTTTGTTATGGGAGCTGGAGTCTTTGTAAGTGAAAAAGGGAGGATTATCAACATTTTCAGCACTAGAACTGAAAATATATGAAAAAATGGTTCGATGTGGATTGGCGTCGTTGACGCCATTTTGAATTTTTCTCATTTCGTTTCTTTATTTATTTTTATTAATTTCATATTTTTACTCAATGTTTGTTATTTTAACTTCAACTAGTATCGAACTAAGAATCTTCAGGTTTGAAGTCCAACGTACCAAGCACTCGACCAAAAACACTGTTGCAAAACGGCACCAAGAAACTCAAATAAACTTACTCTTCATTCTCGCTTAAAAACCTGCTTTCGATCAGCGTTATAAAAATCAGCTTTTTTGTATACCTTGTGTACGAAGCTTTTGTATATGCAAAAAGCATATACTTTTCTCGCTTCGAAACCTGCATTGTTATGATGCTATGAAACAGCTTCTGAACAAGCTCATATTTTAAAGCGAATTATTAAGCGCTTTATTTCTTTAGTGCTTCAAAAAACATGACATTTTTTACTGGGATGAAGAGTGGCTAAAGACATGAGATATACATGAACACAGACGATGAAGTGCTGCGGCTTGCTATAAATTGTTATGTTCTGCTGTATTATAGGTTGTGAAATTAATTACCGTTAATTTTTCCCTCGATACTTGGAATATTCCCCCCTATTATGAATGCAGTCGTCGACGTCACATCAACACGACAGCTACAAATTGTCCCTTGTCTCTTCGTTGTCGGCAGCAATTGACTACCACTGACAGTCTCTTACAATTTTCTCAGGCTTATGAAATAAGCTGAGCATGTTAATATTAGTCAATTGTTGTCGACAAAGTGTAGAGTGACGTCGACATCGCCATTCATAATATGGGGAAATGTCTCATACCCAATTCCATCTGCATAAACATTTTACGAACTTAAATCTAATAATAATCATATTAGATCAGGAAAAGATTTTTTGGTAGCACTCTAAATCTTGTAAAAACAAACATATTGAGAAATTAATTACAAAAGTTCAGCAAATACAAACCATAAAATATTTAAATAAATAGCAAGAAAGTAATAAAGAGAAACAAAAAAAATTTATTAAAATAAATGTGTAAATATTGGCTGTAAATCTCTTATCGTAATCGCACAATAATTTGAATAATAATTTTTGTTATTGTTCACAATAAAATTAAGTAGAGACTTGTACACATAAAATTACAATAAACTAAACTAAAATTGGAATGGAAAAAATATATATACATATAAATGTACGAGGGGACTTCAGTGAGGTTTTATTGAATCATATAAGGGGCAAATGTGTGTGAAGATAAATTTAAATTTAACTAGCGGAGACAAGACCCAAAATTTTTAGCGGAGTCATTTTTGCAGTTAACAGAGCACTGTTAAACACTTAACAGACGATGTATAATTCGATGAAGTTTCTACAGGAGGGTAAATCTAGGAATAAGGACCGGATCCATATTAACCATGTTATGAGAAAAATTATCTAAGAGTTATAGAATGGAAATACAATACCGGGGTATAAAAAAATGATTTAAAGACTACAAAAATGAATTAAAAAAAAGGATTTTTTTGGGAAGGATTTCGTCATAGTGGGAAAATGGGGACTCGTTAAAGAGGTCCCTGAAAAGCGTTCAACAAAACACAACCACCATCGTAACATTTCTCAATATCAATTTGTAGAGTATGAAAGGGGCAGTGTTTTCTTAAACTGGTAAAATTTTAACCATAGAGCCATAGAGAAGGTAGCTTCAAAAAAATCTTTTAAAAGTCTCAAGTACACGAGTATGTACATATGTATTGCCTAATTAAAATCTTTATAAATTGCAAATTTCTTTAAATTCAGGCAAAACTTTATTAAATTCTTTAAAATGTCATTTATACTAAAGTAGTTGAGAAGCTCCGTAACAATGGACTCCTTTCCTTTAATCCTTTCTTCAGTTACCAAAACATGTTATTGGCTATACAACACACATACATACATACGTTGTGAGTCATAAACGCTGTTTATTTTTATTTGTTAATAAAAGAATTTAATAAACTTTGTGAAGAGCTCGTGTTAAAGTATCACAAATACTAAAATCATCATATACACACGTATACTAACAATCATAAAGCGAAGTTCAAAATACTTGTTAAGGATACGGCCACATAAAGCGCACACAGAAAACGCACACAAGCAAAATAGCAAATAACCCTGCAGACAAAATGAATATAATATACTAGTTACTTTTTAACTCAGACTAGTTTTAAAATTAGGTTGTCATAGGAGCACAACTAGTTCATTTGTATACAGATATATCCCAGTTAGAATACCAGTTGTTTTAAAGTAGTACTCTACTAGTTTTTTTATATATGGTTTTGTATTTCTTAAAAAAACTTTGGCTCAAGGCAAGTACTCTACCTATTGAGCCACTTTCTACTTATTTTTTTAAAAGCTTAAAATATGTTTTATGTATGAGTCGTATATCTGAAAATTGTGTCCTTTTTTGACTAGTATCGTTACTAGTCTCGATACAACTAGTAATATAATTGTCCTTTTTTTACTAGTATCGTTACTAGTCTTGTTACAACTAGTAATATGACTGTCGTCTTTTGACCAGTATCATTAAAACTAGTATATGACTGTCCCAAAGCGTATTTAGTTGTAAATTTAGCTGCGGGGAAGAATGAAATTGTTGTTGCCTCACTGTGGGCAATTGTAAACATATGCAGTTCGAGTAATTTAGGAAGTTTTATGTAAAGTCAAATAAATTTTATGCGGTTAAAATATTCCATTATGGAGTGCTAAAGATCCTTGTCAGATGCTAGCCGAGCTTGAAAAATTATTTCAATTAATGATGAATTAGTTGAAGGCATTAAAAATTATCTTAAGCTAAATACATTTGGAGCGGTTTGGTTTAAAGTATAGAGAGTACTCACGACGTTTTAGGTAGCTGTAAGGTCGTAGGTTAAACCCGAGTCCCACATTCCGTCCGCAACCACCGACCAAAACAGACATGTAAAATTTGACAGTTGACAATTACCCAAATCAGTTTTTGAGTTAGACCGTTTCAGAGAGAGACAACAATTATGTGATTGTGTTTCATTTTATCCAAATAAAAGTGTTGCATATTTTACAAATGTATACGAAAAACAAAGCAAAATTGAACACCAATACTTTCTTATTTCTCTTTTGAACGTAGCTCTGTCAAGAATGAGTCAGAAATATCTTACCTCTTGTGTCATGTCTGTATAGCCTGTACGGCAACTCCGAATATCCATGATTCGAAATTTAGCCAAGCAAATTAATCAGCTCTAAGGGTTGGAGTGGTGTTCAGCAAATGGTTCGCTACAGGAAGACTGTAGGAAAAGGCGGTGCAACCGGTGCTCTGGAACTTAATGATAAACCTCAAGAGAGGAGGTTGAAAAGTTGTCGCTATTCCGTTGATATAGTGCTATTGGTCCAAGTCAAATTCTTGACCGCAATTAGTGAGATAGTAGGGTAGATATTAAGGTTATCAAGAGAGACGCAAAAAAAAAGCATTAACGCGAGGAAAACAGTTTGAATGCTGTTAAACAGAATTATATAAAACTCTAGTTCTTAGGAAACTCAAACTATCCTACATCGGCATGATCCCGTTATTGTGGAAGATGAAATCTCAATCTATACCGTCGGATCAAAGATGAATAAGGGGGAAAGGTTGGGTATCTACTCTAGAGACCATAAATCTAAGCACTTGAAGAGGATTACCAACGACATGTACAGTTTTCCAGGGTAGAGATTTACGATATAGATATTACCATTGATAGGACGTTCAAAAGAAATATCCCCCTATCGAAATGCGAAATATATGTAGACAGTATGACGGTGGTTTGATGTGGTTGCCTGGTTGGACAGCATTAGGCTGGCTACGATCAAAGATCGGTTACAGAAATTACCGAGGCTAGCATGCCTCTGTATAACAGGGGCTATGAAGACGTATCCTACGGCAGCTATGGAAGTCCTCATTGAACTCACACCTCGGACGATTGTGATAGAAACTGTTGCCAGGCAAAAAGTAATCAGCATCGCGGGAAAATTCACAGGCAGCGACTGTCTAATTAGCCAATAGGATCAGTCATCCCTGGGAAGACAATTTCCCCTACTTGCGCAACCCTCTGATGTGATGAATAAAGTGTATGCCTTTGACAAGAGGTTTGAAACTGTTCTGGCCAACAGAAGGGAATGGGTGGACATTCCTTTGAACTGGCACTATCAGGTGGTACACTGATGGCTCCACAACGCCGGCAGGCGCTAGTGTAGAAGTCGTAGGACCAAGGACTAACTACTGGGAGTCCTTGGGAAAAGCTCCACCATTTTTCCATCGGAAGTTTATGCCATTGAGAGATGCGCACAATTTAATCTTGACACTGGCTACCGAGGGAGTCAGTTGAGAATGCCGCATTAAGCTAAATCAGCTAAGCAGCATGAATAAGGGTCACACTCTGATGAGTTCCTGGACACGTCGGGGTGGTAGGAAACGAAAATTCAGACAAAATGGCCAGAAGGGGGCCTAGTACACCCATGGTCGTACCAGAACCGTTTTGCGGACTTTCATTGGATAAAATCCGTGATGATATATCTATAGAAATCAAGAGTACTAGGGAGCACCTCTGGTTCAATCACCCTGAATTGAGGCATGCAAAGCTAATGATTGGAACGTATAACCAAAATCGTTGCATAGCTCTCATGTCCCTGAGTAAAAACAATCTAAGAATGCTCACAGGTTTCCTCACAGGCCATTGCAGACTAAGAAAACACCTCAAGAGACTTGGCATTGAGAGTAACAGTCTGTGCAGATTCTGTGATTACGCAGATGAAACTCAAGAGCATATCCTGAAGGACTGTGAAGCGTTATGCCACAGAAGATATAGCCAATTGGGCAATCACCTATTGGAGGACTGGTAACTTCCAACACTAGAACCACTGGCAATCTTGATATTCCTCAGGAGAGTGGGTCTAGATGAGATGCCTTAGCACATACCAAGGGATACAATAGATCTTGTTCGGTCGCAGTGTCCTGTGTTTCCTGCATAATTTAAATTCATTCATTCATGACGGTTCTCAAAGCCCTGAGTTCTAGAACTATCACATCAAGATATGTCGTGTATTATATCATGCTAACCTGCATACCAGGACATGGCAACGAAATGGCAGAATGCTCCGAAGCGGTGGGCGTTCTTGAAACCTTCAACGTCTACTGTAGGAGCTGTTTAGATAAAGAGTCATCAGGAAGCACTTACTATGTAAATGTCCACAACAGGAAGTCAAACACTGCCTCTTAGGAAACAGACAGTTGAAAGACCTGACAGAGCTGACAAAAGTAACTCTTCATATTTATGGATAAAAGTAAATGGTTTTCAAAATAAAGGTACTTTGAACTTTTCCTTGAGAGAGTATCACACTGGGCCGCCAGGCCTCCGAGTGGACTCGCCACAGGGCTGGCAACACATTCCACCTAATCTAACTATCCTACATTGACTTTTTTTCTGACATCTATAGAAATTACAGCAATACCTTCAAAGGAACTTAGAACATAAGGCTGCAAATCAGATTATAAGACAGTAGAATCTACTTAGTTATAGAGCCGATACAAAGAACATTTCAAGCTGCTATAGAGCACTCTATTCCAAAAGTCTCTACAAGGATCAGAGGTTTGTTGAAGCTTCCATTGCATAATATTAGTTTTATTAACCACAACTAACGATTCAAACGAGCAATGCATAGATGTGAGGACCCAAATAAACGTAAAATTTTGGAAGCAGACTTGTGAAACTTCGACAGAATAATACAGGGTGTGTCAGAGCCATTTTTGAACGCGACGATTCACAGAATTTTCGCGACAAATGAAACTAAATACGAGTAATCGGACATTAAGGAAGTATGCTCCACAATTTGTAGTTTGGTTGATGATGATGGCACAACAATCTCCGATAATCACAGGATGGCAGATCGGTTTGCGAAACGTCTATTCAAAGTACATCAACCTGCAGTTATGGGTCGCATATATCCATTTGGTGTGAGGATGCGAAATGTCTCGGCTTTAGACATGAAAACAGCTTTAACCTTTTTTGGAACAGCTGACGAAGGAATTATTGGTTAAATACTTTATGGATGCAGTGTCGGTTAGCAATGCTTTGACATGGAGATCACACAAGAGTGGCGGATGGTACACCCGATTTTGTATTGATCAAGACAGACGGTGTAACATGGCGAGTTTTAGCCATTTTATTTGACTATTGTTCAAAAGTTTGATATGTAGTAGTTCTAGTAGTTCCTATATTAACACTGACATCGACGTGATAATTGGTAGGATCTAAGGCCAATTAATAACAAGCTGATGTCAGTGGCGAATTTGATTCGCCGTAGGCAATTCGCATGGACCGCATACAAGTTAAACTCCAATATAAAAAAATGTAAAACGAGAAAAAAATAATCAGCTGTGACAGGAATGCCATCTGGTACTGAATTCGCCTTCGCCAGGGAAATTTTACAGAATTTTCAATGTTGTTTGAGGAGCGATGGTACTTACGGACTGTGTTGCCAGAAGTCTGAATAGGATATGCCCAACCATTACGCTTGGTTAGGAATTTACCAAGGCATTTGATACAATTTGTCATGATGAGGTAGCTCACTGCTTCTTCGGTAGCCAAGGTGAGCATCATTACTTGATTTTAGTGACGGACTATTATTCAATTACTTTGAATTTTTCGAAAGGTGTCATGATGTTCATGAGAAGGCGTAGCTACATCTACCCGAACTGTAGGTGGTACCTACCATGTTTAAGGATTAGGCCGTACGTTATTGGGATATCGCTACATTGCATGAGAACTGTTCACCTCAGTGAACAAATATATCTATTCACCAAAGTGATCAAATATGTAAAATGTCCAACTCTGACACCTTCAACAACACCCCAAAATAACTGCAGCCAACTTCAAGTGCTGCCCTATAAAATCAACAACATCTGGAATCTTTAATCGTTCGTATCTCGATCCGAATCGGGAAATCGCAATAAACTGAGATTATCCTATGTGAATTATCATTCGGTATACATAGAAAGTGTTAAGTGTAAAACTTCCCTCCAGAGCGCGGAAAGGAAAACTTATAAAAATAAAGTTATTTACATATATTTACTTACAACTATAAATCCTTAAAATCCTACACCCTAAAGTTAGTAAAACCCAGAATTAAATTCCTTACCTATGTATGTTGAAGTTTATACTTATCGCCTATTAAACTTAATCTACACATATTATAAATATACATATGTACATAAATCATTAGATTTACCAAAAGGTCAATAAATATATAGTGTACGATTTATAACGTTTAAGAAAAGAAAAGGTTCTTTTTTATTTACTTGCTTTCCCGCGTAAGGAAAGTAATATAGCCATTACCCTCTAACCCGTGTAAATATGGTCCTATCGATCCTGTCAAAGTGAACGAAACAGTGATATTTACAAAAATTACAGTCCACAAATTAAAATAAAAGCTTATACTTACCCAAATAAATAAATAATTATATACATACAAAAATAATATCTACCATATTATACCCTGAAAACTAAATAAAAAGTTTGTAAAAACTAATTAAATTAAATAAAAACTTAAGGTCTAATACCTATTATACCTAGAGCTAAATAAATAAAAAAGTTGCTTAAAACTTAAAAACAAAAACCAGCAAAAACAAATGTATAAAACATTGAAGTGAATTACAAAAAAAAAAAAAAAAAAACTGAGTGCAAAATACACTTATACTCCCTACCTTTTGTTAAATAATACCTACTAAACAAACAAAAATACAGTCCACATATAACAAAGCTTAAAATATGTAAAAATCAAATATTAATAAAACACAAAATATATCATAAATAACTACATTACAAAAACATTCCATCAATAAAATAAATTATTACAAACAAAATATATGTATATTAAAAGTGTTTGAAATAAAGAAACCGAAAAACAAAGTTACAAAATTACATACTACATACAGTATAAGCAAACAAAAAGTTACAGTGACACACAAAAATAGCTAAACATCAAATGTAAAAGTGCTTACAGACAATTATTAAAACTTTTATATTTAAAAACTATTACCCAAATTACTCGATTAATAACAAAAAAAATAAACAAGCATAAAGAAATTACGTCGACTGCAATAAAGACAATAACAACAACACTCCAATTAACTCAACACACGTCATAGCGGGAAGACGACACAAAGAAGAAAACGAAAAACACACAAGAGATTGAGTTAAGCTCTTGTGGAGGTTTGTACCCTATACCCAGCAAACAAGGTAAGTCTGTAATTTTTACAACTTACATAACAAATTTATTTCCAATTTACAAGAGCATTTGTCTCCGAATTAAAAAGCAATAAAGTAAAACATAACGTAAAAGTAATTTACGGCATACCCACCCAGCCTATTAATAGTTTTTTGAAAACTTTTAAATTTATTGCGTTTGAGAAACAAATAGTGCCTAACACGTTGTGTAGTACACATAATTATAACTTGTAAAACACCCAGTTGGAAATTTTGTCGGCTGGTACAATTTTTATATTTTATCTTAAAGTAAAAATCTTTAAGTGCTTATTAACCCTTTTATTACCCGTTATTAACCCCTGTATTACCGGGGAAAAATTTTTTAACCCGTTTATTACCAAAGCAACCAAAAACACTTTTTAAACCCGTTTAAACCCATTTTAACCCTTTTCAACCCAAATTTAAATAAATAAAAACCCAATTATGTCTACTCTAAAGTCTTTGGCCAATGATTTGGAAAATTATATCGAAGAATTGAAGTCCTTTGAAGAGGACTATGATGAAGCACAGGAGTATTCCCAATCTATACCCGCCCTAAACTTCAAAAAAAGGGAACTAGAAAATTTATGGTCTGATATTGACAAAAAATTTAAACAGATTAGGGAATCTCCGGATGTAGGTGACACAAAAGAAGCTGGTATTATAGATCTAGCCCAAATAACCCGAAATATCAGAGCTGCTAAGAAAGGTTATAGAAGGTCAATGATAGAAATTGAGGAGTCCATTGAGAGAATTACCAAGGAAAATGAAACACGTCGCTCTTCACCCGATACTCAAGTAACACAACCCAAGGATGCAGTATCCTTTAATGTACCCCCATGCGACATGCCAATATTTAGTGGTGATTTCATAAATTGGGCTTCTTTCAGAGATCTGTTTAAAGCCATGTACGGCAATAATACCCGTTTGAGTGGAGTAGAGAAACTATTTCATTTAAAACAAAAAACTAGCGGTGAAGCCAAGGAAATAGTAGACAACGCACCCTTAACTAATGAGGGATTTCTCATTGCATGGAATCAACTAGTTTCTCAATACGAGAACAAAAGAATGCAAATCAATGCACAATTAAAAACCCTTTTCAATTTACCCACCGTAAACACCATGTGTAGTGTTTCAATAAGAAAACTACAGAGAAAGATTAATTGTTGTATTTCGAATTTGAATGCGTTAGAAATAGACACGGATCATTGGGATCCTATTTTCGTATATTTATGCTCAACGAAGTTACCCAAAGAAGTCCGAAGAGAGTTTGAAAAAACACTTTCTGACTGTGCGGAAATGCCATCGTGGACTGATCTGGATTTGTTTTTAACAAATACTTACAAAGAACTCACATCAGTGAATGATGTTTTAGATCAGAGTATGTTCCACAACAACAACCCGAAACCCAAACATTTCCAAGAGAATAAGAATCTTTATGATAGAAGAGGAAAAACTTTTTATAATGTAACCCATTCAAACAAAGACATCCACCCAAAACCCAAATCTCAAAATGAACATAAATTCTCAAACCCAATCCACCCTCATACTCAAAGTCGCACAAATGTGCAAATTAACCCAAATCCTCAAAATAAACCCGATGGATCAATTTGCAAACTATGCAAAAGTAATCACACCCTCAGAGAATGTTCAGACTTTACGTCTATGGGCGTAAACGAGAGAATAGATTTTGTCAAAAAGAATGGAATATGTTACAATTGTTTGGCTATCGCACATATTATCAAAGATTGTCGTAGCACATTCACTTGCAGATATTGCGGTGGAAGACATAATACCCTACTACACAAACCCAATTTAAACCCAAACACACAAGTTGATGATAATCAACCGTCAACATCACGAAAGGCAGCACAATCTTTCTCAACACACACCCAATCAAGCAAACCCATGTTAGATGACAGAGCTAAATTATTAGGAACAGCAATTCTAAATGTTGAAGTTCATGGTGAAAAATTCCCAGCTAGAGCGCTAATTGATCCAGCTTCAGATTTCTCGTTTATTTCAGATAAACTTAGACGGAAATTGCAATTACCCACTACCCCAATTGTTGCAGAAATCTCAGGACTTAATGAAGTTGTGTCAGCGCGGTCAAACAAACTATGTGATGTTTTGTTAAGGTCAAACACCCAAAGCAATTTCAAATTGAATATTCAAGCAATTGTTGTAAAAACCCTTACAAAAAATCTACCCACCCAAAACTTAAAACCCATACCCATAAAAGACTTAGAAAATATTCAATTAGCCGATCCACAGTTTTATGAAAGCAGGCCAATAGATTTTCTAATTGGCAGCGATTTTTACCCCCAAATTTTAAAATCTGGTGTTAAGAAAGATTTTCTTAACACGTTAATAGCTCAGGAAACTGAATTCGGCTGGATTTTGACCGGACCCGTTCAAAGTTCACATAGAACCCAACCCATAGTTTCATATTTCAGTTCTGTTGCGCTTGATAAAGTTTTAACTAAATTCTGGGAAATTGAAGTAATACCCAACAAATTAAAAAATTCGGAAGAAGATACAGCTTGCGAGGAGAATTATGTAACAACTACTAGTAAGTTACCCTGTGGCCGTTATCAAGTTAATCTTCCATTTCGTTACCCTCCAATTGAATTAGGAAATTCACGCCACATAGCAATGGCTCAATTTTTAAGAAATGAGAAGAATTTAATGAAGAAACCCGACCTTAAGATTGAATATGATAACGTGCTGCAAGAGTATATAGACTTAGGCCATATGAAACCCATTAAATATAACCCGAACACATCTTCAAATACCCAATATTATTTACCACATCATGCTGTTGTTAAACTAGATCGTGTTACGACAAAAATTAGAGTTGTCTTTAATGCGTCTAGCAAAACATCTAATAGTAACAGCTTAAATGATGCCTTACACACTGGTCCTACCCTACAACAAGATTTAGTTTTACTCATCTTGAAATGGCGTTTTTATAAAATTGTTTTTAATGCCGATATTACAAAAATGTACAGGCAAATTATGTTAAACCCTACCCACACACCCTTCCAACGCATACTCTTTCGTAAAAGCGTTAATGAACCCATTCAAGATTTTGAACTGCAAACAGTGACATTTGGAGTTAACTGCGCTCCATATTTAGCTATTCGAACCTTACACGAATTAGCCAAAGACATTCAAAATACCCACCCAATTGCTTCAATAATTTTGAAGAATAATATGTATGTGGACGATGTTCTAGCTGGTGGACATACCGTTGAAGAAGCTAAAAGTGCTCAAACACAATTAATCACAGCTCTTGACTCTGCTGGATTTCCTCTGAGAAAGTGGACTTCAAACACTAAGGAATTATTAAACAGCCTACCCGAAGAACACTTGCTTGAGGTCGATTTACTCACCCTACCCGATTCAAATAATGCCAAGACATTAGGCATAAGATGGAATGCCAAGGAAGATACGTTTTTCTTTAGTGTTCCAATAATTGAAAGGAAATCCGCATACACAAAGCGAACTGTTTTATCAGACATAGCTCGTCTATTTGACCCAGCTGGTTGGTTAGCGCCAATTGTTATTTCTGCAAAGATTATTATGCAACAAATATGGCAAGACAATACAGCTTGGGATGAATGTCTTACCCCACTCACCCTAATTAAATGGCACAAGTTTTTGCAGTTCTATGACAATATTGAACAAATTCGTATTCCAAGATGGATTAATTTTTCACCTTCAGCAAAAATCGAGTTTCATGGATTTTCAGATGCTTCTGAAAAGGCTTACTCAGCAGTATTATATGCTCGAGTTACACCCGTAAACGGACCTTGTACCGTAACTCTACTTCTCGCTAAAACGAGAGTTGCGCCCATCAAAGTAATCTCGTTACCAAAACTAGAACTTTGTGGTGCGGTGTTGTTAGCCAATATTACCCACAATTTGATAACCCAACTCAATTTACCGCAACATCAAACATATTTCTGGACAGACTCATCAATAGTCTTAGCTTGGCTCAGCAAACCACCCAATTCGTGGAACACTTTTGTAGCAAACAGAGTTTCTACAATTTTGGAAACCGTAGGCGTGGACAACTGGAACCATGTTGCCTCGCACGATAACCCTGCTGATGTTGCTAGCCGAGGATGTAATGCGGAAGAATTAAAAGAAGACAGGCTGTGGTGGAATGGACCACTATGGCTAAAACAAACTCCGTCAAAATGGCCAACAACACACAAACCCTTTGAAACTCAAGCTGAAGCTAAAATTAGTCAATCATTTTCTACTACAGTTAATAACAACCCACCCACAGATAATGACACTAACCCAGACATATTGTTAAGATTTTCAAAATTGTCAAAAGCTCTAAGAGTAATGTCATATGTCTATCGATTCTGCAATCGCGCATCAAAAACCCACACACAAACAGCTCTAAATAATAAAATTATTATTGATAAAAATAACGCTCATTCCAGTGAAGAAAGAATAGAAAAATTATTAACCCACCCAAGCATTGAACTTGATGCGAGCGAAATAAAATTAACCCATGATAGACTCATTATTCTATGTCAGATTAAATATTTTGAAGAAGAATATAATTGTCTAAAAAGGAAACACCCAATTCCGAAAAAGAGCAACTTACTCACCCTAACCCCATTTTTAGATTCTGCCAATATTATGCGTGCAAACGGGCGACTGGCCAACTCCAATAGTTTGTCGTATTCAGAAAGACACCCAATTTTATTACCCTATTCTAGTCAATTGGCAAAATTGTTAACTCTGCATGTGCACGTGGTGACTCTACACGGAGGAAACCAACTTATGCTAAGGATAATAAGGTCTGGCTATTGGATTCCGAAACTTCAGAATATCATTAGTTCAGTAGTACACAAATGCGTACCATGCACAAGATATAAGAATCGACAAACTACCCAATTTATGGCAGCCCTGCCACCTGAACGCACCCAAATAACCCGACCCTTTTATAACACTGGAGTTGACTTTGCCGGGCCATTTGATATTAAAATTTATAATGGCAGAAATTGTAGAATAACCAAAGGATATGTATGCGTTTTTGTTTGCTTTGCAACAAAAGCGATACATTTGGAACCCACATCTGACCTGTCAACCCAAGCCTTTATGGCAGCATTCGCTCGATTTTTTTCGAGGCGGGGATGCCCTGTCGCCATTTACTCCGACAACGGAACTAATTTCGTTGGAGCTTGTCAACTACTAAAGAAAGAGCGACAGGAATTCATGAAACAATTGAAAGGATCTGTGGTATCTACTAACAATTTGCAGAACTTGACGTGGCACTTCATACCGCCAGGAGCACCACACATGGGTGGTCTATGGGAGGCTGGCGTTAAAAGCTTTAAGTCACACCTGAAGAAACTGAATACGTTGAAATACACATTTGAAGAGTTAGCTACCCTGCTCGCCAGAATTGAAGGATGCCTCAACTCAAGACCCTTAAGCCCGTCAAGTGAAAACCCAGAAGATCTCAACCCTTTAACCCCAGGTCACTTTTTAATTGGTTCGCCAATACTTACCCCTGCAGAACCCGACTGCAGTAACGATAATATCACCCTAGCTAATAGATGGCAAAAGCTGAAAATTCAGCATCATAACTTCTGCAGACGATGGAAAGATGAATATCTTAAAGAGCTGCATAAAAGATATAAGTGGAAAAACCCGAAGCGACAAGTTGAAGTTAATGACATTGTTGTTATTAGACAAGACAACCTACCCCCTAACGAATGGCTACTCGGACGTGTAACTAATACTTACCCTGGTTCTGATGGACGAAATAGAGTCGTTGACTTGCGAACATCGACTGGAATGTTGAAGCGTCCAATTACGAAATTAGTAGTCCTACCCACTAATTAAAATTACATAGTTATCTGAAACCCTAAACTACTTGTATACTTACACTTAACCCACATAATTAACCCTAACACACACAACTAACTCACTCATACTCACCCCAAATTTACTACACAATGGTGTGATCACTGTTTTCATAATCGATAAAATCCGATTGTTTGACATTACTTACTCCACCCTAATCTACATACTTATACAGTGATCTATCCTTTGTGCACTAAACTTGCTCTCATTCATTTGCTATTATATCCTTTTTCATATAGATCATGGCACCCAGTAATCATCGCGTGGAACGTCAACGTAAAAACGACCGTCAAAATGGTACTAAAACTTCCAAACGTTCTGAAACGAAACGTCATTTTGGTTGCGGAATTTGTAAGGCAGACCATCGCATCATAAGCTGCAAGAGATTCGATAAGCTTAACTTAGCTGAAAAATATAAAACAGCGGTGAAATTACATTATTGTATCAACTGCCTAGCAAGAAATCATTTGATTAATAAGTGCACCAGTAAGGCTCGTTGCCAAAAGTGTAGTGGTAAGCACCACTCAATACTACACGGTCCAGAAAGATTATTAAAGGATCTGGCCATGCACCCATCAACTTCATCGGAAGATATGCAAGCACCCCCCATTCCAGCACCACGTCGGTCTCTAAATAATACACCTACAAGCACAGCCGTTGGGTTGCCCACCTCCCTGCAAAAGGTGCTGGTACCAACCGCGCAAGTCAACGCTACAACACAGCAGGGATGCGTATCAATGCGTGCTCTCCTGAACCCAAGCTCCACCTTGTCGCGCGTTGCCCATTCCTTTGTTGATCGCAAAAAGTTAGATATATTTCACTTGGATGGCAAAAGGTACACGAAATTGGTGATTTCCCCAAATATGTCATCGACTAGCAAATACGAGCTCTATGTGATGGTAGTTCGAGATTTGCCCAAGCAACCATACGCAGCACCTATCAACAAGTCCATTAAAGCCAAATTTGAAAACCTTACCCTAGCAGATCCTAATTTTAATAGTGATAGCCCCGTCGAACTAGAAATTGGTGGTGATTTATATAGTAGGATTTTGAAATCCAATATCATACGTGTGGATGGCGGATCCTTATTAGCACAGGATTCGTCGCTGGGCTGGCTCATTATGGGCTCTTACTCAGGCTAAACCCTTACCAAAAACCCTAAGTATTATTACTTACTTATTACCCATATTCTTACCCTATGTTTGGATCCTTACTAAAGTCCTTTCTTTTCTTTTAGGCTTTAGGCGGGGAGCATGTTCACCTCAGTGAACAAATATATCTATTCACCAAAGTGATCAAATATGTAAAATGTCCAACTCTGACACCTTCAACAACACCCCAAAATAACTGCAGCCAACTTCAAGTGCTGCCCTATAAAATCAACAACATCTGGAATCTTTAATCGTTCGTATCTCGATCCGAATCGGGAAATCGCAATAAACTGAGATTATCCTATGTGAATTATCATTCGGTATACATAGAAAGTGTTAAGTGTAAAACTTCCCTCCAGAGCGCGGAAAGGAAAACTTATAAAAATAAAGTTATTTACATATATTTACTTACAACTATAAATCCTTAAAATCCTACACCCTAAAGTTAGTAAAACCCAGAATTAAATTCCTTACCTATGTATGTTGAAGTTTATACTTATCGCCTATTAAACTTAATCTACACATATTATAAATATACATATGTACATAAATCATTAGATTTACCAAAAGGTCAATAAATATATAGTGTACGATTTATAACGTTTAAGAAAAGAAAAGGTTCTTTTTTATTTACTTGCTTTCCCGCGTAAGGAAAGTAATATAGCCATTACCCTCTAACCCGTGTAAATAAGAACTTTGATTATAACCCTACGGTAAATGGAACTGACACAAAACAAGTCACGTGACCGGTCCCCAGGTGGTAGGGACCAGTCCGAGTTCTAACACTTCCTATGAAGCGGACCAGCCACTTTTACATGGGGATGGCCTAGAATGGGGTTAATTGATACTTTGTATGCACCTTGTAACTTGTCTCTGAACTATCTTATGGAGTCCTAATCGGTGTAGAATAATATAGATTATATACAAATATTATTCCAAACTTCAGCTGTAATTATCGATTAATTAATTTTTTTATTGTTACAAATCCAAGTAAAAATTGCATTTTATTTTTAAGCGGTGTTTTTGATAGGATCCGAACCGACAACCTCCCGCATGACTGGCTAGTACACTACCCAATCCACCACAGGGGAACTAATATTTCAATGTTATAAATACTAGTTAAGCTGGAGTTAATATCTGCATATAATTACGGAACAGGCTCCTGAGTGGCATGTCAGTCTCATTTAAGGGAAACAATTAATATTATATAGATACTATGTGATAGGCCTTAGATCCAGGTGCATCGAATTTGTTCAGTGCCGTTTACTACACTACTAGCCGGAGTACCAACTAAATTGACTGAAAATGGTTAATATCTGACCATTTACACAATAGGTCTTTTTTCACCATTCACTACTCCTTATTTTTGGTACCAGTCTCTTTCTCAAGTCATAGGACAAGTACTTTTGGATCATTTGTCACCAAATTTTCCGCAGGGAAATGTCAGGTTGTCGATGTACACGATAGAACGAAGAGGATATACTCCTGATATCAGTGATCTAAGGCGGTCATGACAAAAAATTAAGCCTTCTACTTCTACTCGTTTCCTACATCTTTCCAGCATGTTTCCTTAACCCAATGGAAAGATGGGACCGAATGATTCTGGTAACAGTATGCTATTTATTCGTTGTAAAAGCTGTTTACTTTATATCAAGGAGCCAGCTACACTCCATGGCACGAAGATGATTTGGTTCAACGATGACTCCAAGCAGGAAAAATTGAGGCAGGGGTGTACGGTCATCATTTCCAAAGGGCTATTCCCATGGGCAAATATCCTACGATATTCCAGGCGGAAGTCTACGCCATCCTTATTAGTTCTAGAGAATGTTTGAGAAGGAAATGTGTGTTCGAATCTATTTCATATCAGATAGACAGGCAGCACTCAAGGCCTTAATAATCTCTTATGAGATAAGGTCAGGAATTGTCGTAAACTTTGTTACATCTCTTAATCTACTTGGCGTTCATAATAGACTATAAACATATTTTTATTGGACACGACCCTTTCTTTGATATCTCAAGTCAATGTGTCAAAGAAAAGAATAGTTCCTAGGCTCAGTTGGAGTTTGTTCGACATTGCGAAGATCTTCACTGTCTAAGACAAGCACAACGATTTATTACGTTATCCTAAAACAAAACCCAAATGCTACTGCTAGTGGACAAAAAAGACCTTAGACCACTAACGAGGGGTTTACCTGATAATGTGGCTTCTGAGATCGAACACAAGAAGAGACGCCGGAGCACATTTTCTGTCATTGTCCGGCGGCAATGACGTACAGAATGAAGTTTCTTGGAGGTATCCTAATAACTGCAACTAAAGTACAATATATAAAATTTATAATATAAATGTTCACCAAATAATTGAATTCCTTAGGTCGCGGTGCTTGTGGCCTCTCGTAACATTATTTAAACATTAGAACTATCAGATTATATTTTAAATAAAGTTGATTTTGTGGACATTAAAAATGGGGATAGCCTTTCAAATAATTTTTAGGTAGCACCAAGGCGAATTGACAACCAGGTGGCGTTAATACGGCATCTGATTATTTTTCCATATAAAACAAAAATGTTAACAATTTCAATTTGGATTAAACAATTTTCGTTTACATATTTTTTATATGGAGTCTAACATGTATGCGGTCCAAGCGAAATGAATTCGCCGCTGGAATCATCTTGTATGAATTCGGTTTGTGTAGCACACTCTCACGAAACTAAATTTATGTGCTTACGTTTATAATTTGGCAACCGTTAAATAAATGTTCATAACATATAAATCGAAGTGGGAAAACTAAGAGACTTCAGGACATGATATTTGTTTTAGCGTTCTTGACAAAAAGTTTTCATATTGGGACTAAGTGTTTTGTATTTCCCTTTAATTTTCATTTGCGTATGTGTCGAAAGGAAATATACTCTGCAAAAATTTTTCATTCTTTTTGTATTTTTACAGTTTTTTGTTTTTATTTTGGTGTCAAAAAGAAAAACAAAGTTGTGGTTTATATTAAAAAGGAAAATATTCGTTTCTTCTCTTTTTGGAAAAAATAACACAATTTCTTTTGAGTGGCAATGACACTATAAATAATAAAAAAAAAAATTTAAAGAAAAATACAATGTTGAATACACATAAAAAGAAAGCTTTAGTATTGATTGAAAATTTTTTACGTTGTTTGTTGACTCAAGCACAAAATTTAGGAGTAATAATTATTCGCTATAGCAGTCAAATAAATTTTCTTAAGACAATGAATAAAAAAAGGATATAAAATCAAGGATGACATTAATTTAAATGAAAATGCAACATAATTTGGGTCAAGGCAATATTCTTTTATGACACATTTAAAACTATAAAATACAATGTATGTAATTATTTCAAATTATAAGTCCTTTTTCTGCTCGATGTTGCCACAAATAGCAGCCTTCTCATAGATATTAGCTTGTACTACATGTTTATGTATAATAATCGTCTAATAAGTGCTATTGATTTTTTTCTAATTAGTTCTGTATCATGAGGCTCTTTTGTAGGCCAATTAAATTATATTGAATGTACTCGTATTTAGAAAAAGTAAAATTGAATTTAAAGTACCAAACAGTGAATTACACTTGCCAACAGTTAACATATTTTGCGGCTCAAAATCAACTGATCTTTACTGCCCTTTTAGAAAACCAATGCAAACTCGTAGGGGCATACAATTGGTGCTCGTTGATATCCATCTTTCCGAAGTAGCATAGAGAAGAAGGTAACATGGCTTTGATTCAAGACCACTGGCTAGTGGGTAATTAAGCCAAGTAGTTTAACGCTCCTCTCTCCAGCACAACAAGGTAAAGTTAGAAGCATTATTTTTGCTAGGAAGGGGGTTAATATGTTTCCTTTGTCTTGTTACAGCTCGGATGATTTAACAGTAGCAAGAAGGGTCTACAAACGGCAACTCTCTCTCTCTCTCTCTCTCTGTCTCTTATCGGCATATCTACCATTTGATGAAGATGACCCCTGTCAAGGTACGATGCGTGTCTTCATAAACCAATGCGATATAAGGTGCGATGATCACGTTATAAGATGTCACGCTAATTTCCATAATACTCTGTGGGAGAGCACTGATATTAATAGCAGATGCGAGACTTTATTACAGTTTCTCTTTTTATATAAACTGGTCAGTGAGGGAAGACTATATTAGAATAGTTGTTTTGGCGATGAGTTTTATTTTTACAGACCACCAATTCGGTTCTAGGAGACAACATAGCTCGATTGAACAAACACATAGACTCGTGAACGTGGTTAGAAAACCCTTCAAAGAAAAGAAATATTGTTCTGCGCTCTTCATCGATGTTTCTCAGGCATTTGATAAAGTATGACACGAAGATTTAATACATAAACTAAAGCAAAACCTACCCGAAAACATCCTTAAACTTTTAGAAAGCTACTTAAATGACCGAAAATTTGCTGTTAAAGAAGGTAATTTGCTAAGCCCTTCGCAACCCATTGAAGCCGGAGTTCCTCAAGGCAGCATCCTCGGTCCTGTATTATGTCTGATATATGCCTCTGACTTGCCGGTAAGCAGTAACATACACATATATATCAACATTCGCTGATAATACAGCTTTTCTAAGTGTTCACAAAAGCCATCAAGAAGCTTCCCGCAAACTGCAAGATTATATACCGCAGTTGGAACAATGGCTAAAACAATGGCGGATAAAAATTAACGAACAAAAATGTCTACACATTACTTTTACATTGTGCAAAGAAACCTGCCCACCTATACAAATAAATAACCAAACTATACCTCAACACACAGAAGTAAAATATCTCAGTGTTCATCTTTATCGTCGTCTAACATGGAAGTCCCACACAAATGCAAAGGTGACCCAAATGAAATTAAAAGCAGCTCAAATGAATTGGCTCATTGGAAGGAACTCTACTCTAAGCCTAGAATGTAAACTTCTTCTATACAACTCCATTCTAAAACCAATATGGTCCTACGGAATCCAGTTATGGGGCACTGCCTCGGCATCAAATGTAGAAAAAATTCAAAGGCAACAAAATAAAATACTCCGTACGATTACAGCAGCCCCATGGTATGTCAGAAACAGGCGAATTTATAAAGATTTAGATGTGTCGCTGATTAAGACAGTGTTTTCTAAAGACGTGACAAGCTACATAAAAAAACTTGAGTTGCACCCAAATCCCCTAGCCCGAAACATCATTAACTTTAGAGGCCACACTCGGCTGAGAAGGAGGGACACTCTTACTCTCAGCCGAACACGAGAGACGTAAACAACCAAAGAACCAACCGCAGAAACAAATATTTTTGTCTGGAATTGGCTGGACTTAAAAATTAAAATTTTACAGTTAAGATTGGAATACTTATTGTTAGTTCAATTTTATTGAAGATACAATAAATAAATATAACCGAAAAAAAATGCACACTACAATTTAAATTGAAAACTCGAATTTTTCTGGGACACTGAGGGAGGCCCATTTTGGATTTTGTAGGGAGTGGCGAACCTCAAAGAAATTCCATAAAAGGTGATGAATCCAAGACTTGGCAGAGTTTCAATGCTTTCAAGTGAGAAACCCAGCAGGCAACAATTTAATTATGGCAACATTTCTGTAGTAATTTAGGGAGCCTCTCCGAAGCGTAACGTCTGAGGAAGCTGCTCTTCAAGGAACCTGATACACCAGGGATCTTAATGAAGCCGGACCGTAACTTTACTCGAAGCTTCTAATGATCGGATCTATTCATGAAAAGTGACTTCTTGGATTGCAAAGATGGGAAAACGAACGTGCCACTTTGAAGTTCTAGTCAAGATCGGTTATCCAAAGAAGTGATATATGTTTAAGTTTCAAGAAAACCAAAGATAGCTGAGTTCTGATGAAGTGCGTTGCGGCTAGTGTAGAACTGTAGTCTACAAACTCTGCTTTGGTACCGCCAATTGCAATTTCCTATCGCAACTGGTGTGTATAGTAGATGCATTGTAGACGCACCTACAGTAGCGTGTAAGTTCTTTTGAGCCGTACAAGTCAGCAGGGACAGACCCCACTTTTTCGGTGCTACTGCAGCAATCAGTATAGGAAATTGTACAATTAGTGATCTTTATTTTTAAGGGTAGTCTATAATCTGGCTATATTCTTACTGAATGATATTCATTAATCTTGAATTGCATAAAGATTATTACTAGTTAATTTCTCTCTTTATTATTTTGTATACTTACCCAGTGGTAAAAATACCCATTACTTAATCGCTGATGTAAGCAATACTTAGTAGCTGCTAGTGATGACGCTTTGGCTTATTTTCCCACTTAGATTTAATATAAACGTGTCATTGGCTGTTTAATCGGTGCGCTCTCGCTTAAAAAGTAAGCTACGGTCCCAGTACAGGTCCCCATTGTGCGATTACATAATAAGTGGAACTGCGAGCTTGTTGTTGAGCGAGCTTTTTGTTGAGCAAGGTTGTTGTTGAAATATAGCCCAAAAGTAGGCCACAATGTTTTACTTGGTACATATAAGGGATAAATTCTAAGAAATACAACGAAATTCTGACATGTCAGATTACACGTATATTACAATCTAAGTACTTAAGTTGCTCGCCTAGAACGTGATCCTGACATCATTGATTATTATCTAGGTACTTCGTTTCATTTACCACCCAGTAAAAAATGTTCATGATTTTTGAAGCACTAAAGAAATAAAGCGCTTTATAATTCGCTTTAAAATATGATCTTGTTCAGAAGCTGATTTCATAGCGTCACAACAATGCAGGTTTTGAAGCGAGAAAAGTATTTGCTTTTTACTTATACAAAAGCTTCGTACACAAGCTGTATAAAAAAGCTGATTTTATAGTGCTGATCCAAAGCAGGTTTTTAAGCGAAAATGAAGAGTAAGTTTATTTGAGTTTCATTGTGCCGTTTTGCAAACAGTGTTTTTGGTCGAGTGATTGGTACGTTGGACTTCAAACCTGAAGGTTCTTAGTTCGATACTAGTTGAAGTTAAAATAAACAGTGAGTAAAAATATGAAATTAATAAAAATAAATAAAGTAACGAAATAAGAAAAATATAAAATGGCGTTAACGACGCCAATCCACATCGAACCATTTTTTTCATATATTTTCAGTTATAGTGCTAAAAATGTTGATGATTTTCAGCGCTTCCAAAGCGCTTTTGTGAGCAAAAGTATAGTACTCGAATCCGGGAACTCGCCATACAAAAATCAGCAGCGATATCAGCAGGTTTGTCAGCGCTACTTTTATTCCATAATAGTAGAAACCTGCTTTATTGGAAGCAACTTTTTTACTGGGCACTTGGTAGGTATTATTGCTGCTGTTATGTAATACATTGATTTTTAGCCTCTGAGACTTGGTATTACATATTTTGTAAATTAAATGAAATGCAATTCATTATATTGAGTTTTCCGCTATATCGATGTTCATTATATCGAAATTTCAATTTGGAGAAGAGAGTAATTGGTTTTTGCAGACATTATCTTTGGCCAACTACCCATAAAACGTATGTGTTACTGCTAAATGTCTGGAATAACAGAGCAACGGTCGCCTTATATATATTTAAAGGAAGTAGGGTAACCTATGCGAGTCTGTAAGAAGGTGGACAGGCACCTAAGGTCTTGCCAAAAACCAAAGTCGATAGAAAGTTAACCTCTAAGTTTTTTCTTTCGAGGCTTAACCAGTAACCGAACACTGGTGCAAGGTTTCCACGACAATTGGATCTCCGCTCCGTAACGACCCGAATCGCACTCGGCCAAAGATTGTCAACACAGCGACAGCTGTATCAAACGGAAGTTTTTTTCCTCAGGAAAGAACTCCCGACAACAACATCAACAGCGGGAACCAGTAACCCCACAGATGACCTGCCTTCTAGAGGGTTAAAGATGCTCGCAAAGGGCATGCTCTGTTCTTATGAGGATGAATATGCTGGCGGACTTCATCTTACCCTCAATAGGAAGGATGATTCTGTGACTGGTTATTGGTGAGGTCTCCTTCGGGAGTTCACGTGGTGGCACCAAAATCGCTAGGAGAGGTAACGGTTTAATGGCTGATGCTCGATCAGTGCTAGTGGCTGTTTAGACTTCAGTCAACCAATGAAGAGCCTCTTTGTGTTGCTAAATCAAGAGTGGCTACATCGGTAGTACTTTGTGGTCGGGTGCTGGGAAAGGCCAGTATAGCTGTCTTGTGCCTTTGTAAAAGACTTCTTGCTTGCTGGTTCCCAGCAGTCAATTTTCGACATTTAGAAGCACTAAAAGCTGTTAGAAGCAATGCATTGCATATTTAAGAACACATGCTTCAAAGAATGCTACTACAAATGCACTAACGTTTCCAAAAGAGCACGAACAAACAGGAACGAACACTTATTAGGGTTTGACGACAATTTTTAAAATGTAAAACATATAGGCAAAGCAACATAAGTATTTACTTTAGATTTAACTTGTCTACTGCTTCTTGAAAGCACTAACGTAAGCGAGACCCTTAACATATGTTCTACGATAAGATACACGAATAGTACACACACATACATACAGTATGCGTGTATACACGAACAATACATTTTAAAAATAAAGTAAAGTAAATAATTTTAAAATAATGTATTTGTAAGAGTAAGTTTATGTTAAATTCGTGCTGCCGGTTTGTAACAGTGTTTCTGGCTGAGTGGTTGGTGCGTTGGATTTCAAATCTGAAGGTGCTTAGTTCGATCTAGTTGAAATTAAAGTAACAAACAGTGAGTAAAAATACAACATTAATAACTAAAGATAAGATAATAAGCTTTCAACAGGACGTTAGCCTCCATCCATCATCCTCGCCAATCCACATCGAACCATTTTTTCCATGTTTTCAGTTTTAGTGCTAAAAATTTGTATGATTTTCAGCACTAATATAAGCCTTTTGTGGAAACAGAAACTATTGCTTCCAAGCGGCTCATCGCGAACAAAAATCATGCATTATAAAAGCGCAATTGCAAGTGATTCCGTTTTATTGTCTCCCTTACAAAAATGCTTCCAGCAAGCACTAGTTTTTGTTGGGTTATTCCTTGGTTGAGCTCGGCTGCATCGCGTTAGCCGTAATGGCAGGTACTGACGTTAATCTTGAACACATCTGTACATACATATGTATATACAGTAGAGTCGCGATGCTTCGTACCCCGATAAATCGTAAATCTCGATAATTCGTAAATAGTAAACATGAAATGGTACGTACTTAATATGTATTTAAATATTAATATGCTTGTGTTATTGCTTTTTTACAACGAAATATTTGTTCAATTCACAAGCTCAGTCGCATGTCTTATCGTTTAAAAAAAGACGACATTTGTTTATGTGCTTATGAACAGACAAATTTTGTGTATCGTTATTTTGTGGTATCTTAAATGTCAATTTAATTAATACCAAGGCAAGGCGAATTGATACCAGCTGGCCTCGAGAGCTCAGGTGACTAAGAAAATGTTTCTATACTTGAACTCATCAACAGTGTTAATATATCAGCTTTTTGACATCCCAAATATAAATTCGCCGTGCAGAATTTATATTTGGAATGTCAAAAGAGCTGATACATTAACACAGTTGGCAGTAGAGATGAGCGATCCCGTGATTTTTAAAGAACATCGTGAACATTGAACGTGATTTAAAAATCACTGTTACTTAAAACTGTGACTGTGATCACTGTGTTCAGTTCTCTTATAGCAATGTAATTATCAAAACACACATGCATATCTACAACAAAAACGTAATATATCAAGGCAGATTTAAATACGCCTTAAAATATACTTTGAATTTTAAAAAGAAATACTAATAAGGAAGAGGAAAACACAAGAAATAGCAAAACTATTCGTTTCTTGTTATTATACGTAAATAAAAAACGTTATTACCCACACATACAGTGAAATATCATAATTTTCTCTACGTAACAAATAGAAAAGAACAACCTTGCAAGCAGCAGTTACTTGACAAATTTGGTCACAACTGTGAATCGTGATTTTTCAGTAGCAGTGATTAAATCACAGATGCAGAAATATCGCTCATCTCTAGTTGGCAGTTCAAATATGGTAAACAATTCGTAGTCACCTGATCTCTTAAGGCCACCTGGTATTAATTCACCTTGATTTGATATCATGAAATGAAACCCGGTATGGGAATTTTAATGTGACGCGAAATAGAATAACTTTTTTCGCGACAAGCATTTTTGATTAAAATAGTTTGAAAATTAAATTGAAATTAATCAAGTATATATTTATTATTAAGAAGAATGTATTTTCTGGTGTTACTTATCACATATATAAAAGATTTTTAGAAATTAATCTAACAAAGAGAATATTCCCAGACCTGGCTTCAATACAACTATTTGAAGAACATATAAAATTCAATTGTATAATTATAACGCACTTTTGTATGAAAATTACCAACAACAAAAATACAATACTGTATAATTAGACGATTACACAACACATACGACGTTAATACGAGCTTGTAAATTGAACAATTGTTTTTGTTTTGTTTTATTTTTCGCCTTTCAAAATAAATTGAAAATCCTCGTAAAGTCGTATTTTTTTAGCCGTAATCTCGCTAAATCGGACACCCCTATAATCCGTAAAAAATTTTTGGTCCCTTGAGATTACGAATTATTACATAACGTTACCTTAATATAGAAAGGCCTTAACTCGTTTTTTTTAAGTCGAGTTTTTTGTTTATTTCGATAGATGAACCCCTCCCTAATCGATCGAAATAGGCAAAAAACTCGATTTAAAATAAATAATTTTGGCAAAAAATCCGACTTCAATACAAATTTCCCCACCGATTTTCGGAAAAAAATATGAAACAAAACTGCCGGCAAACCCTTTCAAACAAAAATAAATTTTCAAAATCGGTTGATAAATTACAGAGTTACGCGTGCAAAAACATTAAAAAGTAAAATAAAAAACACAAAATGATAACATCCTTCTTTTTTGAAGTCGTTTAAAAATTAATTACTGCCTTTCTATATTAAGGTAACGATATGCCTGTATTTATGTACAAATATGTTTATTGCTGTCTAAATACTTGACCTTCACCTTTATGTTTATGTTTTTATAAATAGTAGTAAACAAATATAGTTTATAATGTAATTTATTATAGTGATATTATTACTTGTTGTTACACTTGTAAAAATATAAAGTCTGGAGTTAATTTTTTTAACAAAACTTAAAATAACAATTAGAAAAAGTTCGTTAATAATAGGTACGACTCGCCGCGAGGTGGCGACAAAATCTGTTAAAATTAGTAGGATTTTCGCTAGGATGTTGTTGCTGTCGTCGCTGGTAGTCTGGTAGTGTAGGTAAAGGGCTCTGATGAGAAGACTGTTGCGGTTTCGAAACAGCTGTCAGTTCAACCTTCCGTACATCCAAAAATTTTCTTTGAATGTTCAATATTTACATGCTTTAGAATTTCTTACTTAAATAAAAAATAATAATTTGATCGAAAGACTAAATTGAAAACCAACTTAAGCCAAACTTTGGATAAAAACCACACATTTCGACTAAAAATTCATAACTCAATTATTAATAAATTAAAAATTTAAAAAACCCAAATATATAGATGGCAACATTAAAACGTCTATACCGATTTTCTTCAAACATACGTTAGATCAAGTCACCCTTCCAAAAAAAAAATGTACTAAATTTAAATCGATCTAGCCGCTTGGGAGCTACTGTGCCACAGACACACAGAGTAAAGAGGATATAGCTAGAAAATATATGATATCTTCTAAACGGCTGGACCGATTTTCTTCAAACATAGCTAAGAACACTCTCGATCAATTCACCTTTCAAACAGAAAAACTAAATCAAAATCAGTCCAGCCGTTTGAGCTACACGATGGCAGCGCAGACAAACACACAGGCACACGCAACAAACTTATAGCAACCCTCTATTTTGGTCGTGGGTTAAAAGAAAGTTACACGCTGGTATTCATAAATGCCTAATAAAGCTATAGTTGGTTCAAAGTGCATTTTTTTAAAAGTAGAAATTATTTTTAACAACAATATCAGCCCAATTATGAATTGTTATTCGCCGGGAGTTTTTTCCCTATTCCCTGTTCCCCTATTCTAAAAAAATCTCCCCGGAAAAATTTTCCCTTTTCCCATTCATTCTATTCTACATTACAATTTCCCCGGGAAAAAACTCCCACGAAAAAAATAAGTATTCTAAATATGAGGGAGAGGGAGAAATTCTTGCGAGTTTTTCCCCTCAAACATTTTAAAGGAAACTACTGCAAAAATTTTACATTCAAATTAAAAAAATGTTGTGAAACAATTGTATAAACATTTATTTAGGACAACAAGTTTAAATAAACACCGGAATGTTATATTTCTCTCTTGTTTTAAGCATTTTTAACCACGCCTTGCAAACATGCGCTTCAAAAACATGAACTACTTCTGCCTTTGGAATAAAGTTTTAAAACACACTCAGTTTTGCACGCATCCTTTAACTTCAAATAATAGGTAAATGGAAGATTTGTTGCGGTTTAAAAAATGTACAATTTCCTTTTTACACACAATCGTTGGGGATTTAATGCATCTTGGCCCTGGCCTTGGCCCAGTTTTCGCTTCACTTCTTCCGCATAAAGTTTTTCCGAGAGCATCTAAGTGACTACACTCTACATTTTACTTTTTATTTAAGCAAAAACAAATATTTATATTAACATACAATCTTATTATCAACGAAAACATAAAATTTTCATTAGTTTCTATTACTGAACTCTTGCGTTAGTGCATAATAAAATGTAAACACTAAACAGCTGATCCAGATTTTTCCCTTTCTCTTATTTGCTTATTCCCCTGCTTTTTAAAATAGGAGGATTTTTGCCCGAGAACAAATGAATGGGAAGAGAAAAAAACTCCCCGGGAAAATTCATAGTTGGGCTGTAGAATTTATAATTAAAAGAGTTACCAACAGAAATGAGAAAAACAAACGATTTTCTAAAGTTAATCAGCTGGCAGCGCTGATGTGAGTACTGAGTGTGGCCAATGTCAGTAAAGAAATTGGTGATTATGCAAGAAATAAAAAATGCAAGAAATAAAAAATTTTAATTCTAAACAATTAAATGGAAATAGCTTTTTACAAAATATAATTTGTAGCCTTAAAAATTTGCTACTATTTTTTTTAAGTGTACATTAAATTTGTTCTTCTATTAATCTAATCTTTTTGTTCAACAAGTTTTTGTTATTTGCTGTTCTAATAATTTTATAAAAAGTATTTGTTGATGTTTTAGATTAATTTTTTTTTCTACTTTATAAAACTTTTGTTCACCTTTATCGCATTTTTGTTTTTGGCAGTTTTTTAGATTTCATATCACGTGTGTAAAATAAAAATATTTTTGTGTGAAGTTAACAAAAAAATTATATATATATTTTTATGTCATTGCTATCTTATTTTCCGAAATGAATTAAAAATTATGATATCATCTTGACAATTTTTTCAAACTTGAAAAGATTAATATTTTTGGGCAAAAGTTTTTCATTGTTTTTTATATTATAATGGTGTTTATTTGTTTGTAATTCACATTATGAATGTACAAATTTATACATTTACTTTTAACCATAGTACGATTTCCTTTTAGGTGAGAAAAACATAAAGCTTTTAAGCTTTATGAATTTAGATAGTATCCCCATTATCGGTGTGGTAAATGTTTTTATTTAAATAATAAAATATGAAAAAGGGTTTAAATTCATCCATGCATTAAGTAAAACGTGTAGTTATGTGGATTTTGAAATAAACTGGGTACAAAAATTTAAATATTTTGTTAGTAAATAAAGTTATGAAAAGTTTGTTACATGACATCTATGATAAATTAGGGTCGTAAAGTCCCTTCATCAAAAAAGTCAAGTCGGTCATTTGAATTATTAAATTTTAAAGAAATTTGTTCAGTTTAAAGTGAATTTGTTTTTATCTAAAACTAACTAATACATTGCCCGTTGTTGCCACAGTTTGGCTTGTATGGGAGGGGCAACACCCTCTTGAAATATTGCGGAACTATTTAGCCTTTAACCGCCGTGTTAAACTATTAACCGGATGGTCGCAGGTTCGATTCTTTCCCAGACCCTGAGTTTTTTGGTGTTATCCATTTCATACTTAAAGAGCACAATTATGAATTTTCCCGGGGAGTTTTTTCTCTTCCCATTCATTTGTTCCCGGGGAAAAATCCTCCTATTCTAAAAAGCCGGGGAATAAACAAATAAGGGAGAGAGAAAAATCTGGATCAGCTGTTTAGTGTTTAAATATTATTCTGCAATAACGCAAGAGTTCAGTAATAGAAATTAATAAAAATTTTATGTTTTCATTGATAATAAGATTGTGTGTTAATATAAATATTTATTTTTGCTTAAATAAAAAATAAAATGTACAATGTAGTCACGCAGAAGCTCTCGGAAGAACTTTATGCTGAGGAAGTGAAGCGAAAACTGAACCAGTGCCAGATGCATTAAATCCCCAATGATTATGTGTAAAAAGGAAATTGTAAATATTTTAAACCGCAACAAATCTACTGAACTTAAAGGAGGCGTGCAAAATTTAGTGTGTTTTAAAACTTTCTTCCGAAGGCAGAAGTGGTTTATGTTTTTGAAGCGCATGTTTGCATGGCGTGGATAAAAATGCCTAAAACAAGAGAGAAATATAACATTCCGGTGTTTATTTAAACTTGTTGTCGTAAATAAATCCTTATACAATTGTTTCACAACATTTTTAAATTTGAATTTGAAATTTTTGCATTAGTCCCCTTCAAAATGTTTGGGGAAAAAACTCCCAAGAATTTCTCCCTCTCCCTCATATTTGTAATACTTACTTTTTTCCCTGGGAGATTTTTTCCGGGGAAATTTGTAACTTAGAATAGGAGGAATGGGAAAAGGGAAAATTTTCCCGGGAAGATTTTATTTAGAATAGGGGAACAGGGAGTAGGGGAAAAACTCTGGGGGAACTGTTATTCATAATTGGGCTGAAAAGTACGGCTTTGTAACAGAGTTCCAAGCCCAGGCCTTTTCATCGGCGGCGTCGGCGCGGACAATATCGGTCGGTGGCGGCGTTTACAACGATGATTCGGCGGCGGCTTAAATGTCGGATTGAACGAAAATGTACAGAAAAAAGTTTTTACAGCATGTTTTTGCATATTTTACACTTAGTTGCATATTTAGGGAATTTTTCTATATCTTGTGGCATATGTGGCTGATTTTCTGCATATTTTGGCTTTTTTAAATTTGAATATGCATATTTACAAAAAAAATGTCAGTTTTGTCATCTAAAAATTAAAAATTTTTTTACATAAAAATGTATTTTCTTTTGCGATTTTAAATTTACTCATGTATTTTTTTTCACATTTTCTTAAAAATTTTCATCATTCTATTGATTTCTTCCCAGTTTATTCACAATTTTAAACAATTTGAATTATGTAGTTTTGAGGATTCTATGAGGAATTTCAATTTTGTAGAGATTGTTGGGTTATTGGCATTTAAGTGAAAAAAAATAGCAGGACGAGAACAGTCGCGTTTTGCGAATATTTAAGCCATTTATGCGAGTTTGCTGATTTGTTCCTAATAGGAACCACAAAATGTGCCTTGGTGCCCAACATTTTATATTCGGACAGATGAAAGGGCAGGCTGCCGTTGTTGTTAAATCGACTCCCGTGCCCATAAGGGACCAGAATATAAAGGTGACATGCTAGACCGTCCAATGAAATATTTCCACGTTGAAAAAGAAATAATGACCATAAAAAATGCAAATAAAGTTCATGCAAATTCTGTGAATTTTGACATTAATCTAATGTAAAACTTCATTAAATTAATAAAAAAGTTTCGTAAAAATTATTTTAATGAAAATTTTATTAAATATATGAAACAATTTCATTGATCGATTGTAATAATTTCGCTAAGCTAATGAACATATATCATTATTTTGATGAAATTTTTTCAATGTTTTAATGAAATCATTTCATTATTTTGATGAAACTATTTTATAATTTTATTGAAATTCTGTTACTATTTTAATGATATTCTTTCATGATTATAATGTAATTATTTCATTGTTTTAATGAAATTATTTCATTGTTTTACTGAAATTATTTCATTGTTTTAATGAAATAAGTTTATCACTTTTATTAACAGTTCCATGCTACAAATACGTACGATAGACGCAATTGCACATCAGAAAAAATGTGACCGCGCACAGTATCGAACTCAGACTCTTGATTCTCGTCATTCGCTTTAAAGGCAACGTCTTAAACAATTCAGCCAAGAGCGCTGTTAGAACAATGGGCCTATGAGTGCATAATAAAAAGAAAGAGTACAACAACAACATATAAAATGACAAAATGTTGTCATAAATCCAATGAAATTTTCTAAAGAAACTATGAAAGCTAATGAAGCAATTCCAATGAAACTCTTTCACAATATTCGTGAAATTTCATTAGAATTGTGAAATATTTCATTAGAATTATGAAAAAAATCTAACGAAATTGTTTCATTTCTTTCAGTGTACTGCAGAGTGAAGATTGACTGCATAGTCGGGCTTTGGACGGCATTAATTGTTTTCGTCTCTGGTAGTGGCTTTTTGACTAAGCAGAAACCTTTTACTCTGCGAAGCCACTATTCGACATTCCCATTGACATTATTTTCTTTTTGAAGCGGATGCCATCACTATATGTACATAATTTGTGATGTCGGAAATGAATATTATATAAATTATAAACGAAATGATTGAAAGTTTTAAGTGAATATTTTTTTATATTTTGTGAGCATATTTTTTAAGTTTTTAGTGCATATTTAATGGCGGATAAAACACAGTTTTTAGGGCATATTTCCGGTTTCCCTGGATATTAGTATTAAGCACTGATGCCAGCAATGCAGATTTTTTACGATATGACAAAAAACGATATGACATATTGTGCTGCCATATCGTAAGTTTTTCATGATATGACGACACTGAGGTATCCATACACCATGTATGGCTATCTTAGCGTTGTCATATCGTAAAAAACTTATGATATGATAGCATATCGGTTGTCATCATATCGTAAAAAATCTGCATTTGTGGCATCAGTGGTATCAAGTATTGATTCGTGCATCTAACTCAATTTGCTCATAAAGAAAAATTTCATATTAAAATCATGAGCTTTAAAATTTTTCACAAAATCAATTTCAGAATTGTAATTTCATTAAATATAATTACATTCCAATAGAATTTTATAAAAAATCTGAAAAAAATCTCTTAAAACTTTTTATTTTTTCATATAACTACTGTATAAATTCCTATATCGTTACGTCATAACATTTCATCACACCTAAATATATTGTAACGTATTTTTTGCGTTGAAACATATTTCACTCTCGCCATATTTATTTTCAAACACATTACAATATTAAATATATCAGCATTATATTAATTTAAAGTTTCGTCCTCTTTTTCTTTTCAGGTAACTTCTTAATTGTTTAAAGTTTAAAAATTTTCTTAAAATATCTAGGTAAGTCAGTTATGAGTCTGCTTAAACGTTTGTTTAAATTGTGTCTTTCACCGGCTCCAAAAAAGGAGAAAGGTTATCAATTCGTTATGTATTTTTTTTTATAGATGTTCCCTCAAAACTCCGCCATTTGTAAACCGATTTCGGATTTTTTTCTTTATTTAAAAGGAAGTACTTCCAGATTGGTCCTGTTGAAAAGTAGGCGACGTCAGGCCTATGCGATGTAAATAAACATGCCTCTTCATCTATTTTGCACATAGATTAAGCTTCCCTTTGAATACTACATCATGATTAAAATAAAGTGGGCAGTGCCACGCCCACGCAAACAACTTCTACTAAACCGATTCTTGTTGTGATACTTTGCATACACATTTAGTTATTGTTACAATACAAGATTATGATTTAAAAACTGGGCCGTGCCACGCCCATGAAATATAAATGTTCATTTAAAGTACTTATACTTAACCGAATCTTATGAAACTTCGCATACAACTAATTTTCGTGAAAGTACAGCATTATGATAAAAATTATGGGCATTGCCACGCCTATTTTGTAGTGGTTTTTTTTAAAGAACTATTTATAAATAAAATATTCGTTCTTTTAAAAGTCCTAACTAGTCTCTGGTTTTCGTCTCGGAAAAAACTGTCGGCAAACGTGCACTGCTGCACACCTCTTGGCATGTTTAGCACAAGTCTTCGTAGCCACAATTATCGAAACTCAGATGAGGCAATAGAGATAATGTTTACTAATAGATAAAATAATGGAGAAAATCGGTTGACAAACAGAGGAGAAAAAGGATCCCGAAGTTTTGTCTGTGCTTATTAATATAATCGAGACTTTGTTGCAATGGAGTCATAATTAAAAAAAAACCTGATTTTTGAGCTGATAATGCAGAATTAATCGTCATCACCTTCTTCATATTGTGTAACAATTTCATACAAATATCTTGTATGCGACTGATTCGACTTAAAATGGCCCTACGTAAGCAAAAAATTGTTTTCTTATTTTTAATAAAAATCTCTCAATTGATGTTTATAAGAAAATGACAATTATAAAAAAAAATACAGTACATACACAGAGGAAACAGATTCGTTGAGACAACCGAATTTGTTGCTAACCGAATTTCGGCAGTTGCTACAACTATCATAGAATTCTTATTGGAGAAGGAGTTATTTTACAATAATAAATAATTGCTATTGCGAGCCGTTTAATCGGTTAGGTGTATCAATAATATTAACTAGCCACTAGTTAGTTAGTTGCACCAACCGATAAAAAGTGAAGTAAATTTAGAAAGAAAATTTTTTGGGTTACAAATACCAATAATTGGTACTAAAATCCAATTCATAATATTTTATTCGGTTGTGTATATCATATTCGTTACTTAGTCCTGATAAAAGCATACGATCGGTTGATCTAATCAATTTAAGGATTGTCTTAATCATATCTTTATTACAATTATGCTGTTATGGTAATGAAAATGTTTTTTTTTTGTATTCATAGAAAATCGATAGCGTGAGTTCAAATATAGTCTATTTAACTAATATTTTATCGGCCTAACCATTTTCCAGTCAATCTTTTTTCTGGGTGTATTTAATATTTTTTTTTGAGACACTTTTAAATCATATACTAAACACTCTGCTCTCCCTCTTTTTATGTTTAATATTTATTTCAGATTTTCCTTTAATCTCCTTCTCATTGTTAACAAAAACCGTTATTTCTGAAAATAATATACTTTTTTGGGCTCCGTACACCAAAAGTGTAAAAGAACCCTATTCCGTCTGTCTGTCTGTCCGTCTGTCACAGGCTGTTTTCTCGGGAACCGTAAGAGCTGCGGACCTGAAATTTTCACAGAATATGTAGAACTTTGGCCACTACAACAATAAATGTAGGGAATTTAAAAATTAAAGGGTGTTCTAAAGCGAGCAACGAAAAATGTTAAAGTACTAATGTAATGTTTTTTCTCGGGAACCGTAAGAGCTACGGACCTGCAATTTTCACAGAATATGTAAAACTTTGGCCGCTACAACAGCAAATATATGGCAGTTAAAAATTAAAGAGTGTTCTAAAGCGAGCAACAAAAAATGTTAAAATACTAATGTAATATGCAGACACTTATATGTATATAGACACTTTAAAATTGCAAAGTTCGTGTTAATTGGTGTAGTCTATAGACTACACCAATTAGCACCGATATTTAAAACGAAAAAAATTAAAGGGTATTCTATAAGTTTATGTAATTTTGATTATGTAATTTAGACAATTTGCTGTATTTATGGAAACCGTAAGTGGTAAAATCTTGATGTCTTAAAAAACGCTAAAACAAACAAAAATTTTAAATTAAAAAAATGTCAAAACGAAAAAAACCTTAAAATGAAAAAAGCGCCTAAAGAAAAAAAGCACAAAAGTGAAAAAAATCGTTAAAACGCAAAAAATCAGCAAAACTAAAAAGATCGTAAAAAAAACTAAAATAAAAAAGCAAAAAACGAAAAAAGTCGTCAAAACGAAAAAAACACTAAAACAAAAAATGCTAAACCTAAAAATAGCATCAGAAACGAAAAAAAATCGACAATAATTAAAAAAAAATCACCAAAACGAAAATAAAAGCGCCAAAACTAGATAAAATCGTCAAAAACCGAAAAAATTGCCAGAACGAAAAAAAGTGTCGAAACAAAAAAAAAAGTCGGTAAAACGGAAAAAATCACCAAAAACCGAAAAAATCCCCAAAACCGAAAAAAGCTTCAAAACTGAAATAAGCGCCAAAACTAAAATAATTCGCTAAAACTAAAAATATCGTCAAAAAGCGAAAAAACGTTAAAAAACGCCAAAACCAAAAAATCGCCAAAACTAAAAAAATCGGGAGAAAAAAATTCCAAAAAACGAAAAATCGCAAAAAAAGAACAACGAAAAAATCACGAAAATGAAAAAGCGAATAAGCAAAAAAAAATCATTAAACAACGAAAAATAACTTAAAAATTAAAAAAAAAAACCAAAATTAAACAAAAACCACAACGAAAAAACTGCCAAATCACACCCCTCTCAGCCTTTTGACAGCCATTCTGAGCATAACTCGCATTCGTTCAGTATATACCAGCTATTAATCTACTTTAAGCATAACATCCTTGGGAGTCGTAGCCTTTTTTAATTAATACAAATTATTTTCTTACGGCCGTATGCATAACGAAAACTTGGCATAGAGTTAGCATAAATGACGAAATTGAACTGGATTTTAATGAGTTTTGATATAAAATTTTAATTTAAAAATCACTGTAGATTGTAGCCGAGTCCCATGGCTATATTCTGTGATGATTCCTAATTTCATAAGATATGGGAAAGCTCAGCAAGATCCAGTAAAATTCCGTCACTCATGCTAACTTTATGCCAAGTTTTCGTTATGTGTATTGCCCTTAATTTATAACAAAAAATATGTGGAAAATGGTCACACCCGTCTAAATGAAATTGGCCATACTCAATCCATGAGAGGAAAACGAAATTTTGTTTTATCATTATGTTATTAGCAGGGAAACCGGAAATATGCTATAAAAAATGTTTTATGCTCATTAAAAATTCGCCAAAAACTTAAAAATATGCAGCCAAAATTAAATAAAAATTTCTTAGGGGCTATTTACATATTACGCAACGCTATTTTCGTATCCCACAAAAACTAAGAAAATTCCCTAAAAGTTCGACTAAATCGAAAATATGCAAAAACATTCCGTAAAGAGCAAAACATGCACTAACAAATCGATGCCAAAATCGCACAGGAATATACATGCATATTTTCGGTTTCCCTGGTTATTAGTAAATTCAAAATTTTGAGCTCGTTTTCTGCAAAACAAGTTTTTTTTTTGAGTTATGTCTCTATTGCAGCAAAGGCTCATACGTATTTTATTTTCTAATATTTTACTGTTGAATGAGTTATATTTTAATTTATTGCTGTTCATTGTCAACTGTATTTGACAGACTGTAACTCAGAACATCAAAACATTTTTACAAGAAAATCCAGCAAGAGAATGGAACAGGGTTCCACCAAAGTAAATGGCCAGGCTAAATAAACGTACAAACCAAGTGTTAATAAGAAAGAAAGGTTATTTAAATGCCATAAGCCGACAGGGAGTTTTCTCAAAAGTTCATATTTTCTTCACAATTTACAACATTAAAACAAATAACCCCAAACCTTTGAGTCAAGTTTGTTTTCATTTGTCTTGTAAGAATACATTTTTTTTATTAAAGTCCTATACAGAACAGGATATTGCCAACAAAATGTGTCATCATTGTCTGGTTGACTTTGCAACATATTGTGGTTACGTAGCTGTTCATGTAGTTTTCAATCATGAGAATGATGACGCTGATGATGATTGTTTTCACAATGAAAACCAAAATGATGTTGATGGTGACTAAGTTGAGCATAAAGTTGGAACGCTGCGTTTTGTTGCAGACATTTCAAGTCAGCACAATTGTTGTAACCTGTTTTAACTCATTCTTGTAAATGTATTTGCTGGCAATTTGAAAGTTTAAGCCAAAAGTTAAATAATTCACAAAAGTAGTAAGATGTAAAGATGTAAACGTATGCAAAAAAAAAGAAGAGAAAAATTAGCAAAATTAACGCAATTGTAGCAAATTTTACAACAAAAGCTTTGTTAGTCATGGTTTTGTGTTGAAGATGTCGGCGTGTGTGTGTCCATGACAATGATGGAAGGAAATTGGCTAGAAAAATTTTCAATAGTGCTAAAACTCGACGGTTAAAAATGGTTCTTTCAAGGAAATTACTTTTTGAAATTAGTGCTGTAATTGACGAAATTAGTAAATGTACAAAACCTTAATTTATGCAATGAATTTAAATAAATGTCAAAATTCTTATTCCATATTTCCATTTTGTTTTAACAGTGTTGCCTGTTTAACTTTATTTCCCCGAATAAAAATTGCAAAAATTTAAATCAAAAAAACTTAAATGAGTAAAAAGATTTAAAATTAAAATAAATAATAATAAAAAAAACTAAAAACACGATTTTATAGAAAATCCAACTAAAAAATAGAAAATAAATTTTAATAAATTTGAATTAGGAATAGTGTAAAAAAATTAATTTTATTGTAAAAAAAAGCGTGGTGTGCTTTTTAAGATATTATCAAAATGATAATCCTTTTACTCATATCTGTCAATTGACACCACGCACCCCACGTTTTTTTTGACACTATTCTTAATTCAAATTTATTTTCTATTTTTTAGTTTTTCATTTTATAGTCATTATTTGATATTTACATCTCTATTAGCTATTGCATACGCTTATTACATACCCCGTCAGTTTTTACCCATCTTCGTTTCTTGTCTTCAATTTAACTCATAAAAATTTAAATACTCTTACTATCATAGCTTTCCAGATACCACGTAATTACTAATTACTTTCCTCGCACCTACTCCGCCAGTTTTTTATCTACCTTCGTATCTTGTCTTCAAATCAACTAATACCGAATTTGAAGACTTTTACTATCATAATTTTCCAGACGTTATTACTAATTATGTTGTATGGGGAGTACACCTTCCCTCGCACCTACACCGCCAGTTGTTTACCTATCTTTGTATCTTGTGTTCAAGTTACCCCATACCGAATTTTATGACTCTTACTATCGTAGCTTTCTATATAGCATGTAATTACTAATTACTTTGTATGGGGAGTACCCCTTCCTCGCAGCTACCCTGTAAATTTCTTACCTATAGTCGCGTTTTGTGTTCAAATTAACTCACACCAAATTTTAAGGCGCTTTAATGATATCAGATAGCTTTAAAGATATCAGATTATTATTAATTACTTTGTATGGGGAGTACCCCTTCCCTCCGACCTGTCCCACCAATTTTGTAACTATCTATGTATTTATCTTCAAATTACCTAATATTAAATTTGAAGACTTACTATCGTAGCATTCTATATATCATGTAATTACTAACTACTCTGTATGGGGAGTACCCCTTTACTCGCAGTTAAGCTTTCAGTTTCTTACATATGGTTGTGTCTTGTCTTCAAATTAAATCATAACAAATTTCAAAGCGCTTACTATTATGGCTTTCAAGATATCAGATTATTATTAATTACTTTGTATGGGGAGTACCCCTGCCCTCCCACATATCCCACCAATTATGTAACTATCTATGTATTTTATCTTCAAATTACCTAATATTAAATTTGAAGACTTACTATCGTAGCATTCTATATATCATGTAATTACTAACTACTTTGTATGGGGAGTACCCCTTTACTCGCAGCTATCCTTTCAGTTTCTTACATATGGTTGTGTCTTGTCTTCAAATTAAATCATAACAAATTTCAAAGCGCTTACTATTATGGCTTTCAAGATATCAGATTATTATTAATTACTTTGTATGGGGAGTACCCCTGCCCTCCCACATATCCCACCAATTATGTAACTATCTATGTATTTTATCTTCAAATTACCTAATATTAAATTTGAAGACTTACTATCGTAGCATTCTATATATCATGTAATTACTAACTACTTTTTATGGGGAGTACCCCTTTACTCGCAGCTATCCTTTCAGTTTCTTGCCTATGGTTGTGTCTTGTCTTCAAATTAAATCATACCAAATTTCAAAGCGCTTGCTATTATGGCTTTCAAGATATCAGATTATTATTAATTACTTTGTATGGGGAGTACCCCTGCCCTCCCACATATCCCACCAATTATGTAACTATCTATGTATTTTGTCTTCAAATTACCTCATACCAAATTTGAAGGCTTTTACTATCGTAGTTTTCTATATAGCATGTAATTACTAGCTACTTTCTATGGGGAGTACCCCTTTGCTCGCAGCTATCCTTCCGGTTTCTTACCTATGATTGTGTCTTGTCTTCAAATTAACTCATACTAAATTTCAATGCGCTTGCTGTTATGCCTTTCAAGATATCAGATTATTATTAATTACTTTGTATGGGGAGTACCCCTTTCCCAGCTCCTATCCTACTAATTTTTTTACATGTTTCTCAGCTTGCTTCCAAAATAGTTCTACCAAATATGAATACTTTGACTGCTGTAGGTTTCAAGATATAAGATTTGGTTAGTATGGGCGGGGCACAGCCCACTTTTATATCCATCAGATTGTATTGTCATCCCGAACCTAATGCGTGTGCAAAGCTTCAAGTTGATCCGATGTCTTGAAGTTCGTTAAAATTACGTTGCAAGTTTCCGTTACATACTAACATACATACGAAGCTAATAAAAGCGTATTAAAAATGAGCGTGGAAAAAGCGATAGAATGTGAAATAAATGGAATAAAGAATCATCAGAGATAGGGAATTTTGAACTAGACAACATTGATCTTTGCTTGTAAATGAGTACATATAAGAAATTTCACTAAATCCTCATAAAGTATTTCGTTAAATAATTTGGAAGCATACTGATGATATGGTGAAGCGGCATCGAAATCATTACAGTTTAAAATTATTTGAAACTGTTCTACGACGATATCACTCAAAACCACTTAAGCCTCGTCTCCGCATACACGGCACTGTGGGGCAGAATCAAAATATTTGGAGCATAAATCAGGCATATCTAAACGGATGGTTCTATTGGAATAAAATTTCGCATTTTTAAATGTCAGCTCTCCTACGAATTGTAAATACAGACAAAAATATCTCAACAATTTCATTGAAAAAAACACGTGTCTAAAAATACTAACAAATATTAAACAAAATAGTTTATTTAATAAATCAAAAATATTTACTGGATTTTTTGTAATAAATCAAAAAAATTTTTTTTTGGCTGGGTCATCATCATAATCATCCATTAAGCATTTATGAAACTTAACTTTGTTAATGGGTTCAACTCTGAATGTTTATGTAAAGATTATAAAAAAAAATGAATGAGAATTAATGCAACGACATTAACGAATTGATTCACTCAAAAATCTTCAGTAAACAAACTTGGTGCAATCGCATTCCATTTGCTATCATTGTTCTTGTTGTTATTTGTGTGTATATCGTCATGGGGGTTGTTTTTTACGACACAGTTTTCTTGCTGTTTTTTCGTAAACAAAAAATTAATTGATTCAGTAAAGAATATTTACTGAATATGAAATTTATTTTTAGACAAACTTTTGTTTGAAAATTTTCTGCTGAAAATTTTTTCTGTGTACTCATTAGCGGAGCTATGAAGTCTCAAAGTAGGGCACTTCGGCGTTGTAAAATTTTTTACTTATAATTTTTTTGTTTCTCATCCGATTTCAAAACTTTTTTGCTTATTATATAAGATCTAAAAGACACATGTTTCGTTGTACACTTATTTTCTACAGTTAGTGAGTTATACTTATTTGAAAATTTAAATTTCTCAATTTTTCAAAACTTATGCCCAGTATTTTCAAGATATCGGTTCGAAATATCCGATTTATAAAATTCTTTCTTGGTTAGTTAAAGAACAAAATTTAAAAAAGTTACCTACCCCATTTCTTCATTCCTTAAGGGGCTTCCGTACAAAATTTACAATACAGAATAGAAATAAATTTGAGAAAAAGTCCCATAACTGCATAGGAGTCCCCCCCACCCCCTCCCCAAGGGGGTATAATGAATGACTGACCACAATTAGTTTTTTGTTCTTAACATTTTCTCAAAATATACTTGCCCCCTGTCTCCACCCCTTATGGGGCTCTGCCTCGGCATCAAATGTAGAAAAATTCCAAGGCGACAAAATAAAATACTCCCTACGATTACAGCAGCCCCATAATATGTTAGAAACAAGCGAATTCATAAAGATTTAGATGTGCCGCTGGTTAAGACAGTGTTTTCTAAACACGTGACAAGATACATCATTAACATCATTAACTTTAGAGGCCACACTCGGCTGAGAAGGAAGGACACTCTTGCTCTCAGCCGAACACGAGAGACGTAGACAACCAAAGAACCAACCAAAACTTGTTACAGATCCGATAGTTTGTATTGAAAATGTTAATTTATTACTTTTTTTAAAGAAAATCTTAGAAACTAAATAAAACATAGTTTTTCTTGGAATTATGTCTTCTATTGCTTGTGAAGTAAGTATGTGGAACATTGATACCTGCCCTATTCTGGTATTCCCTCATATATTTGTTTTCTCTCTTTATAATAAACTTCATTAACACTAATTTATGCATTTCCATGAACGTGTATGTCAAAAAAACAACTTGAGTCTCGCATATTAATACAAAAAAACTACTGCAGCTGACATTTTACAATTTTTTCTTTTTCAAATCCAAGTTACACATTTTGCTTGAAGAAATAAAATACATAACTAAACAAAATTATAAAACAATTTTTACACCAGAGTGTTGATGACTAGTGGGTGTGACTTTGTTCTTGCTATTCTTTTTTCAGAAATAGTTTTTTTATTGTTTTAGAATTCTTTTTAGAAAAATAATACAACAAAATAAGGCGTTGTTTGCAAAAGCGTTTAGTTGCAAAGAACTGCATCGAATTCATATAGTTTTATCGTAAAGTTCTTAGATTAATATAAAATTGTACACTAAAACAAAAAATTTGGATTAGATTAGATTTTTTTCATTAATCCAATGACAAGTTCACAAATCCAATGAAAATTTCATTAATATTGTGGAAGAGTTTCGTGGGATCCAACAAAACAGAAAGAAAGCTTTCAGTGTACGAACATATGTACGTATTTTCTAATCCAAAGTGATTATTTATATATGCTAAAGCTATATTTAGAAAGAATTATACACGATCAATATTCCAAGAGAAAAGGTAAAATTAACATCAATTTAATTTTCAACCTAAACGGCAGAACAAGAGAACGTTGATCTCGCAAGTCGCCACGCCACACTCCCATCATCAGTGACATTAATTTAAATTATTTTAGACTCCCTTTTTTTTCTCAGCCGTAATGTAGGCAAAGTGAGTGAAGATAAATATGCCGAGTTAAATATGTTTTGACGTAAACCCTTACGTCATTGCATATTTGGACATATTTACCAAATATGTTTTCGCTTTCCAAATATGTTTTCGCTTTTCAAATATGTTTTCGCTTTTTAAATATGTTTTTTTTTCTAAATATGTTTTCGTTTCCCAAATATGTTTTCGCTTTTCAAATATGTTTTCGTTTTCTAAATATGTTTTCGCTTTCCAAATATGTTTTCGCTTTTCATATATGTTTTCGCTTTTCAAATATGTTTTTGTTTCCCAAATATGTTTTTTTTTCTATTTTCGGCAACAGCACTGCTTTTGTTTAAATTTTTCATCCACTTAGTACTATTTCTCTAGAGAATTTTCCGAATTGTGGACAAACTAATGTAGTTGACAGGATGAGATATACCGCATTTTGAAGGTATTCCATCCTGTTATTTTACTGTCTTAACCAGAATCCGGAGAAATAATTTTACCTATATTTTTTAATTTTTTAATTTTTCAAAAACTTAGTACTATTTCTCTGGAGGATTTTCCTAATTCTGGACAAACTAATGTAGTTGACAGGATGAGATATAGCGCATTTTGAAGCTATTCCATCCTGTTATTTTACTGGGTTAACCAGAATCCAGAGAAATAATTTTACCTATTTTTTTAATTTTTTTAATATTTCATAAACTTAGTACTACTTCTCTGGAGGATTTTCCGAATTGTGGACAAACTAATGTAGTTGACAGGATAAGATATACCGCATTTTGAAGGTATTCCATCCTGTTATTTTACTGTTTTAATCAGAATCCGGAGAAATAATTTTACCTATTTTTTTTAATTTTGTTAATATTTCATAAACTTAGTACTATTTCTCTGGAGGATTTTCCGAATTCTGGACAAAGTAATGTAGTTGACAGGATCAGATATACCGCATTTTGAAGGTATTCCATCCTGTTAATTTACTGTTTTAACCAGAATCCGGAGAAATAATTTTACCTATTTTTTTTAATTTTTTTATTATTTCATAAACTTAGTACTACTTCTCTAGAGGATTTTCCGAATTGTGGACAAACTAATGTAGTTGACAAGATAAGATATACCGCAACAAAAAATTTTCTATATAAACTTTTTTGCAACAAAAAATTTTCTATATAAACTTTTTTGCAACAAAAAATTTTCTATATAAACTTTTTTGCAACAAAAAATTTTCTATCTAAACTTTTTTGCAACAAAAAATTTTCTATAGAAACTTTTTTGCAACAAAAAATTTTCTATAGAAACTTTTTTGCAACAAAAAATTTTCTATAGAAACTTTTTTGCAACAAAAAATTTTCTATAGAAACTTTTTTGCAACAAAAAATTTTCTATAGAAACTTTTTTGCAACAAAAAATTTTCTATAGAAACTTTTTTGCAACAAAAAATTTTCTATAGAAACTTTTTTGCAACAAAAAATTTTCTATAGAAACTTTTTTGCAACAAAAAATTTTCTATAGAAACTTTTTTGCAACAAAAAATTTTCTATAGAAACTTTTTTGCAACAAAAAATTTTCTATAGAAACTTTTTTGCAACAAAAAATTTTCTATAGAAACTTTTTTGCAACAAAAAATTTTCTATAGAAACTTTTTTGCAACAAAAAATTTTCTATAGAAACTTTTTTGCAACAAAAAATTTTCTATAGAAACTTTTTTGCAACAAAAAATTTTCTATAGAAACTTTTTTGCAACAAAAAATTTTCTATAGAAACTTTTTTGCAACAAAAAATTTTCTATAGAAACTTTTTTGCAACAAAAAATTTTCTATAGAAACTTTTTTGCAACAAAAAATTTTCTATAGAAACTTTTTTGCAACAAAAAATTTTCTATAGAAACTTTTTTGCAACAAAAAATTTTCTATAGAAACTTTTTTGGAACAAAAAATTTTCTATAGAAACTTTTTTGCAACAAAAAATTTTCTATAGAAACTTTTTTGCAACAAAAAATTTTCTATAGAAACTTTTTTGCAACAAAAAATTTTCTATAGAAACTTTTTTGCAACAAAAAATTTTCTATAGAAACTTTTTTGCAACAAAAAATTTTCTATAGAAACTTTTTTGCAACAAAAAATTTTCTATAGAAACTTTTTTGCAACAAAAAATTTTCTATAGAAACTTTTTTGCAACAAAAAATTTTCTATAGAAACTTTTTTGCAACAAAAAATTTTCTATAGAAACTTTTTTGCAACAAAAAATTTTCTATAGAAACTTTTTTGCAACAAAAAATTTTCTATAGAAACTTTTTTGCAACAAAAAATTTTCTATAGAAACTTTTTTGCAACAAAAAATTTTCTATAGAAACTTTTTTGCAACAAAAAATTTTCTATAGAAACTTTTTTGCAACAAAAAATTTTCTATAGAAACTTTTTTGCAACAAAAAATTTTCTATAGAAACTTTTTTGCAACAAAAAATTTTCTATAGAAACTTTTTTGCAACAAAAAATTTTCTATAGAAACTTTTTTGCAACAAAAAATTTTCTATAGAAACTTTTTTGCAACAAAAAATTTTCTATAGAAACTTTTTTGCAACAAAAAATTTTCTATAGAAACTTTTTTGCAACAAAAAATTTTCTATAGAAACTTTTTTGCAACAAAAAATTTTCTATAGAAACTTTTTTGCAACAAAAAATTTTCTATAGAAACTTTTTTGCAACAAAAAATTTTCTATAGAAACTTTTTTGCAACAAAAAATTTTCTATAGAAACTTTTTTGCAACAAAAATTTTCTATAGAAACTTTTTTGCAACAAAAAATTTTCTATAGAAACTTTTTTGCAACAAAAAATTTTCTATAGAAACTTTTTTGCAACAAAAATTTTCTATAGAAACTTTTTTGCAACAAAAAATTTTCTATAGAAACTTTTTTGCAACAAAAAATTGCAACAAAAAATTTTCTATAGAAACTTTTTTGCAAAAAAAAATTTTCTATAGAAACTTTTTTGCAACAAAAAATTTTCTATAGAAACTTTTTTGCAACAAAAAATTTTCTATAGAAACTTTTTTGCAACAAAAAATTTTCTATAGAAACTTTTTTGCAACAAAAAGTTTTCTATAGAAACTTTTTTGCAACAAAAAGTTTTCTATAGAAACTTTTTTGCAACAAAAAATTTTCTATAGAAACTTTTTTGCAACAAAAAGTTTTCTATAGAAACTTTTTTGCAACAAAAAATTTTCTATAGAAACTTTTTTGCAACAAAAAATTTTCTATAGAAACTTTTTTGCAACAAAAAATTTTCTATAGAAACTTTTTTGCAACAAAAAGTTTTCTATAGAAACTTTTTTGCAACAAAAAATTTTCTATAGAAACTTTTTTGCAACAAAAAGTTTTCTATAGAAACTTTTTTGCAACAAAAAATTTTCTATAGAAACTTTTTTGCAACAAAAAATTTTCTATAGAAACTTTTTTGCAACAAAAAATTTTCTATAGAAACTTTTTTGCAACAAAAAATTTTCTATAGAAACTTTTTTGCAACAAAAAATTTTCTATAGAAACTTTTTTGCAACAAAAAATTTTCTATAGAAACTTTTTTGCAACAAAAAATTTTCTATAGAAACTTTTTTGCAACAAAAAATTTTCTATAGAAACTTTTTTGCAACAAAAAATTTTCTATAGAAACTTTTTTGCAACAAAAAATTTTCTATAGAAACTTTTTTGCAACAAAAAATTTTCTATAGAAACTTTTTTGCAACAAAAAATTTTCTATAGAAACTTTTTTGCAACAAAAAATTTTCTATAGAAACTTTTTTGCAACAAAAAATTTTCTATAGAAACTTTTTTTCAACAAAAAATTTTCTATAGAAACTTTTTTGCAACAAAAAATTTTCTATAGAAACTTTTTTGCAACAAAAAATTTTCTATAGAAACTTTTTTGCAACAAAAAATTTTCTATAGAAACTTTTTTGCAACAAAAAATTTTCTATAGAAACTTTTTTGCAACAAAAAATTTCCTATAGAAACTTTTTTGCAACAAAAAATTTTCTATAGAAACTTTTTTGCAACAAAAAATTTCCTATAGAAACTTTTTTGCAACAAAAAATTTTCTATAGAAACTTTTTTGCAACAAAAAATTTTCTATAGAAACTTTTTTGCAACAAAAAATTTTCTATAGAAACTTTTTTGCAACAAAAAATTTTCTATAGAAACTTTTTTGCAACAAAAAATTTTCTATAGAAACTTTTTTGCAACAAAAAATTTTCTATAGAAACTTTTTTGCAACAAAAAATTTTCTATAGAAACTTTTTTGCAACAAAAAATTTTCAATAGAAACTTTTTTGCAACAAAAAATTTTCTATAGAAACTTTTTTGCAACAAAAAATTTTCTATAGAAACAATTTTTTCTATAGAAAATTTTTGTTACACAATTTTGAATGGAATATATTTTTGGGACAAACATTTTATTAAGAAACTTTTTTGGGACAAAAAATTTCAGTAGGAGATTTATATTTTTGTTATTCTCATTTCTTCTTTGACATTTTGCCAAACGTTGTAAACGTTTTCAATAAGATGCTTAAGGGTCAACTGATGAGTTTGCATTAGCAACGGCTAACTTAGCACACAAAAAATAGAAAGTATTTAGAAATAAATACATATGTTTGAGGAGAAGTATTTTGAAACAAAAGATTTTATACTCGTAGAAGAAGCGGTAATTGAAATTCTTTATTTTAGTACGTGTTTCCTTTTATATTTTTAATTAATTTTGTCTTTAATAGCTTTTGTCATTAAACTATTTACTCTTAAGCATCAAAAATGAGTACACAGAGTACTCGGTGTACTCACTGAGTACTCGGTGTACTAACTGAGTACTCGGTGTAGTCACTGAGTACTCGGTGTAGTCACTGAGTACTCGGTGTACTCAATGAGTACTCGTTGTACTCACTGAGTACTCGGAGTACTCGGTGTACTCACTGAGTACTCGGTGTACTCGGAGTACTCGGTGTACTCACTGAGTACTCGGAGTACTTGGTGTACTCACTGAGTACTCGGAGTACTCGGTGTACTCACTGAGTACTCGGAGTACTCGGTGTACTCACTGAGTACTCGGAGTACTCGGTGTATTCACTGAGTACTCGGAGTACTCGGTGTACTCACTGAGTACTCGGTGTACTCACTGAGTATCCGGAGTACTCGGTGTACTCACTGAGTACTCGGTGTACTCACTGAGTACTCGGAGTACTCAGTGTACTTACTGAGTACTCGGTGTACTCACTGAGTACTCGGTGTACTCACTGAATACTCGGAGTACTCGGTGTACTTACTGAGTACTCGGAGTACTCGGTGTACTCACTGAGTGCTCGGTGTACTCACTGAGTACTCGGTGTACTCACTGAGTACTCGGTGTACTCACTGAGTACTCGGTGTACTCACTGAGTACTCGGTGTACTCACTGAGTACTCACTGAGTACTCGGTGTACTCACTGAGTACTCACTGAGTACTCGGTGTACTCACTGAGTACTCACTGAGTACTCGGTGTAGTCACTGAGTACTCACTGAGTACTCGGTGTACTCACTGAGTACTTGGAGTACTCACTGAGTACTCGGAGTACTCGGTGTACTCACTGAGTACTCGGAGTACTCAGTGTACTCACTGAGTACTCGGAGTACTCAGTGTACTCACTGAGTACTCGGAGTACTCGGTGTACTCACTGAGTACTCGGAGTACTCGGTGTACTCACTGAGTACTCGGAGTACTCGGTGTACTCACTGAGTACTCGGAGTACTCGGTGTACTCACTGAGTACTCACTGAGTACTCGGTGTACTCACTGAGTACTCGGTGTACTCACTGAGTACTCGGTGTACTCACTGAGTACTCGGTGTACTCACTGAGTACTCGGTGTACTCACTGAGTACTCGGTGTACTCACTGAGTACTCGGTGTACTCACTGAGTACTCGGTGTACTCACTGAGTACTCGGTGTACTCACTGAGTACTCGGTGTACTCACTGAGTACTCGAAGTGCTCGGTGTACTCACTGAGTGCTCGGAGTACTCGGTGTACTCACTGAGTACTCGGAGTACTCGGTGTACTCACTGAGTACTCGGAGTACTCGGTGTGCTCACTGAGTACTCGAAGTACTCGGTGTACTCACTGAGTACTCGGTGTACTCACTGAATACTCGGTGTACTCACTGCGTACTCGGTGTACTCACTGAGTACTTGGAGTACTCACTGAGTACTCGGAGTACTCGGTGTACTCACTGAGTACTCGGAGTACTCAGTGTACTCACTGAGTACTCGGAGTACTCGCTGTACTCACTGAGTACTCGGAGTACTCGGTGTACTCACTGAGTACTCGGTGTACTCACTGAGTACTCGGTGTACTCACTGAGTACTCGGTGTACTCACTGAGTACTCGGTGTACTCACTGAGTACTCGGTGAACTCACTGAGTACTCGGTGTACTCACTGAGTACTCGGTGTACTCACGGAGTACTCGGTGTACTCACTGAGTACTCGGTGTACTCACTGAGTACTCGGTGACCGACTGAGTACTCGGTGTACTCACTGAGTACTCTGAGTACTCGGTGTACTCACTGAGTACTCGGAGTACTCGGTGTACTCACTGAGTACTCGAAGTACTCACTGAGTACTCGGAGTACTCGGTGTACTCACTGAGTACGCGGTGTACTCACTGAGTACTCGGTGTACTCACTGAGTACTCGGAGTACTCACTGAGTACACGGAGTACTCGCTGTACTCACTGAGTACTCGAAGTACTCGGTGTACTCACTGAGTACTCGGAGTACTCGGTGTACTCACTGAGTATTCGGAGTACTCGGTGTACTCACTAAGTACTCGGAGTACTCGGTGTACTCACTGAGTACTCGGAGTACTCACTGAGTACTCGGAGTACTCGGTGTACGCACTGAGTACTCGGAGTACTCGGTGTACTCACTGAGTACTCGGTGTACTCACTGAGTACTCGGAGTACTCGGTGTACTCACTGAGTACTCGGTGTACTCACTGAGTACTCGGTGTACTCACTGAGTACTCGGTGTACTCACTGAGTACTCGGAGTACTCGGTGTACTCACTGAGTACTCGGTGTACTCACTGAGTACTCGGTGTACTCACTGAGTACTCGGTGTACTCACTGAGTACTCGGTGTACTCACTGAGTACTCGGTGTACTCATTGAGTACTCGGTGTACTCACTGAGTACTCGGAGTACTCGGTGTACTCACTGAGTACTCGGTGTACTCACTGAGTACTCGGTGTACTCACTGAGTACTCGGTGTACTCACTGAGTACTCGGTGTACTCACTGAGTACTCGGTGTACTCACTGAGTACTCGGTGTACTCACTGAGTACTCGGTGTACTCACTAAGTACTCGGAGTACTCGGTGTACTCACTGAGTACTCGAAGTAGTCACTGAGTACTCGGAGTACTCGGTGTACTCACTGAGTACTCGGTGTACTCACTGAGTACTCGGTGTACTCGGTGTACTCACTGAGTACTCGGAGTACTCGGTGTTCTCACTGAGTACTCGGAGTACTCGGTGTACTCACTGAGTACTCGGTGTACTCACTGAGTACTCGGTGTACTCACTGAGTACTCGGAGTACTCGGTGTACTCATTGAGTACTCGGTGTACTCACTGAGTACTCGGAGTACTCGGTATCTTTAGCTTGCTATAGATTTCTTTAGAAAATCTTTAGCTTGCTATAGATTTCTTTAGGAAATCTTTAGCTTGCTATAGATTTCTTTAGGAAATCTTTAGCTTGCTATAGATTTCTTTAGGAAATCTTTAGCTTGCTATAGATTTCTTTAGGAAATCTTTAGCTTGCTATAGATTTCTTTAGGAAATCTTTAGCTTGCTATAGATTTCTTTAGGAAATCTTTAGCTTGCTATAGATTTCTTTAGGAAATCTTTAGCTTGCTATAGATTTCGTTAAGAAATCTTTAGCTTGCTATAGATTTCTTTAGGAAATCTTTAGCTTGCTATAGATTTCTTTAGGAAATCTTTAGCTTGCTATAGATTTCTTTAGGAAATCTTTAGCTTGCTATAGATTTCTTTAGGAAATCTTTAGCTTGCTATAGATTTCTTTAGGAAATCTTTAGCTTGCTATAGATTTCTTTAGGAAATCTTTAGCTTGCTATAGATTTCTTTAGGAAATCTTTAGCTTGCTATAGATTTCTTTAGGAAATCTTTAGCTTGCTATAGATTTCTTTAGGAAATCTTTAGCTTGCTATAGATTTCTTTAGGAAATCTTTAGCTTGCTATAGATTTCTTTAGGAAATCTTTAGCTTGCTATAGATTTCTTTAGGAAATCTTTAGCTTGCTATAGATTTCTTTAGGAAATCTTTAGCTTGCTATAGATTTCTTTAGGAAATCTTTAGCTTGCTATAGATTTCTTTAGGAAATCTTTAGCTTGCTATAGATTTCTTTAGGAAATCTTTAGCTTGCTATAGATTTCTTTAGGAAATCTTTAGCTTGCTATAGATTTCTTAAGGAAATCTTAAGCTTGCTATAGATTTCTTTAGGAAATCTTAAGCTTGCTATAGATTTCTTTAGGAAATCTTTAGCTTGCTAGAAATCTTTAGCTTGCTATAGATTTCTTTAGGAAATCTTAGCTTGCTATAGATTTCTTTAGGAAATCTTTAGCTTGCTATAGATTTCTTTAGGAAATCTTTAGCTTGCTATAGATTTCTTTAGGAAATCTTTAGCTTGCTATAGATTTCTTTAGGAAATCTTTAGCTTGCTATAGATTTCTTTAGGAAATCTTTAGCTTGCTATAGATTTCTTTAGGAAATCTTTAGCTTGCTATAGATTTCTTTAGGAAATCTTTAGCTTGCTATAGATTTCTTTAGGAAATCTTTAGCTTGCTATAGATTTCTTTAGGAAATCTTTAGCTTGCTATAGATTTCTTTAGGAAATCTTTAGCTTGCTATAGATTTCTTTAGGAAATCTTTAGCTTGCTATAGATTTCTTTAGGAAATCTTTAGCTTGCTATAGATTTCTTTAGGAAATCTTTAGCTTGCTATAGATTTCTTTAGGAAATCTTTAGCTTGCTATAGATTTCTTTAGGAAATCTTTAGCTTGCTATAGATTTCTTTAGGAAATCTTTAGCTTGCTATAGATTTCTTTAGGAAATCTTTAGCTTGCTATAGATTTCTTTAGGAAATCTTTAGCTTGCTATAGATTTCTTTAGGAAATCTTTAGCTTGCTATAGATTTCTTTAGGAAATCTTTAGCTTGCTATAGATTTCTTTAGGAAATCTTTAGCTTGCTATAGATTTCTTTAGGAAATCTTTAGCTTGCTATAGATTTCTTTAGGAAATCTTTAGCTTGCTATAGATTTCTTTAGGAAATCTTTAGCTTGCTATAGATTTCTTTAGGAAATCTTTAGCTTGCTATAGATTTCTTTAGGAAATCTTTAGCTTGCTATAGATTTCTTTAGGAAATCTTTAGCTTGCTATAGATTTCTTTAGGAAATCTTTAGCTTGCTATAGATTTCTTTAGGAAATCTTTAGCTTGCTATAGATTTCTTTAGGAAATCTTTAGCTTGCTATAGATTTCTTTAGGAAATCTTTAGCTTGCTATAGATTTCTTTAGGAAATCTTTAGCTTGCTATAGATTTCTTTAGGAAATCTTTAGCTTGCTATAGATTTCTTTAGGAAATCTTTAGCTTGCTATAGATTTCTTTAGGAAATCTTTAGCTTGCTATAGATTTCTTTAGGAAATCTTTAGCTTGCTATAGATTTCTTTAGGAAATCTTTAGCTTGCTATAGATTTCTTTAGGAAATCTTTAGCTTGCTATAGATTTCTTTAGGAAATCTTTAGCTTGCTATAGATTTCTTTAGGAAATCTTTAGCTTGCTATAGATTTCTTTAGGAAATCTTTAGCTTGCTATAGATTTCTTTAGGAAATCTTTAGCTTGCTATAGATTTCTTTAGGAAATCTTTAGCTTGCTATAGATTTCTTTAGGAAATCTTTAGCTTGCTATAGATTTCTTTAGGAAATCTTTAGCTTGCTATAGATTTCTTTAGGAAATCTTTAGCTTGCTATAGATTTCTTTAGGAAATCTTTAGCTTGCTATAGATTTCTTTAGGAAATCTTTAGCTTGCTATAGATTTCTTTAGGAAATCTTTAGCTTGCTATAGATTTCTTTAGGAAATCTTTAGCTTGCTATAGATTTCTTTAGGAAATCTTTAGCTTGCTATAGATTTCTTTAGGAAATCTTTAGCTTGCTATAGATTTCTTTAGGAAATCTTTAGCTTGCTATAGATTTCTTTAGGAAATCTTTAGCTTGCTATAGATTTCTTTAGGAAATCTTTAGCTTGCTATAGATTTCTTTAGGAAATCTTTAGCTTGCTATAGATTTCTTTAGGAAATCTTTAGCTTGCTATAGATTTCTTTAGGAAATCTTTAGCTTGCTATAGATTTCTTTAGGAAATCTTTAGCTTGCTATAGATTTCTTTAGGAAATCTTTAGCTTGCTATAGATTTCTTTAGGAAATCTTTAGCTTGCTATAGATTTCTTTAGGAAATCTTTAGCTTGCTATAGATTTCTTTAGGAAATCTTTAGCTTGCTATAGATTTCTTTAGGAAATCTTTAGCTTGCTATAGATTTCTTTAGGAAATCTTTAGCTTGCTATAGATTTCTTTAGGAAATCTTTAGCTTGCTATAGATTTCTTTAGGAAATCTTTAGCTTGCTATAGATTTCTTTAGGAAATCTTTAGCTTGCTATAGATTTCTTTAGGAAATCTTTAGCTTGCTATAGATTTCTTTAGGAAATCTTTAGCTTGCTATAGATTTCTTTAGGAAATCTTTAGCTTGCTATAGATTTCTTTAGGAAATCTTTAGCTTGCTATAGATTTCTTTAGGAAATCTTTAGCTTGCTATAGATTTCTTTAGGAAATCTTTAGCTTGCTATAGATTTCTTTAGGAAATCTTTAGCTTGCTATAGATTTCTTTAGGAAATCTTTAGCTTGCTATAGATTTCTTTAGGAAATCTTTAGCTTGCTATAGATTTCTTTAGGAAATCTTTAGCTTGCTATAGATTTCTTTAGGAAATCTTTAGCTTGCTATAGATTTCTTTAGGAAATCTTTAGCTTGCTATAGATTTCTTTAGGAAATCTTTAGCTTGCTATAGATTTCTTTAGGAAATCTTTAGCTTGCTATAGATTTCTTTAGGAAATCTTTAGCTTGCTATAGATTTCTTTAGGAAATCTTTAGCTTGCTATAGATTTCTTTAGGAAATCTTTAGCTTGCTATAGATTTCTTTAGGAAATCTTTAGCTTGCTATAGATTTCTTTAGGAAATCTTTAGCTTGCTATAGATTTCTTTAGGAAATCTTTAGCTTGCTATAGATTTCTTTAGGAAATCTTTAGCTTGCTATAGATTTCTTTAGGAAATCTTTAGCTTGCTATAGATTTCTTTAGGAAATCTTTAGCTTGCTATAGATTTCTTTAGGAAATCTTTAGCTTGCTATAGATTTCTTTAGGAAATCTTTAGCTTGCTATAGATTTCTTTAGGAAATCTTTAGCTTGCTATAGATTTCTTTAGGAAATCTTTAGCTTGCTATAGATTTCTTTAGGAAATCTTTAGCTTGCTATAGATTTCTTTAGGAAATCTTTAGCTTGCTATAGATTTCTTTAGGAAATCTTTAGCTTGCTATAGATTTCTTTAGGAAATCTTTAGCTTGCTATAGATTTCTTTAGGAAATCTTTAGCTTGCTATAGATTTCTTTAGGAAATCTTTAGCTTGCTATAGATTTCTTTAGGAAATCTTTAGCTTGCTATAGATTTCTTTAGGAAATCTTTAGCTTGCTATAGATTTCTTTAGGAAATCTTTAGCTTGCTATAGATTTCTTTAGGAAATCTTTAGCTTGCTATAGATTTCTTTAGGAAATCTTTAGCTTGCTATAGATTTCTTTAGGAAATCTTTAGCTTGCTATAGATTTCTTTAGGAAATCTTTAGCTTGCTATAGATTTCTTTAGGAAATCTTTAGCTTGCTATAGATTTCTTTAGGAAATCTTTAGCTTGCTATAGATTTCTTTAGGAAATCTTTAGCTTGCTATAGATTTCTTTAGGAAATCTTTAGCTTGCTATAGATTTCTTTAGGAAATCTTTAGCTTGCTATAGATTTCTTTAGGAAATCTTTAGCTTGCTATAGATTTCTTTAGGAAATCTTTAGCTTGCTATAGATTTCTTTAGGAAATCTTTAGCTTGCTATAGATTTCTTTAGGAAATCTTTAGCTTGCTATAGATTTCTTTAGGAAATCTTTAGCTTGCTATAGATTTCTTTAGGAAATCTTTAGCTTGCTATAGATTTCTTTAGGAAATCTTTAGCTTGCTATAGATTTCTTTAGGAAATCTTTAGCTTGCTATAGATTTCTTTAGGAAATCTTTAGCTTGCTATAGATTTCTTTAGGAAATCTTTAGCTTGCTATAGATTTCTTTAGGAAATCTTTAGCTTGCTATAGATTTCTTTAGGAAATCTTTAGCTTGCTATAGATTTCTTTAGGAAATCTTTAGCTTGCTATAGATTTCTTTAGGAAATCTTTAGCTTGCTATAGATTTCTTTAGGAAATCTTTAGCTTGCTATAGATTTCTTTAGGAAATCTTTAGCTTGCTATAGATTTCTTTAGGAAATCTTTAGCTTGCTATAGATTTCTTTAGGAAATCTTTAGCTTGCTATAGATTTCTTTAGGAAATCTTTAGCTTGCTATAGATTTCTTTAGGAAATCTTTAGCTTGCTATAGATTTCTTTAGGAAATCTTTAGCTTGCTATAGATTTCTTTAGGAAATCTTTAGCTTGCTATAGATTTCTTTAGGAAATCTTTAGCTTGCTATAGATTTCTTTAGGAAATCTTTAGCTTGCTATAGATTTCTTTAGGAAATCTTTAGCTTGCTATAGATTTCTTTAGGAAATCTTTAGCTTGCTATAGATTTCTTTAGGAAATCTTTAGCTTGCTATAGATTTCTTTAGGAAATCTTTAGCTTGCTATAGATTTCTTTAGGAAATCTTTAGCTTGCTATAGATTTCTTTAGGAAATCTTTAGCTTGCTATAGATTTCTTTAGGAAATCTTTAGCTTGCTATAGATTTCTTTAGGAAATCTTTAGCTTGCTATAGATTTCTTTAGGAAATCTTTAGCTTGCTATAGATTTCTTTAGGAAATCTTTAGCTTGCTATAGATTTCTTTAGGAAATCTTTAGCTTGCTATAGATTTCTTTAGGAAATCTTTAGCTTGCTATAGATTTCTTTAGGAAATCTTTAGCTTGCTATAGATTTCTTTAGGAAATCTTTAGCTTGCTATAGATTTCTTTAGGAAATCTTTAGCTTGCTATAGATTTCTTTAGGAAATCTTTAGCTTGCTATAGATTTCTTTAGGAAATCTTTAGCTTGCTATAGATTTCTTTAGGAAATCTTTAGCTTGCTATAGATTTCTTTAGGAAATCTTTAGCTTGCTATAGATTTCTTTAGGAAATCTTTAGCTTGCTATAGATTTCTTTAGGAAATCTTTAGCTTGCTATAGATTTCTTTAGGAAATCTTTAGCTTGCTATAGATTTCTTTAGGAAATCTTTAGCTTGCTATAGATTTCTTTAGGAAATCTTTAGCTTGCTATAGATTTCTTTAGGAAATCTTTAGCTTGCTATAGATTTCTTTAGGAAATCTTTAGCTTGCTATAGATTTCTTTAGGAAATCTTTAGCTTGCTATAGATTTCTTTAGGAAATCTTTAGCTTGCTATAGATTTCTTTAGGAAATCTTTAGCTTGCTATAGATTTCTTTAGGAAATCTTTAGCTTGCTATAGATTTCTTTAGGAAATCTTTAGCTTGCTATAGATTTCTTTAGGAAATCTTTAGCTTGCTATAGATTTCTTTAGGAAATCTTTAGCTTGCTATAGATTTCTTTAGGAAATCTTTAGCTTGCTATAGATTTCTTTAGGAAATCTTTAGCTTGCTATAGATTTCTTTAGGAAATCTTTAGCTTGCTATAGATTTCTTTAGGAAATCTTTAGCTTGCTATAGATTTCTTTAGGAAATCTTTAGCTTGCTATAGATTTCTTTAGGAAATCTTTAGCTTGCTATAGATTTCTTTAGGAAATCTTTAGCTTGCTATAGATTTCTTTAGGAAATCTTTAGCTTGCTATAGATTTCTTTAGGAAATCTTTAGCTTGCTATAGATTTCTTTAGGAAATCTTTAGCTTGCTATAGATTTCTTTAGGAAATCTTTAGCTTGCTATAGATTTCTTTAGGAAATCTTTAGCTTGCCTATAGATTTCTTTAGGAAATCTTTAGCTTGCTATAGATTTCTTTAGGAAATCTTTAGCTTGCTATAGATTTCTTTAGGAAATCTTTAGCTTGCTATAGATTTCTTTAGGAAATCTTTAGCTTGCTATAGATTTCTTTAGGAAATCTTTAGCTTGCTATAGATTTCTTTAGGAAATCTTTAGCTTGCCTATAGATTTCTTTAGGAAATCTTTAGCTTCCTATAGATTTCTTTAGGAAATCTTTAGCTTCCTATAGATTTCTTTAGGAAATCTTTAGCTTCCTATAGATTTCTTTAGGAAATCTTTAGCTTCCTATAGATTTCTTTAGGAAATCTTTAGCTTCCTATAGATTTCTTTAGGAAATCTTTAGCTTCCTATAGATTTCTTTAGGAAATCTTTAGCTTCCTATAGATTTCTTTAGGAAATCTTTAGCTTCCTATAGATTTCTTTAGGAAATCTTTAGCTTCCTATAGATTTCTTTAGGAAATCTTTAGCTTCCTATAGATTTCTTTAGGAAATCTTTAGCTTCCTATAGATTTCTTTAGGAAATCTTTAGCTTCCTATAGATTTCTTTAGGAAATCTTTAGCTTCCTATAGATTTCTTTAGGAAATCTTTAGCTTCCTATAGATTTCTTTAGGAAATCTTTAGCTTCCTATAGATTTCTTTAGGAAATCTTTAGCTTCCTATAGATTTCTTTAGGAAATCTTTAGCTTCCTATAGATTTCTTTAGGAAATCTTTAGCTTCCTATAGATTTCTTTAGGAAATCTTTAGCTTCCTATAGATTTCTTTAGGAAATCTTTAGCTTCCTATAGATTTCTTTAGGAAATCTTTAGCTTCCTATAGATTTCTTTAGGAAATCTTTAGCTTCCTATAGATTTCTTTAGGAAATCTTTAGCTTCCTATAGATTTCTTTAGGAAATCTTTAGCTTCCTATAGATTTCTTTAGGAAATCTTTAGCTTCCTATAGATTTCTTTAGGAAATCTTTAGCTTCCTATAGATTTCTTTAGGAAATCTTTAGCTTGCTATAGATTTCTTTAGGAAATCTTTAGCTTGCTATAGATTTCTTTAGGAAATCTTTAGCTTGCTATAGATTTCTTTAGGAAATCTTTAGCTTGCTATAGATTTCTTTAGGAAATCTTTAGCTTGCTATAGATTTCTTTAGGAAATCTTTAGCTTGCTATAGATTTCTTTAGGAAATCTTTAGCTTGCTATAGATTTCTTTAGGAAATCTTTAGCTTGCTATAGATTTCTTTAGGAAATCTTTAGCTTGCTATAGATTTCTTTAGGAAATCTTTAGCTTGCTATAGATTTCTTTAGGAAATCTTTAGCTTGCTATAGATTTCTTTAGGAAATCTTTAGCTTGCTATAGATTTCTTTAGGAAATCTTTAGCTTGCTATAGATTTCTTTAGGAAATCTTTAGCTTGCTATAGATTTCTTTAGGAAATCTTTAGCTTGCTATAGATTTCTTTAGGAAATCTTTAGCTTGCTATAGATTTCTTTAGGAAATCTTTAGCTTGCTATAGATTTCTTTAGGAAATCTTTAGCTTGCTATAGATTTCTTTAGGAAATCTTTAGCTTGCTATAGATTTCTTTAGGAAATCTTTAGCTTGCTATAGATTTCTTTAGGAAATCTTTAGCTTGCTATAGATTTCTTTAGGAAATCTTTAGCTTGCTATAGATTTCTTTAGGAAATCTTTAGCTTGCTATAGATTTCTTTAGGAAATCTTTAGCTTGCTATAGATTTCTTTAGGAAATCTTTAGCTTGCTATAGATTTCTTTAGGAAATCTTTAGCTTGCTATAGATTTCTTTAGGAAATCTTTAGCTTGCTATAGATTTCTTTAGGAAATCTTTAGCTTGCTATAGATTTCTTTAGGAAATCTTTAGCTTGCTATAGATTTCTTTAGGAAATCTTTAGCTTGCTATAGATTTCTTTAGGAAATCTTTAGCTTGCTATAGATTTCTTTAGGAAATCTTTAGCTTGCTATAGATTTCTTTAGGAAATCTTTAGCTTGCTATAGATTTCTTTAGGAAATCTTTAGCTTGCTATAGATTTCTTTAGGAAATCTTTAGCTTGCTATAGATTTCTTTAGGAAATCTTTAGCTTGCTATAGATTTCTTTAGGAAATCTTTAGCTTGCTATAGATTTCTTTAGGAAATCTTTAGCTTGCTATAGATTTCTTTAGGAAATCTTTAGCTTGCTATAGATTTCTTTAGGAAATCTTTAGCTTGCTATAGATTTCTTTAGGAAATCTTTAGCTTCCTATAGATTTCTTTAGGAAATCTTTAGCTTCCTATAGATTTCTTTAGGAAATCTTTAGCTTCCTATAGATTTCTTTAGGAAATCTTTAGCTTCCTATAGATTTCTTTAGGAAATCTTTAGCTTCCTATAGATTTCTTTAGGAAATCTTTAGCTTCCTATAGATTTCTTTAGGAAATCTTTAGCTTCCTATAGATTTCTTTAGGAAATCTTTAGCTTCCTATAGATTTCTTTAGGAAATCTTTAGCTTCCTATAGATTTCTTTAGGAAATCTTTAGCTTCCTATAGATTTCTTTAGGAAATCTTTAGCTTCCTATAGATTTCTTTAGGAAATCTTTAGCTTCCTATAGATTTCTTTAGGAAATCTTTAGCTTCCTATAGATTTCTTTAGGAAATCTTTAGCTTCCTATAGATTTCTTTAGGAAATCTTTAGCTTCCTATAGATTTCTTTAGGAAATCTTTAGCTTCCTATAGATTTCTTTAGGAAATCTTTAGCTTCCTATAGATTTCTTTAGGAAATCTTTAGCTTCCTATAGATTTCTTTAGGAAATCTTTAGCTTCCTATAGATTTCTTTAGGAAATCTTTAGCTTCCTATAGATTTCTTTAGGAAATCTTTAGCTTCCTATAGATTTCTTTAGGAAATCTTTAGCTTCCTATAGATTTCTTTAGGAAATCTTTAGCTTCCTATAGATTTCTTTAGGAAATCTTTAGCTTCCTATAGATTTCTTTAGGAAATCTTTAGCTTCCTATAGATTTCTTTAGGAAATCTTTAGCTTCCTATAGATTTCTTTAGGAAATCTTTAGCTTCCTATAGATTTCTTTAGGAAATCTTTAGCTTCCTATAGATTTCTTTAGGAAATCTTTAGCTTCCTATAGATTTCTTTAGGAAATCTTTAGCTTCCTATAGATTTCTTTAGGAAATCTTTAGCTTCCTATAGATTTCTTTAGGAAATCTTTAGCTTCCTATAGATTTCTTTAGGAAATCTTTAGCTTCCTATAGATTTCTTTAGGAAATCTTTAGCTTCCTATAGATTTCTTTAGGAAATCTTTAGCTTCCTATAGATTTCTTTAGGAAATCTTTAGCTTCCTATAGATTTCTTTAGGAAATCTTTAGCTTCCTATAGATTTCTTTAGGAAATCTTTAGCTTCCTATAGATTTCTTTAGGAAATCTTTAGCTTCCTATAGATTTCTTTAGGAAATCTTTAGCTTCCTATAGATTTCTTTAGGAAATCTTTAGCTTCCTATAGATTTCTTTAGGAAATCTTTAGCTTCCTATAGATTTCTTTAGGAAATCTTTAGCTTCCTATAGATTTCTTTAGGAAATCTTTAGCTTCCTATAGATTTCTTTAGGAAATCTTTAGCTTCCTATAGATTTCTTTAGGAAATCTTTAGCTTCCTATAGATTTCTTTAGGAAATCTTTAGCTTCCTATAGATTTCTTTAGGAAATCTTTAGCTTCCTATAGATTTCTTTAGGA